>ML732160.1:0-307674 GCA_009176345.1 Aspergillus leporis | reverse complement strand
GGAGCAAGCAATGTCCCCCCACCTGGAAATCACAATCCCAACAACCAGCATCTCTCCAACCACACCCCCCTACACAATCTACAACCTAACCCTCCGCCTCCCCCTCCGCTCCTTCACAATCTCAAAACGCTACTCCGACTTCGTCTCCTTCCACAAAACCCTCCTCGCGCAAACAAACGCCCCACCACCAGCGCCCCTCCCCCCAAAAACCTGGTTCCAAAACACCGTCTCAAACGCAACCCTCCGCGAAGACCGCCGCGCCGCCCTCGAAACCTACCTCCAAGCCATCAATGAAGCAGACAATCCACAATGGCGGAACTCGCCCGCCTGGCGTGCCTTCCTGAATCTACCCAGCACGGGGAATAACAGCAATACGTCTACGAGGCTGCATACGGCTGTCACGGACGCGACAGCGATCAAGGATCCGACGCTGTGGCTGGATATGTACAGGGACATGAAGACGCATCTGCATGATGCGCGGTTACATTTGACGAGGCGGGATCAGGAGACGACGCCGCAGAGGCAGCATGAGAGTTCTGCGCGGGCGAAGAGTAGTCTTGTTCGGGCTGGGACGTTGATTGGGGCCTTGGAGGAGGGGCTGCTGAAGGTTTTGGGGGAGCGGACGCAGAGTCAGAGTGAAGGGGGCCCTGCTTCTTCGAGGAGGGGGTGGACGTCGGGAAATAGTGCGTTGGGGGATGGGGAGGTGCGACGACGGAAGGATCTGCTTATTAATGCCCGGAAGGAGAAGGATGGGTTGGAGGATTTGTTGAATGCCATGGCTGCTAAGAGTCGGGTTGATAATGTTGTGGCTTCAGTGCAGGATAAGGAGGCGCTGGTGGGGAGTGCGAGTCGGAAGCCGGCCAGGTCGGGGAGGGTGCTTGGGAAGGAGACGGAGAGGACGCGCGAGTTGGATAATCAGGGGGTCTTGCAGTTGCAGAGGCAAACGATGGATGAGCAGGATCAGAGTGTGGAGGAGTTGCTGAAGATCATTCGGAGGCAGAAAGAATTGGGCATTGCCATTAATGAAGAGGTGGAGGTTCAGAATGCCTTGTTGTCGATGGCTAACGAAGATGCAGAAAGGTATGTTATTGATTTGGTTTTTGTTCTTTTTTTGGTTGGATTGTTCCATTTAACTGATGTTTTTGGCAGGGTACATCGCAAGATCGAGATTGGGAAGAAGAGGATAGGAAAGATTTCCTAATCTGTGGCATATTTGCGTACCATATTGTATGTTATGGAGTGTTCTACAGGTCTCCTACGCTTTGGCCTATTCTAGCGAGCATGGTATTCGGAAAGGGGGTTTTTTTTAGCATTATAATAATATGATATCGTTCACTTGTCGTAACCCTGTTGTCACCCAGCTCAATCTGAAGTTGCTTGCTCATATCACTTCGCGGACATGAACTGCAAACCACAGTTAGTTTAGGCGTTTTCTGTGAGGCGAATGGAACTTACCTCTTTGGCTTCCGCCTCTGTCACCTTAGACTGATCTGACTCGCGCTGGACGATGAGACCCAGCTTGTTCCGCCGGATAAGCCACCACAACTCTCGCCGATCCCCGCCAAGCTTCTCCTGCAATAGCTTATCTTTGAGCTGGGTCAGAAATTCATTGTACGAGGTAGGCTCTTCGTAGGATATAAGCTCATCCCGCACCGTTCCCAGCTCTTCAATGACCCGGTCATAGTTAGCATCCCCGAGGCTGTGTCTGACTTGGTCTTCAACAATGGCCATCATTTGCTTTGTGGCATCCTGGATAGCTTGGATATTCTCAGCCTGTGCCAGAGTCTGTTTGAATTCGGGAATGGCATTGTTGGCCGAGATCTTAGCGCGCTTCTCCTGATGAAGCAGGGAGTCGACATCGAGGCCAGAGAGTGGTTTTTCGGTCTCGCGAGTGCGCTTGCGGCCCTTCGCTTTGGGAGGTACTAGTATCTAAATTAGCATGGCCAGGTAAAGTATGGGAGGATGACCAACCTTTCTTGACCTCGGATAGCTCGATAAGTTTCTCCAAGTGTTTCTTCGACTTTTGCACGAGATCCTCTGGCGGATGTGAGAACTTAGTCAGTGTCTCTGATGGTGGAGGTATGGGCTCGTTAGGGCGTATTGCTCGAGAGCGAATGGCGGAGTCAATTCGGTGCAGAACAGGAGAGTATGAGTCCTCAATAGGGAAGTTTTCCACTGGGTCTCTGGTTCCGTTAATACATACAAAAACAGGATACTTGGGGTGCGACTTTACCCATTCTCATCCGTGTCGACAAGCTCCATACTGTTCACGTACTTGCCCATCACGTCAAGTAGATCATCACTGGGGAGATTCCGGTGCTGCGTAACGACCTTTCCAGAAACAGTGATTACCTTGTCCAGAGGAGGGAAGCGATATGTTCGGATATCTTCAGCGAATGGTAATTGAACTTCGAGGAGGCACTCATAGTCCGGCTCAATCGAGGGCGCAAGCAAGACTATAACTGGGGGCTTGTTCTCTTTCATGACTAGACGAGCAACAGCGTAGCATTCTAGTTCAAAGAGTGCATGGATAAAGGAGGAAAGAGCAAGAGCTGCTTTGTCGTTAGCACGCTGTGCAATTATGATGTTTGTGTTCGACATGTGCATGTAACGATCGTACTGTTACCATAAGTTAGCGCGGTGTCTACTAGGCTTGAGCATGACAGACTTACTTGATCGCTCTGTATGAAGCCAATCAGCTCTAACCCAGCATACGTTTCGAGAATGGTGATATTCTCATCAGTCTCGCTAATGTGAACGGCTGTCCGTCCATACTCGTAGCCCTTAGCGAGGTCATCTCGTTCCACATCAATCTTCCCACCCGGCGCGCTTTCGTCCTCGACATGATATGTTCGCATACTCCTGATAGTTGTGAGCGTGCTGGCGTCGTCGGACCGGCTCCCTTTCAAGGGAGCAATAGTCCCAGGCGATTCTGCTCCTCTCTGTGAACTGGCAGCATCCGATCGCAGAACAAAAGAACTTGCAGTTGGAGGTTTGGCCACGTAAGTCCGATAATATCTTTCAACAGGAATACGGACAGCAGTATCGTACTCCTCCGGGTTGCCTAATTGAAGATATCCTTTGAAGCTTGCCATTGACTTGACGGCTTTGACCCGGGGAATGCCCAATTCAGCCACAGCCTGCTCCAATGTCCCGTAGACGCCATCGCAATCTTCGACAAGGGCGCGCAAGAGAGTTTCGTTTTCGGCCTGTTTGACCTGTTAGAGCTAGGTTATACTGCATGAGAAGAAACTGCTACCTTGTGCGGGTCTTTGTCTTCTTCTTTGTATCCGTACTCAAGGTCATCGAAATCAGTTCCCCTTCTTGATGTTAGCTTTGGTTTCCATGTTGGCGTGGCATATAATCACTGACATAACAACAAGTTCGATGTTATCCTCCTTGATCCTTTTTACTATCTCGTCCAGGCTCTCGTCGCTCATGCGCCCCTGTCCGTTAGTGATCAAGACAATCTTGCGCCGCCACTTCAACTTTTTGCAATGCGTGATAATCATCTGAATGGCCAGAATGATAGCGGAAATAGCTATAGACAGAAGTTACATAACTAGAACATGACCAGATTGTCATGCCTTGGAAATTCTTACCATCTCCCTTGTCAGTTTTGCTAGGTTTTAGCTCCTCCTCCAGTGCTCGCAGGTCGGGCATGAGGAACCTTGACATCCTCATCAGTTTGAGGTACAGAGGAACCCGTTTTAGAATAAACATACTGTTTGATGTTCGACAGAACTGAGATATGAGAGAAATGCAAGTCATCCTCGAGCTCGTTGGACGTCCCTATCCTTGATATCAGGACATAGATTGCATGTCATTGCAAGAAGTATACCCACCATCTGTCCTAAGTCCGATCACCCCCATCATGGCTGTTTTGCGCCCGGTGGCCACCTGATTTTAAATATGAGCAAACTATAGGAAATAGAAATTCTTTCTTTAGCTAAGATCCACTCACAGTTCCTGTGATGCGATCCCAGACATATTGCATGGCCCATTCAAGATCTGTCACTGATCGGCCATGGCGACATTCTGCCATGGACTTTCCAACGTCCACAATGTAGACAGTTGCTTCCTTGTCCGCCATAATTGATAGGGTGGTGCTTGAGTTCGATACCACCCAAAAGAATTCGAATCTTTAAAGCAAATGTAGAAGGGACAAAGCTCCTACCGCCAGGCTACACGATGTCCAGGCAGACGCGCGATATTCCCCTTTTGGGAAAGGCGGAACGCGAAGGCACATGACATCACATTACAGAAAAGGAAAGTGCGTGGATATTGAGTATCACTGCGTGGAGGATAGATCTGACACACAAATAGCCCGTGGCAATTACAGCTGATAGACTTCAAAGCGCATGTTTGCAACAAATGCCTGATACATGAACGGCTAATGCACAGAGAGATTTGGAATGTGTTTATTTCCTTGACTAATTCTATAATATGGTATGGTATTTCCCTTTTTTGTATATCCCAAAAAGCCCAAAAAAATCAAAACACCGCTTCTATACCAGAGGCAATTTGTGAGTGAGATCGTGATGGTCCTTGTAAGCCTCAGTAATCTCTTCCAGACACCCGGCAGCAGCGGCAAAGAAGCCCAGGAAGGTCTTGCTAGGTGCAAGAACCCGGCTCAGATACTCGGGGTGGAACTGCACTCCGACGTACCACTGGTGGTCTTTCAGCTCGATGATTTCCATGCGCTCGCCAGCCTCGTCCTTTCCAATGAAGGACAAACCTCCCTTCTCCAGCTCATTGATAAGTTCGGGGTTCACCTCATAGCGATGACGGTGTCTCTCCCAAACTTCCTTCTTCTGTCCGTATAGCTTTCGCAGACGGGACCATTCGGTATCGTCCTGGAACACAGTTGCTCTCTTTCCAAGTCGCATCGTACCACCCATCTTAGACTTATCGATTTCGGGCATGTAGATGATAACGGGCTGCTCGCATTGCTCGTCGAACTCTGCACTGCTGGCCTTATCCATGCCACATGCATGCCGGGCAAACTCAACCACGGCCAATTGCATTCCAAGGCAAATACCCAGGTAGGGAACGTTGTGGGTACGAGCCCATTCGGCACTCTTGATCATTCCTTCTGTGCCACGTGAGCCGAACCCACCAGGAACAAGAATTCCATTGGCGGTAGACAGGTTATGCCATGCGGAATAGTACTCCGCAGGATTGTTCGTCTTGTGCTCTTCTTCAAGGTGAGACGATTCAATCCAGATCAGGTTCAACTTCTTGCGGCAATGCATGGACGCCTTTGATTATAATTAGTAATTTGTCACAGCAGTTGCATGGTATATCAAGTTCACCCACATGTTCCAGCGCCTTGCTAACGCTCATGTATGAGTCATGCAAGCTTGTGTATTTGCCAACCAAGGCAATCGACACAGTCTCAAGGATGTGTACCTGGCTCATGGCCAAGCCCTGCCATTCCTGCCAGATGAGCCTGCCGTTGTCCACAAGCTTGGAATCCCTTTGGATAGAATCGGTCTTAAGAAGATCACTGAGGGTGGCAAGGAATCCCTGTTGCTCTAAAAGGATAGGAACCTGGTACGTGGATGGGACGTTATGAACGCCAACAACCTGGTTCCGTTCCACTTGGCAAGAATTGGCAATCTTTTGAATGGTTGCCTCCTCTAGGGGTGTCTCGCAACGACAGGCAATGATATCTGGCCTTAGACCAGCACTGCGGACATCACTGATGGCTCTCTGGGTAGGCTTGGTCTTCTGCTCCGATCCAATCAAAGGAACATAGCTGACCTGGATCTGCAGGAAGTTATCCCTTCCGACCCGTCTCTGTAGTTGGGCCATGGCTTCAACGAACGGTGCGCTCTCGATGTCTCCAACGGTACCGCCCAACTTGAAGATTATTAATTAGTATACAGAAGCAATCAGTCGGCCTCTTCAAGTACTCACTTCAACTAATCTACTAGTTAGCAAAAATCATAAAAATTGTTTGCCTTGGCATACTTACTGACGCAGACGTCAGGCTCCCTGCCAGACTCATCCACAGAAACCTTGGCTACCCGTTCAACCCACTAAACAACATGTTAATGCACTTTCGGGATCTAGTACAATATCTTTCTGAAACGTACGTTCTGGATTTCATTCGTCAGATGGGGAACTATCTGCACTGTCTTTCCAAGATAATCTCCACGACGTTCCTTGGTAATGACATGGTGATAGATCTTGCCAGTGGTGATGTTGTTGTCACCTCCAAGGGTAACGCCCAGATAACGTTCGTAGTTGCCAAGGTCCAGATCTGTTTCCGCGCCGTCGTCGCAGACGAACACTTCACCGTGTCTTCCATTGTGTTAATTAACGCAGAGATATGAGGGACCAGGTTAGACCAACTCTAAGGGCTTTATCGAACTCAGTTAGCATATGCAGCAAATAAGTTCCAAGAGCTTGGGGTTACGCACGTTCATAAGACCAGCATCGATATTGAGATACGGGTCAATCTTGATGGAGGAGACGGTCAAACCGGCCGTCTTAAAGAGCAACCCACAGCTCGAGGCAATAATGCCCTTGCCAACACCGGAGATAACTCCTGCAAAAGACTGTCAAAATGGTGAAACATAAGAAAAAGGAGTTCAGATATCATTTACCTCCAGAAACCAGAACGTACTTCATTTTGCAATACTCAATGTTAGCCCCCTGGTGGAATACCAGGGGAGGGGGGAAGAGAACAAAAAAAGTGGGCGCGAATATCCGCTTTTGGTGACTCTATAGAAAAAAAAAAAATTGTGACTTACCTAAGCAGTCATGTGGGCGGTGAGATACGAAAAGGCAGCAATGTGGTGGGTCATACTCTGTCCCGGGAGCCTAGCGGTATGTATATCACTGCTTCGTATCACCCGCTGCAATTGTTAGTCTGGATACATACCATACCCGTTCCAGCTCCATTAACCATCATGATTGACCCTCGTCCTTACCACATTTTAAGGTTAGCTCTTCTACAGGCATAGGATTAACTAAAAAGAATATTGCTCATTGAAGTCTCCAGCTATGGCACTCTTCTTGGTGTCCAAGTCTATCAGGTAACATGCAATACTTCCAAGTGCCCATCACCAGCTAATTTTTCAACTGGATAGACTTTCGTTTCCGGGATTGTAGCTTTTAGGGCACTTCCCCGACCTCAGTTTGCTTCGTTGCAGACTGCTACGTTCCCCATCTATTTCTCTCTTCAGGCCGCTCTTCCTGTGCTGGTTGCTTTGACAGCCAGCAATAATGGACAGCCACTTGGCATCTCCGGACTCTTCAGTTCGGAGAACCAGGGAGCTTTGCTTCCCATGGCCACCGCCGCGGTGACTGGGCTGGTCAATATGGTTGTGCTTCGCCCTCTTACTGTTAACACCATGCGCGAAAGAAAGCACCAGGGTAAGATTGCAGATTGATGCAACAATTTCCGACTCATAAGAAACGCCACTAATTTCCTTGCTAGAAACCCGTGATGGCAAGAAGAGCTATGACCCTCCTCCTCATTCCAAAGAGATGGCGGCTCTTAACAAGAAATTTGGTCGACTTCACGGCTTGTCCAGCTTGATTAACCTGGTTTGCCTTGGCGCTACGATCTACTATGGCGCAGTACTCGGCAAGCGTCTGTCCTAATGAATAAGTCCTTGGACAATGTGTATTGAGCTAACAGCAAAGCTTCGGTGAGCCGTGGAGTGCAGTCTTGACGTCGTTTTCTTATTGTACATAGGGAAGTTTAGCCTTAGTAGACATAGCATGATGCTAATGCAGTAAACTATACTTCATCCAACGGGCCTACTCAGAGTAGGTCAAGCTTCCAAAAATGCTGAGGAAACGCTCATATTGGTATGGTAAAACATCGTCCGTAATTCTCGTAGTTGTATCGGTCTCTTTTTGCGGCATGGCTCCTCCTAGACCCCTTTTGAAGTTACAGGGCACTGAGCATCTCATTATAATCAAGATCACCCGGCGAGCGCGATAGTGTCGCTGAACTCTTTAGTCTTGAAAAGAAATGCCCCTCGCGGCGAGGTTCCCTGTAATTGAAGTTGAAGGCCACCAGCACAACTTTAAGTCATCGTCCTGATAGTAATATCAATCCGGATACTTGTTTTTAGTAGCCAACTTGCCCATCGTGCTTGTATTGTGTGTTAGAAGGCCCAAGCCGTGGCGTTGCGACTCCCCGGTCTGGAGATTCACTAGCATTAGGGTGTAAGACTTGGTTGACAGGTCAGTATTATGGTTAAAAAATATCGTGTGGCCTTGTGCTTACTTTGAGTTGGCTTTGCCATTTATGACATGCGAGCATTAGTTAAGAATTAGCCGGAAAGATAGAGTATCAGAATACACCCTGAGGTATAGTTTCAGGATGAGAGAATCATTACTGATCATCCAAGTCCCCCTCCCCACACATGTACTCGACCTGTAGACTTATGGTTACTAATTTCGTTATTGGCCAGCGTAAGGCTCCATAGTATCGCCCCTATAAGTGTGATATCCACAGTTTAAAATCCATCCCGGTGTGACTGCTATAGTAGCCCAACCAGCACTAAGGTCTGTGAACGTGGAGGTGGTCTATCAACTGATCGGTGTAGTGACTTGGTGATCCTTGAGAGACACTTGCGTTCGGCAACTCCGATGGACACCTGCATTTAACCAATGAAGTGCTACGGTAGATATGTCCAAGTATATTTGTGGGAATCCAGTCAGACATGTGGAAGGTATCTCAAACGGTGACCTAAGCCTCGTGATATTCTGTGCTCCAGCTGACATCAATCCTTGTCTGATGTCAATATTAGCCCTACAGGCTATTTAATCCGTCCATTCCACTGAGGCATTCTTACACGTCATGCCGTATTCGTCCGACCTCAGATTCTTGTTCTCATCTACGGCGAACACGGCGAAGAGCAATGTAGCACCAACCCCACACTGATTCAGAGCACGACTGTTCATGCTCCTCGATGCTACATTGCATGGACTACCCTTTGCAATCAGCCTAATTCATGGGGAAAGCCCCGGGGGACTACTCAATGGACAAAAGCAGTGTAACCGCTGCAGAGTTTGAATACCAATATGGCTTACCACTCCTCTACTGAGCCGGCCAAAGTTTTTGGAAGCTTTTGGTATGCGCGCGGTGATAGCCAGATAAAGTTCGCTTATTCTCCGACAGCTTATGGCGTGGAACAATGACAACAGGCACAGCAGCCACAAGCTTCGTGCTATATTTGTACAAAGCTCGTATTCAATTGCTGCACGACATCTATCATCCTCGGAAGGTTTCTCCCCCAGGGGTATTTCCGTTATCGGTTGAGATTCTCTGCGTAGGACAGCCTCTTGTAATTGATAATGAAGAGTAGCGTCCCGATCAGCAATGGGTCCGTGCGGAATACCCAGGCTGACTCAAAACTTGGGTCGGGATAAACATCTAATATCCCCACACTCTGTTGGTAACGGGCGAGACTGCAAGGTACGGAGGATATTGAATGATAAGCAAGTAAACCTCCGACACTCAATATATATCAGCCTTTCTAGGTAACATTGGGTCTACATAAATGGAAAGTCTCTGAAGAAAAATGCGACAAAAGAAAATAGCCTAGTAGCACTTGCTCGGTGTAGTGAAAGCCACATGCCTTTAACCTCGATCAAATATTCAATTTACTAAAGCTGAGCAGTAATTCTACATAAATAGATTCACCCCTGTACATCACCAGCGCAACACAGATATCTAGCATTCTGAGCGGGGAGGAGCGGCTCAGACCCTAGCAGTACTTCTATTGAGGCCTCAAAAGTCATCTGGACTTTTTGGAGCTACCACAGTATTATCTCTGCCCCTGGCCTTATGCCACCGCTACACAGGCGCAGCCTCCTCCGAGATAGGAATACCCGGGGATTCGACTTGCAATTACAATTAATCACGAAGCGATTACACCGTTGCATTAACTCTGTTCTCACTGGGCCGTACATGTCGACCATCTAACGCTCGAGATCGATAATCTCGCTACTCCACAAACCTCATTACATGCACCCAGCCGATTTGAAGTCGATTAGTGTCCATCACACCGTACCACGAGCGTCGCCTACAGCCCAGGAAGAGATGCTTTTGCACCGACGCAAATGAAACAATATGTAACCGTTCGAAAGATAGGTTACTCTTTCCCCTAATGCCCACGTTGTTGGAGGATGCAGTAGACTCAACAAAGTGTTGAGTGGCTGTTGCTTTAGACCCTAGACAACAATGTTGTCCAACCTCTCATTCGGAGAGTAGCTACACCTTGACATCACCACCCAACTGTCGGCATGTACTATCAAGGCATAAGTAGGACGGCAATTCCCATGCAAACCAGACTTTCCCTTGCCAGCGCGCTACTTAGACCCCTCTACCCAATTAGCTAAAGACGGACTCACAATATCCTCAACCCAACTCGAAATGAAGCCTACCATTTTCCTTACCGCCTGTATCAGCGTTGTCGCTGCTATTGCGGTGGATTCTCCTGCGGCCGATACAGCAGCAGCTGCTGTCCCCGGTGAATTGGCGCCCGGTGGACAGGAAATATCGATCAAATCCAGTCAGTATTTACCATCGGGTTTCAAGTGAGGAGTTTGACAATTTGCTGACTGTCTGCAATAGACGCTTTTGGGACTGAGACGTGGTGCGGAGGCTATACCCAAAGGCAATGCAGTGCCGCTTGTAATCGACTTGGGTACAGGTGCTATTTCTGCGAGCAGAACTATTGCGTCTGTAGAAGCGAAGGCTGCTAGACGAAGTGAAGGAAAGCGTGTGCCCACAGCGGTCTTTGAGTAAGCAGGGAGCAACTCAGAATGGATCTAACCTAGCTGGGCAGGTTGGGAATCATATTCTTGAGATAGTGGACTAGTCGCATGGTACAGTTGAACATAGTCACTCGTTAGTACTTCATGAATGAAACCGATTAGTGCTTTATTTATCTATTAACTGTTCCAAACTTTTAAGGCTAACCACAGTAGAGTAATGCATACAGAAAAGAGAGGAGTCATATCGATCCAAGACAACTACCCTATGTTAATTCAATTCAACTCCAAGATGAACCTGCGGTGGGCCAGGATCAACAAATCCTATGGTAGTTGGGTTGGGTTAGTATTATAGTAAGGTTAACTAAAAATACCGAGATACTCAATGCAAACTTATATAAATCCACCCCTTATTAAGGCTAATAGTTCACGCCCGCAAATAGTCCACTGTGTCAGCCTCTAGCGAGCGACGCGTTGCCCTAAGTCGGCACTTCAATCAGACTCTTGAATAAATTTCTTTTAGCCCCCAAAGTAGAATGAACCTCAATTCTAGATCCTACAATGGCCAGTACCTGCAAGAGCCAAGTAGCGAGAAAACATGACACTTCTCCTTACTTCTCCTCATTAGGCATAATGTCAGTAAGACCTAAAGTAGGAGCCCCTATGCTCCGGTCTGTTGCTAACTCTTTTTATCAAATCACACATCGCTTTTGTATCTTAGATCGTGGGCTCTGATTGGTCCGCTCGCTAATGACGTCACATATAATGGCCTAAGACTGAATTGGCTTAGCCTGCTACAACAACCCGTCCAATCAAAGCCTGATCCATTATTTAGCACAGTGTATGGCAGTTGAGCCAAATCTCATGGATCTTTAGGTAGAATGTTGAGCTATGTTTAGATTTTTTGGTCTCTTTTCTTTTCTTTTTTTTTCACTAGAAGAAGGGGTATATATAAGAGTGTCTCGAGGGGGGAGGAAATGGTATTCAAGCAGATTCTTTCCTTTTGTTATCTCTACTGCGCATTAATTCACTTTTCTTTCTGTCTTCTCGACATTCGTTACATACATTCTGTACCCACATCTTCATATTATAATTATATACATTACAATACTTTCTATTGTACACCTCTGAGAATTACTTGGGCTTTACTATTTGATACCATCCTTATATCACCCGTGAGTCATGCGTACCCGTAACTCCCTTATACTGCACATGAGCCCAAGCTAATGAGATGATGTGGCCCACAGATTATGGAAAGACCCTCGAACGATGTGATCGTCTTACTGGTTATTATTGGTTGTATTGCTGCCGTCCTCATCGGTTACTCGGTACATTCGCTTTTCACGAACGGATTTCACGCCGACGAGAAAGTGAAAGATATGTCATATGAACAAAAACAATACATGAGAGAGTTACGACTCACAAACCTGAACTGGCTCGCTCGCGAAGCCCGTGGTGCCCGTCGTGAGCGGGACATTGAATCGGCTGCATCGTACAGCCGCGAACAACAGGGATGAAATTCATAAGGATAGAAAAAATGGTTTCTTTCTGCAGGAGGTATCCCGTTATATACAAGGCTGGGAAACGTCATTGTATCCATACCGCGGGGAATGTTTTGACTTGAGTAGGCAAATGCTGTTATGTTTAAGCCGATCGAACCACAAGCCATGCACTTACGACGCCACGGTTCTTGTCAAGTTGTATTGATGTGCAAGTCCTGGTGACTTGTAGTATTGGGGATAGGTCTTAAGTCTGTCCGGCTGGTGGTAGCAACATAGATTTCCATGATGTATGATAATGTGTATGAGCCCCTTTGTAGGCTCTTAAAAATGGATAACACGGGAACATCAGATCAAATAGAACATAAAATCCTGTGTCCACAGTCCTAGGTCAAGTCATATAAACCTTTCCGTTTATTGACGTGGCCAGAGACCAAATCTTCACCTCTTCAATGTACTTCGTGGACGGCGTCCATAACGTAACCATTTCTCGTTAGTCATTTCTGCAAGCTTTAAGCATGTTTAAGCCCATGTTCAAGCAATATGACCGAAAGTTGTCCCAGTAACAAGGTAATATCTCAGCATTCGATCGGCGCATAATCCTTGACCAACCTCCACGCCCCGCTGATAGGGTCACACTGTTGCTTAACAAATGCTAAGAAAGTTTGATCCGGGCCTCGATTCCATTTTGCAATGTCATTCTCGTTCACTGTTGGCGGGAGGCCGTTCGCTGGTCGGAAGATTCCAACAAATGTTATGCGGGCCTTTCCAGGAATTAAGTTTGGCAGTTGCTTTGTGCCTTCATCTGTATGATCTCCACGTGTAGGGTGTAGAAGAGGACTGTGCTTAGTGGCTGGTATACTTGTACGAATATCGAGGTCTAGAGCGCTCTGGACGCCCATCATAATAGCATTTTCGTTGCAGCAAGTGTTTAAGCCATCGGCGTTGTATACAACTTCTCTGACCAGCTGAAGACTAAGATCCTCTTCTATTTGCAGTACTTTTTCTGCCATAGCTACACCAGGAGAGCACTTGTAAAACCCTTGCACCGGGGGTGCTTTCTGCAGCAGGCTTAATGCTTCTCGGCGCAAACGTTGGTCACGGCAGCTAATGACTGTTAAAAAGAGAGGGAGACCGACGCCCATCTCAAACGTGAAGGGCGGTTGCATGCCGTCTGGTCCTACTGAGGCTTCCAGAACGAGGGTGGCTTGTTTGACAATAATCTCAAAGCTCGGTAGGTAAGCATCATAGATACGCTCGTTCCGTGTCAGGCAAGTCGACACGATGATGTATGCCGCTGCGTGGTAGATGAGAAGGGAGGCGACGGTGCTCGTGCTAGCCTCTGGGAGGTTTAGGTTGCTGCGGTGAAAAGTTTGCAAAAAGCCATCATATGCATGCCGCCAGCGTGCGAGTTGGGCTTGGAGAACCCTTTGTTTATCAGACAATTTCTCGCTTGGGTCGGAACCACCGTTAACAGTGGAAAAATGTTGCTGGGCTTCGCGCTGGAAGAGCATACATTCTGCGATAAGGGGGACGGCAGCATTACGGGCGGAGACGAGAGATGTGAATTCGTATTCAGTATTATTTTCTAGAGGGGCGAATAGGCTATTGGTAGGGACTCCCGAGATGGAGAGGGCGACGGTTCCCAGACGAACGAACAAAGGCACGATAGTGTCTTCCAGGAGGGCAGCAGTGGTCACAGGAACCGCAGTGCAGCTAACTTGAGAGCGCAAGTTAAGTATCAGATTCACGCCCTGTTTGTAAAGCTGCAAGGCCTCCTCGATACGCCCTTGAAGTGTTTCTATGCAAATGTACAGCACACAGGTGATCAGCGCGGTATAAGGGTCTGCGCTGCCGCGATCGATTTGCAAACGCATCTGAGACAGTGAACGCGAGTACCAAATTAGAGCCTCCCTCTGATTTTGGCTGGGACCAAAAGAGGCTCCATTTTGCCGCCTCAGAAATACCGGGTCTAGGCATTGCTCTGGACTTTCAAACAGTGTGCTAATAGCGTTGATAGCATCCCATACTGCAGGTTCATTGCGACAAACTTGTGGAATCAGACCGGCCCAGAAATCGATGTCTAATCCGCCAGCAAGGTACCGTGCGGCGTGTTGGAAATAATATGCAAAGGCGCGACGTTCTCGCCACACCGTGTTCGGTGTTGATGAGAGGGGAAGGTCCAGGATAGAGATCGTCGTGGGCGCTGAGGCAAAAGTATAGTTATTAGTATTAGGGGTATTGGCATATTCGCATTTACGCCCTGTGCTACTACATCGCCGACAATCCGGCCTTTCCTGCCCACATTTGACTCTCCGAGCTCTGTAGACATATGTTAGTTGAAAGCAGACTATACAATAAGAAGAAAGAAAAAGCAGAAGGACCTACTTGCATGTTTTACATCCACGCCGAGACTTAAGAGGCCTTACTATATCACCACCGACTGGGTAGACCGCAGGAAAAGTCATGCTGGCAGTAGAGTTTGTAGTTCGGAGATTAGGGAAGTGGTAAAAGTGCAAAAAGGTACTGGATACTGAGTTATATTTAGCCCTTGAAGTAAAACCGCCAGCGGCCCCACTCCATTAGTCTCCGAGTACGGACTGTGTACTTGTCAAACGCTATAGAGGGATAGTTTGACATACATACATATGAATTCAGGCTAGAAAGTGATATATCTTTAGCTTTTACAAACCATGCTGCGGAATTCTGATCTACAAAGCAAGACTACTATTTGAATACCTACTATTTGACTACCTGATACTTCCAATACCGGAATCCTTACCATCTTCATCGACGTCCTCTATATAATGGTTCACCACCCACTGGTAAAGGAACACAGCGAGCCTGGGCCATGCATTCCCTTTCTTCGTATCTCTTCGGGGTCTCTTTGATCAGTATGATCATGGCAGCAGCTGAAGCATAACAAAGAAGCCTGACAGGTGTAGAGGGGATAATTCATTGTATTAGGGCTGGGAGTCTGAGACAGCACTTGGGGAAGACTTCATTTCTTCAAGCTGTACATGAAAGGGCAATTTGAACTGAAGAACTTCAATCAATAGCATATCCGGCCTTCAAGACCTACCCCAGTGAGAAAAGGTCAGATATGTATAACTAAAAACCTGTTGCACAATTCTCTGGCAATTTGACTGCTACTGCGCCACAAAGAAAGAGATTGCTCCAGCTGTTGTCCGATACTTCTATAAGGGAAGTCAATGCTGAGACAAGGTAACACATTCATGTTCAACAGCCTTGTCATTCTCTACAATTCGCACCCCTATAAATAAGACACTGCTCTTGCCTCTGATATAACATAGGGTCCCCAGAGAACTCGCCACGGCCGCCTGGAGTTCTTCTTTCTAAGCCTTGCAAATACATCAGTCACTATCTGCGCCCTCCACTTAGCCATAATGAGGTCCCTTACCCTTACCCTTATATTCCTCATCACTCTTGTGACTTCAGTTACTACTCCAGCTAAGATCCAAGGCGAAAACGACCTATCTGACTCCGGCCAGGGTAAGTTACATGTCTATGCCCTCCAACATACATCCAACAACCTAACAATATCTACATCACAGGAACACCCCAGCATCCATCCCGCGCCCTCGTTGAAGCTCAACAAGACTCCCGATTTTGTACCAATGCTGGCTGCTACCCCGGCACCTGTTACCACGGAATCTGCATCGCTGCCGAAAAACTTGCCTCTCAAGACAAAAAGGAGGTCAGACAAGACCCTAGATGTCGCACCAACACCGAATGTTACGCGGGTACATGCTACCACGGGATCTGCATCGCTCCCGGCAAGCTTACTTCTCGCGAAATTCTGGAGGCTAGACAAGACCCTAGATGTCGTACCGATGCTGACTGTCACCCGGGCACCTGCTACCATGGCATATGCATTGCTCCCGACAAGTGAGACATCTATGCCTCGGGGTCGTGCGGGAGTTCCCTGGTAGGCCCTGCTACACTTTATGGCACTTTAAACGTCTCACTGATGACGCGCTTGTATTTTCAGCATCATGAGTCTTTTTTGATCTGTGCTGTGCTGGCGCTATAATTGTCATCTGGTCCGGTTGGAGCGCCCAGTGGTACAACAAAGGTTAGAGGATATATTGTGATTGAGCCTTGCGGCTGGTCGGGCTACGGGGCTTGTGTCTCATCGTGTTTTATTTTCCTCTTCTATTGATAGCACTAGGAGGCCAGTCAGTTGGACTAAAAATGCACCCTGCTTGATAGTATACTACTGGGTCATCGTAAACCACTTAGCAAGGGCCGTAAGGAAAAGATTGTTAAGATAGATCCGATTTAAATTAGTACTGAAATTCAACAGTCATATATAAAACGGCTCGGGCCGTTGCGCAGTTGACAACTGCTCGAGGCTCATCTGCCGGTTCTAGATATATTCAAAATATTCTCTTAGGACGGACTCGGTCCAGATTCTTGATCCAGATACCTAGCTCCTTGGAGAGAATTTGAGGAAGTACTCAACTTTATTGTAATGGGTAATGAATGGTCATTGGAAATGATCTTGTAGGTAGGCAAGGTAGTTGAGCAATATCTCCTAGAACATAGTTGGCTGTTGAAGTAACAGTTGTTCGTGATCAGATCAGCATCCTTCTTGAAAAATATATATATAAAAAAACCACAGCCACTTTGGATTTATCACTTTCCAAGAATGCAAGCTCAAATCCCGAACATAGGGTATCCTATCTACAAACTGACAAGTCCAGCAAAACCCCAACTCCGCACAGGCGACAAAAGGATATAGATCAGGACGCTGCTCCCTCAATAAGATATTTCCGAACCGCGTCTTTCAACATGGTAATCCGCCTCTGGGTGTGTATGAAGACCTCTCGGTACATCTCTAAACTCTCCTGCACAACCTCCGTCCGCGTCTTGGAGCCAGCGCAGATCTCTCTCATTCGAAGTTCCATCTCCTTGCGAAGAAAGGGCTTACTGAGGGAGGGGCTATCCGGTAGGCCAGTGACGACGTTGTCGTAGCCCTCTACTAACGCGACGCCCAGACGAGTCGGAATAAGCTCCTTCACTGCATTGCGCCCACCTCCACGCGAATGGACGGCTACGTACTCCCGTTCCTTTATCTTGGCAATGTGTTCTGCCATGGTGGCATCAGTACCAATTCCGTTGGCATCCATGAGCCCGATAAGTTCTGGTTCGGTCAAGTAGTTTGGAGGTGTCGTCTTGCCGTCGAAGATTCTGGCTTCGGTAGGCTCAAAAAGCTCGCCCATTTGAAAGTTCGGCAGCTGTTGGCTGCTTTCCCATTTATCATAGACATACACGTCGAGATAGTTCCTCTCCAAGACAATTAATCCTTTGGCGTGGAATATCTCGTCGCCGTATTGGATCTCAACTTCTGATGTTTGACCCTTTGCGTCCTCGGAACAACACGCTAAGAATCGCCGGACAACGAATTCGTAGACTTTTTTCTCGTCGGCACTTAATGCGGTTGGCGAAACCCAACAGATAGGATGAATTGGCGGATGCGCACGATCATTGTGGCGGCCAGCTCTAGGTGCTCTGAATCCGCCGTCAAGAAGACTTGGTGATGGAGTCAGTTAATGCAGTGAGAAGGAGATGTTGTATTGAAACATACCCCCGAGCGTATTGACCCCAGTTTCCGTCTGGAAGTTGCTTTTCAACCAATTTTCTCAGGTCGATTGCTTTATCAAACTGGTCCGTTTCTGTACGTGGGTAGCTTATAAAGCCTTTGGTATAGAGAGCTTCCGCGACCTGAGATCAGTGAGTAACTGTATAGCTAGGTCACCAACAACGGAAAATGTATTTACCTTCATGATTTTCTGACTGTCTATGCGAAGGAACCTGCTGCCCATCATTTGTAGATCCACCGTTGTCAATGGCAAGGGCCTCCACTTGCTGGTGGGTTTCTGAATAACCTTGGTGACTTCGGCTTTTTTCGCTATGAGACAACGCTCTAGCATTACCGTCACCGCAGCTCTATCGAATAGGTGAACCCTTCTCCAAAGGAAATTCACTTTGATGTCACCTCGGACATGCATCACCTTGATTCCCCAGAAGTTCTCGGGTTTGAAGTTCTTCACTCGCAGATAGCGATCAACTACAAATCCTAATGTAGGGAACTGACAAGATCCTGCTAGATATCAGAGTAGCAAAAAAGAGATTTAGTCACGACAGCATACCATAACTAATGATTTTATTTTCCAGCGCTGCTGACAGATTTTGCAATTGGAGCGTTTGCAAGCGTGTGAACGCAGCCCCAATCCGAAGGTCAAGCTCTATTCTAGCAGCTACTGCATTTGCCTGAAGATCATCCAGCTCAATAAGTGCCCGAGCTGCATTGAGAACATGACTGTAAACATATAATCAGAAGGATTGTACAGAACAGCAGTGGGTGATTTTACTCACGCCCTTTCAGTGTTGCTGAACATGGCCCGTTTGACCGCGATTCGGGCATTTCCTGTCTTTGCCTGTTTACGGACTTCTGAGCCAATATGCTCCCCTTCTCGGTCACAGTCAGTCCAAATAAACAAAGCTTTGCAATATTTAGCCTGCTCTTTTATGTTCTTCGCAATCGCTTCTTTGTCCTGTCTGTGAGCTTAGCACATTTACTCACCAGACTGGTCCCGCCATACAAGAATTACTACATACGGTATCCACAGCTTCATGCACAGGAGCCTCAAAAAGCGCACCAGGGGGGCAAGACAGCCAGCCTTTATATTGCTTTTCAAAGTCCAGAGTTGTCAAATGCCCAATAACGCTGGTCATAGTGACCGAGCAGGTGCCCCAAGGGCGGCCAAAATCGAACTCGAACACATAGTTTTTCACATATTGGTTCCCACGTACGGGAATCTACGTCTACTTTAGTACACATACCTCCACGCCTGAGCAAACTCCCCTTCAAGACGACTTACGGTTTGGAAGGAACCTCCGGATAGATGTTGGCTTACAGCCTTGGCAATGGCAGGCTTCTCGGCCACACACAAGACTCTCGGAACAGTCATGGCCACGGACTCGGATTGAAGATAGAATTAGAGCATTTCCGTGGTATCAGCAAGCCATGTTTGGCAGTTACGGCGTACCATTGCTTAAAGACAACGAAGAGATTGAGCCACAAAACAGGACGCGATTTGCCGCTCTTGATACATGCTTTTATGCCTAAGGCACAAATGGCCCAAGCTCCCCGACCCGATGCGGTAAGCGTGAGCTCAAGACTGTTGTCTGTTTTGATTCTATCCGCCGCCACATTCATCACTTTCCCCCCAATTCCTACATCGCCCTAGGCTGATGTGACACTTCCTCACCAACAAGCATTCAATTTCGTGAAAAATGGCTTTGCCGCTTCCCCAAGTCCAGTCCGCTGTGGACTGCGCTTCCTTCAATCACACTGTCCTACCTTTTCTTTCACAGTTGATCACTCTTCCCGAGCGACTCCAAGTAGCTGCGGCCACGAAGGATGTAGCCGGCTTGAAGGAGATCTACCTCTCCACCAATCCCTTCATTACAGCGCTTGGCTTTTCTCTAGCTCTATCCGTATTCTTCCTGCTCTTTTCGGAGATCAGCCGGAACTACTCTCAAGTTGATCGTTTCTGGAGTATCCTTCCCGCTATATACAACGTGCATTTTGCTGTTTGGGCGCGCATGACTGGCCTTCAGTCTCAGAGCCTGGACACAATCGCTGCCATTGCTTTAATCTGGAGTGTAAGAGGTTCAGCGCGATGGCCCTCTCGTGTCAAATACTGATTGCGCGCAGATCCGCCTGACATTCAACTACTGGCGCAAAGGAGGCTACAAGATCGGTGCAGAAGACTACCGTTGGGAGATCGTGCGCTCGAAAGCCAACAACCGATTCATTTTCTTCATCCTCAACATCGTGTTCATCTCTCTCACCCAATCCCTCCTCCTATTGCTCATCACAGCGCCCACCTACAACTTCCTCCTTCTGTCGCGCCTCCCCGGCGGGAAGTCATTCGAGATCCCCGACCTGGCGTTCTCTCGCGTCGCCTTCTTTTTCATCATCATCGAATACTTCGCCGACCACCAGCAATGGCACTTCCACTGCGCAAAGCATGAGTACCAGAAGACCGCTCGCATCCCTGAACAGTACAAGGGACAGTTCACGCCCGAGGACCTGGAACGTGGTTTCGCTGTCAGCGGCTTGTGGTCTCTGTCTCGTCACCCTAACTTCCTCTCTGAACAGGCCGTCTGGTTGACCTTGTACCTGTGGAACTGCTACCGCACCGAGTCGTATGTCCAGTGGACCGGTATTGGTGTTCTTATGTACTTGATGGTCTTCCAGGGAAGCGTGCGTCTTACGGAGTCGATTAGCGCCAGCAAGTACCCTGAATACAGCGAATATCAAGCTCGTGTTGGACGTTTCATTCCTCGCTTCTCTGTGCAGCCCAAGTACAAGGGTAAGGGTAAGAAGAAGGCAAAGAAGGCTGTCGACTCCGAGCAGTCTGTGAGAGATGAGGGCAAGAAGAGCCAATAAAGAGGCACAACCGTCCTACAGGTGTCTGTCAATCTATATATAGGTCATATAATATCAGTGTTTTGTCTAGGGGTTTCTGGTTATGTGTTGTACATTAAATTCTGTTGTGTATTGGCGTTTTCGTCTCGGTCTGGGGGACCAAACAAACTATCCTCTAAAGAAGATATCACGCAAAATCGAATCATTCGTGATTCTTGCTTTTGTTTTAATCAACACAATTTCTTCTACCAGCAAATAACCTTAAAGATAAATACTAAAAAAGAAGAGTAGAATGAACTACCTACTATACAGTACAGTACACCGGATGCTTCATATGAAATATGAAAGGGAAGACGTGAAGCGACAAGTAGGACAGAGGTAAGGTAGGGGCGAAAAGGAGAGAAAAAAGGGCGAGATATCGAGAGTATCCTAATATTTATGGCAATAGCGTCGAAGGAGGAAAGGTGGGAGATGGCAACACGACCAGAGGGTTTAAAAGAGAAAAGGGAAAACCAAAGAAAGGAGATGCTTCCGTAACGAGATAAATAAATACAAAACCCAATTGATATATGTCCCCTCGTCAACCGTAAAAGTTCCTGTTTCTAGACAAGAGGATTTCAACAATACATTTGTCTATGGTGGGGATGGCGTTTGGTCTCTTCCATCTTTGCCTTCGGTTCCTTCGGTTGACTGGGTAGGTTCAGGAGGAGCGATGGTGGCCCCCTTGGCGCCGTCGAAGTACTTAGCGAATTCGCCAGACTCAGGCCACTCCCGGGGCCCGAGGAGTCGGATGAGGTCGTCGCGGCTAAGGACTTCCTTGGTCAGAAGCTCCTCCGCGACGATGCCGACTTCCTTCTTTCTCTCCGTCAGAAGGGTGCGGCATTGGTTGTATGCCTCGGCGACGATCCGACGGACTTCAGTGTCGATATCTTTGGCTGTGTCTTCGGAGAAAGGCTTGTGGAACTGCTGTGGATCTTCTTCATAATAAATGTACTTCAGCTTGGGTGACATGCCGAACTTTGTGACCATGGCGGTGGCCATCCGAGTGACTTTGTTGAAATCATCGCTAGCTCCGCTGGTGACGGTATCGAAGTGTAGTTCCTCGCTGACACGGCCTCCCAAAGTCATAGCCATTCGGTCCATCAGCTGGTTGACGTTCATGAGGTAGGTGTCACCTCCTGCCGGGAGATACTGGGCGTAACCCAGGGCGCCTTGCCCACGAGGGATGATGGATACCTTCAAAAGTGGATCAGCCCAGCGAAAATACCAACCACAGATAGCGTGTCCAGCTTCGTGATATGCCACCGTGCGCTTTTCTTCCGGCGAGAGCACAAGGGACTTCTTCTCCAGACCGCCGATGACACGTTCGATCGCCTGTTCAAAGTGCGTCATCGTGACAGTGTCCGCGTTTACACGGGCCGCTAGAACACTAGGTTAGCAAAAAAGCTCATAAAAGTGCTTATCGCAAGGAATCGCAGCTAACTTACCAACCAATGCCGCCTCGTTTACGCAGTTTGCAATATCAGCACCAGCGAAACCAGGGGTCAAAGCTGCAAGTCTACCGGTGAGGTATTCCATATCCTCGCTGGTAACGATCTTTTTCAGGTGAACGCGGAAAATCTGCTTACGACCATCCATCGTAGGGCGGTCAATGCCGATATGTCTGTCGAAACGTCCAGGTCGCATCAAAGCCTTATCCAAAACATCGGGTCTGTTTGTACCGGCCAGGACAACTACTTGGTCAGAAGTGTTGAAACCGTCCATTTCGGTAAGGATCTGATTAAGCGTGCTCTCACGCTCATCGTTTCCACCACCAAAGCTCTGTTTTGCTCGGGATTTACCGATGGCATCAATTTCATCAATGAAGATAATACAAGGCGTATTCTTGCGGGCATTGGCAAAGAGATCACGAACACGGGAAGGTCCGACACCAACAAACATCTCAACGAACTCCGAGCCACTGACGCTGAAGAACGGGACGCCCGACTCACCAGCCGTTGCCTTGGCAAGCAGAGTCTTACCAGTACCAGGAGGTCCTGAGAGGATGGCACCGCGGGGAATCTTGGCACCTAGTTTTTGGAATTTTTCAGGATGTTGAAGGAAGCTGACGAACTCCATGATTTCAACCTTGGCCTCGTCCATTCCAGCGACATCAGAGAACTTAATCTTAATATCTGTCTCATGGTTGAAACGCTTGGCGCGACTCTTTCCAATACCAAAGATTCCACTCTGACCGCCGCCACCGCCAGCAGCACGTCGTGAAAGCCAGAAGACAGATCCAATAAGGATAAGGGTAGGCGCAAAGGACATGAGGGTAGCACCCCATGGCACTTCTTCGACATACGCAACAGGAATACGTTCGCCACTAGGGATGCCCAGCTCATTCTGTGCCTCATCCAATCTCCGCTCAAAGCTCTCAACCGATCCGATGCTGAAGTAATAATGGAAGAGGGGCTGGGTAGCCGGGGAATCGGGGTAGACCCGGGCAACCGCGTCACGGTTTAAGTCAACCCGCACCCGGTTGTTGTTGATGACGGTCAGCTTCTCAACTAGACCCTTATCGAAGAAGTTGGCTCTAAACTCTTGCCATGTGATCTCCTTGCTGCTTTCGCCAGGGAAGAAACTCCGGTAGAGATAGTAGGATAGAAGAGAGGTGATCAAGAACGAGGCGGGGTCGAAACGGAACTCGAAGACTTTCATATTCGGTGGCTTGGTCCACTGATCCTTGCCTTTCTGGTGTTGACCCTGTTGGCCTTGGCCGTCTCCTGACTTCTGTTGTTCCCGGACCCTCTGCTCCTCCACGTCGTTCAGCTTGGTGGCGTAGTTCTCCAAGTGTTTCGACATGTAACGTGTCAAGTTCACATAGTCCATCAACGACGCGGGTCTACCGGATTGTAAATGTTGCTTAATGAAGTCCCTAACCTCCGGCGGAAGTCCCTCGTTCATCATAACTGTCCGCACGTCATCCAACATCTGGTGCTGTGATTGCGGTACCTTCTCCTTTAAGTGCTTTATGAATAGATCTACATGCTCCTGCTCATCTTTGCTGAGCTTCGACTGAGGCTCTTCCGGCTTCTTTCCTTCTCCATCCTTACCGCCGTCATTTCCAGGACCTTGAATCGGTGGTTGGGATTTACTGTTCTTATCGTTCCGGGGTTTCGGGCCTTGGGTAGCAAAGGTTCGGATGCGTGGCACTGTGATGAGGGACGATAGTCTCGACTGTGAAATATGCGCTGACCGCGGTCCTGCGCGATAGATATAGTCTGCAGCTCTCCTCGAGTATCGAGCAAGATTGCCTGGCCGTCGGAGTAGGGTGGCCATGGTCGAGGAAAGTGAGCCCGAAGGCGAGGGTTAGGGGACGTTTCAATCGGGGTTCAGGAAAAATGGCAAACTACCGAAGCCATAGAGGCCCTCGTGAAATATGGAACTGGGGATGGGAGAGGTAATGGAAAGCTCTTGGGGGGAGCTGCGCTGTCGCCGATGAGTGGACTTCCCGCCGCCTTTTGGTCGGACTTGGGATTTTTCACAGTTCCGGCAGCTGAGTCATCCGGCCCTTACGGCCTTAAGGCCTCAGCAATTACCAAAGCAGCCCGGTGGCCAGAATCCAAACGAATGCAATGGACAGCGGTGACGTTGACTTGCTCCGGGGTAATCAATACCTACAGGGCAACGATTCCTATTACTGTCTTATTATTATTGATACTAACCATAGTATAATAAATTAGGATGATAAGTATTCATAGATCATTGTGGTATCCATCTAAACTATCTTTCTATCTATCTCAAGTGCCTTCCAACAGCGCTCACAATTCCAGATTATATATAAGGGGCTGCAACTCTACGCCCTCGAAGCCTCATTTCTGTTTCATAGAAAGAAACTCAGGGACAGTATTCCACATCTCCAGTATCTCCGCGCCACTCAAAATGGATAACGTCAATGTTCTTTCGCAATGTGACTGGATGGAGCAAGCTCCGCGAGCTGTCGGCTAGCCAAGCTGTATGTGTATTCGGCAAAGTCCGATGTACGTGATATAGGAGGTCCATATCTGCTCGTCATTTCGCAACGCTCGGTTCATGTTCGCCCAAAAGCACCGCAATCTCCAAGCGACTCCAGAAGATGTTGATAAGAGCCGTCCGACACACTGACACAGATCTCTAGTCGCACTTAATCGAACCCTTCCGTTCCCGGGCTCCATGGAACACCTCATATGCCTTGTGTTGAGATGACATGAGGACCCAATTGCTGATGCCCATGACCACGAGGGCGCTTATGGGACCAAATTTTATGGTTTCGGCGCAACGCTGCAGGCAAGACGATATCATACTGTCCAGGTATCTCCAGAGATTGCGTCTTATACCCCGCAAGCTGACATTCTCTCCAGCTTCCGCATGGAGTCGCTACGGAAATTAAACAAATCATTGATGTAGCAGCATGCCTCTGCTAACAGCTTATATTGCTCCCTGGTGATCTGCTCCCCGAGGTCGGTTGAGGCATTCATAACACCCACATATATGGCCGAATCAATATATTGATGTGCGGCTGCCATAGACACCACTGGGCCGAAGAGAGCGAGAGTGGTCACGGTAATACCCGAGGACGCAGAACTACATTGCCAGAGCTACACTATTGTCAAATTGCCAGTCAGTGACTATTCCGGCGACGGTAAATAGCTTCAGAATTCGATAGCTGCTGTCTCCACCTCCTATAAAAGAAATAACGATCTCTCACCTGCTGCCTCGTAGTAATCTGCAATCAGGATATTATTGGCTGCCTCTGCCACGGCTCCCGCTACTCCCTCATCACAGTATCCTCCCCCACAAGCCATGGGGAACGAATACTTTGCATTCGTAGGTATCTTTACCAGCTCATTCGTCGGATAAAACTAGTGAAACATGGACAGCGCCGTGTCACAGTCTGGGTTTGGTCGTCAATCATGTGCTTGTATATCGACGAGCGAAGGCATATGGCCAAGGTAGGTTTCTGGAAGGGGCTGTTCGTCTCCATCTGAAAGTACAAGTTCAGCAACGGCATTCTGGAGATGCTTGGCGGTGAAAAGGTAGCATGGGTTCCACTGGTTCTCCTTTTCATTAACCAGATTCACCATCTCAGTCATCTTTTTGATCGTGCGGTACTCCGATTGCTGCAGCGGTGAGTCGAAGGTCCCGCCTGCAGGAATTAGATGATTCCATTACAACAGCAGTCAGTCCTGGGGTCATAGCGTTGTCTCAAGTCATTCGTCTCAATACATGAGGAGGGTACTTCCCTTCCTAGGAGCACCTTGTTGGCTTCAAAAAACAAAGCAAAACAGAACCGGGTGTGCTAATAGGGGTAGGGAAAAAGTTATGCTTCATTACCAGCAAGTTCGAGCGAGCACTAATCGATGCGATCGCCATGATACTATACCTGCAATCGCTACGTACCCACAAAAGAAGTGAAAGGTAGAAGTATCGTTAGACCTTTAGGGTTCATGCACGCACGCCTCCATGCCCTTAGGATGATATAGATTGATCTATGATCTCGTAATTCGATACATAACCAATGGGCCCTCAGATTCGTACCGCTTTGCGAAGTCTTATTTAAAACGAGTAATTGCGGAGAAACTTATCGAATGAGGATCCAGTTTCCTTCAATCACTGGTGACTGCATATGAATGGCTAGAACCTAAGTAAAGAATAAGAAGAAAGAAAGGATAGTATCATGGACAAGTAGTTTAGTCGAAAGGGGAAGAGGTCGGAACTTAATTCCGGGCCTTCTACCAGGTGTACCAACTCAACCAAGCTCACCGGAGAAAGAGATGCGCAGGATTCTATTGTACTATTTGAATGTCTTAATAACTTTCTAAACTCCTTTTAGAGATGCGGTGATTGAATTGGATTGAATTGAGGTGAGACATGATCTAGGTTTATCCACTGGGTGTTGGTATATCTTATCCGAGAGGCCGAGGCCATATAGATAGCTATATATGTTCAAGGGATATTACAGCCCAACAATAAACATATTATTGGTCCTCTCCATGCTTTACATTTAATTCCTCCCAGCTGTGGCCGTCTCGTAAGCACCTCTTTGACAATATTATTTCATGATTGAATATTCATTATTTTGCTAACTATATTACTGCAGAAGGGTAAAGCAGATAATTCAAGTTGCTCTTGACCACGACGATGGCGGGCCATAGGGCTTGTATGTAGAGTGGAGGTCGAGAACCCCAAAATTTTGAAACGCCGTGTACCCCACCAAAATAAAGATATCAGACAAGGATGATACAAGAACATTTGAACCCCGACTCCGCTGACGCCATGTAATGTACTAGGCAATGTCCTAGTTCAAGGTGTGCTATAATTCGTCAATCTCTTCATCATATCATAATCACGGTCCATTGTTCGGAGTTCCTTCAAAGACCGGAAAGTTGGAAGACATATCGGCCCAGTCCCATTCGATCGTCATCGGCATCTGCCATAGATCTTGGGGGACAAAGGGCTGTTGGAAAGATGTCATAGGAGTTTCAGTAGGGGTGCCGAATGGTTGTTGATCGCCAAAGCTCACTCCGTCCATGTTGTTGGGGCTAAGCATTTCCGGAAAATCGTGTCCCATCACTGGCATGGGATGTATGCTCTCTTGCATAGACGCGGAAACGTCACCAGTGCCTAGGACAGTGGGTCCAGGAGCGAAGGTCCTCGCGGGATTTGACATGGCAGGCCCCGGCCCAGTATTGCCAAGATTCAGAGGGTACGAAGAGGATGAAAATTGTGCATTTGTTGGTGTTGCGTCTGCTGGTTTTGTAGTGGAGGATGAAGGGGTAGGGTTTTCCTCAGGTGTTTGTTGCTGCAGATTCTGTGGCTCGTCGGGGGCTGCCTTGCGTTTCTTCTTGAAATGAGACTCTTTCTCGGTCTTGTCGAGGACAACCTGGGCTATCCTTTCAAACTCGCCACAAAGGCCGAGCATGCGCTTGATACTTCCATTAGATTCATCAGAGACAAGTGTAGAGAGGAAGTTAACGACAACATTCATGAGTTTGACATCAGAACGAGCTCGCGCATCATTGGGGTTTTGAAGGATATTAGCGAATAAAGTAACTAGTGCTGAAACGGGGTAATACAAAATCAACCTAGTTTCGATTAGCACGCTGTTACAGCCATCCATTTCAGGACCTTGGCTCACCAGACACAAGCGAAATCCCCGTGCGGAATATATTTGATCAGATTGATAGACGCTCTTGCAGCCGTAACGCAAAGAACGGCGGATAAGAAGACTCTGGGGTTCAAGGGTCTGGCATTCAGACCCTGAATCGCATAATTAGATAGTCGACTTGTCCAGTACCCATGATGCACAGACATCCGGTGGATTGTTGTCAAGCAGTTGTAGTAGGCAAAATGAAGGACAACGACGTGAAGAATCAAGGGAGTGTGTGAAGCTTTGATCTCGTGCTCTGGTCGAAAATCAATAGGAATACTGTCTTTCCACTCTTCGAGTTCCCTGTCCAATTCTCCAATAGTATTCAATAATTCACCATCAGATTGCTTGGATGCTTTGGCGGAGTAAAGCCGCTTGTACACCCGACTTTCGATGGTAGCAAATCGACATAATGACCTGAACAAGTTAAACCTCCCCTTTCCGTCAGATAAAGGAACGTTGCCAATGTTATCCGGCGGATCTTCGCTCGGTAACTCCACATTCATGTCGTCATCATCTTGAACCGGAGGGCGACCAGAACGCAGGCAGATACTAAAATTTATGTTAGTTATGTGAGGCTACGGTAATTCACGAAAGTCGACATACTCTTTATCAAGGAGGTAAGCGATCCAAAACACCCTCTTTCGTTGCTCAACTTCAACTGGATTTAACCCAAAACCGGAACCTCGTTTATGAAGACCGATGCTGTGCGAAAGTCTGATAGCCGCTGCAACCAAGAAGAAGGACGGCTGGGGATTCGGTGTTCCTTGGAGGAAAAGAGACTAGACTGTTGGTAAGCGCCACAGTTCCAGCTAACGGGACGATAAATCCTTCATACTCACCATTCCTAGCAATGCTTGGACACTTAGAAGATCCGTATTCCGCATAGTAAGTTCCGTCAAGACTCCCATTGCATTCTTCAAGTAGAGCCAAGCTTTCTTGTCCTCCTCTTGAGGCACCAAATTACTCATGACTCGTAGCCTATGTGCGATTGCCAGGACAACATTGATGCTGGCCCACCAGCCAGAGCCTTCGTATGGATCTCGGGAGTATTGGCGCTCTACCAAGTGCATGAATGTCGGCTCATGGAACAGCGGGAACATACAGTTGAAATTCTCGAAGAAGTCCCGGAAAAGTGACATCGCTTCCTCCTTTGGAGGTAGCGGTTTAAATACACGGCGGGCGAATATGTCGCTAAAAATCTCTGGTTTCCAGTACATCCATTTATTGTCATCCACATAAGCCGACGATATCATGTCCTGGAAAGATGTATCGCCTGTCTTTTCGTTGACCCATTGGATTCCCTTGGGGGAGAATATCGAAAACCCTGAAGACGAACCTAAAATATGGCGTCAGCTTCTTTAAACGTATATCCAAGCAAGCATGGGCATACCGATGTATCGTGTTTCTCCACAATTATTCGTCACAAGCGAGCACATCATGTCTGACAGCCCCTCGACTTCTGTCTCGGATTCTTTCGGCGAATCGGGTGATGTGGCAGCCGTCCGTGGACTAGACTGAGACTCCATTCGAGGAGTCGAATGACGAGAAGCGGTATTCTGTTGGGATTGCGAGGCCGAACTCGAGCCATTGAATCTGTTGTTTGGACTCTTCATAGGATTAAATCCACCGTTCGCCAAAGACCGGTCGGCAAGGCGCTTCTCAAGGGTCCCAAGGTCCGTTTTCCCATCATCTTCTGACAAAAGACCAGAGAGGCGTAAAAGCGATTCCATTCTTCCTAAGCGATTCTCCAGGCCTTCGATATATTTCGCGCTAGAAAGATAAACGGTCAGCTCCGGCAAAATGAAAGCCGTAAGAAAGGCGGCGCAAGCATACCCTTTAGGAGGATTTCGCTTTTTCTCGACCTGAGTGAAAACACATTCCGTCTTGTAGTTAATGCAGTGTGAGCATTTGGGCATCTTGCCATCACATTTAATTTTCTTTTTCCGGCACATGTCGCAGGCCTAGATCGGGAATGATCAGTTCGCTGAATGCAATCGCCATTGTCACAAGCGACCACCACTCACCCTCGCGATCCTTCTCCTCTTCGCGTCATTGACATCGTCGCCCGCGCCCATCCCAGAATCGTCGTTGAAAGTAGGGTTCGGAAGAACAGTATTCAATGGTGAGCCGCGTGAACCGTCGTGGCTATAAGCGCCGAAGATATGGGGTTGCTGGTTCATGAGCATAGGCATATCGAAACCCATGCCATCTGGACCTTCCCCCATGCCATCCATCTTGGCAGACCAAACGGGTTTAAACGATGCGACGTCGAAGTATAACGTGAAGTTGCAGTGCAGGCGGTTATCGTTTCGGGCGTGATAATGATAGGAGATGCGGGGTCTATCCGCAAAGACGTTAATGGTGAGAAGAGACTGTCTCCTCCTCGGCTTTTTTGCCTTTTACTCTTTCTTTTCCCGATTGAGAATCGAATAATTCACAAAGAGAAGACCAGGGTCGGTCGACGCTAGCCGTTCTCCAGCGGGGAAGACCTTAGAAGGTGCTTGGTGCGCAAAGTGAATGAAAAAGAATAGCTGACTCAACCCTTCCCCAAAGTCTGGCACGTGGCAAATCTCTCGAGGGAGGGAAAGAAAAAAACTAAAATAAAAAAAATAGATAAAAACGAAAATCAGATAAAGGCACGGTGTCAACTCCAAGCATTTGTTTATGATCAGGCAACACTTGAGATTCTAAGAAATATGAAGAGAATACCTATCAACCCCTATCTAAGGTTCAACATCAGAGAAAAGAAAGTTATCGGATTCGTACTCGTAACTACGCTGCTGCCTTCAAACTAATTAACCTTACTAATGAGTAGTAGGGCACCTAAACTCAGGTGAACAGATTTCCCACCCTATTCAGGTACTAAGATGGGTTTTACTTCCTTTGCCAAGTGCTTCCTTAGTGCGTTGCTCTCCCGTGGCTCCAATACGAATTTGGGTACGACGTCAGGGTTTCGGGATCTGTTAACTCCGATCTCCGATAGACTTGAAACTTGCAAATTAACTAAGTTTTCTTTCGGCGATGTCTTTCTTCCGGATTCGCCGACTCCCGGCGGACACTTGGCGTTTCTTCCCTCTTCTGAGGTGTCGAAGTCACTGGGGCTCCCGATCTCCGGGGGCTTTTGTGTATACTTGATTGATCTCGGGAGTCGGACCTGGAATGTTTCTGGGACCACGTGATGGAGGTTATTGCATTGATGATCATCACTTCATGACATCGTGTTGGAACTTGGAAGGAAGACAATGTCTCTTGACGACTAGAGCGCATCACATCCACTTTCACCTGCCAGTTCAACCTCCGGCAGCCGCTCCCCACACCTCAGCTTCTACTCCTACTCAAGTCATGGGGATCATATCAAATCTACTTTGCTAGATTGCCATGTTTATTGCGAAAAATACCACGTAATTTATGAATATATTGGTATCCCCTCAACACAATATCACTATAGGAAACCTGGCAATTTTAAGTGTATCCTTATTTATACAGTAATACTTGTAAAGTAATCAGGAGCGGCGATCTCGTCAGGATATATGCAAACACAAGTCCCCGTGAGGAGCATGAACAAATGTATCTCGTCCTCAAAAATTCCACCAACGCCATGCTATGCACCCAAAAAACACATGCTCCTTTCTTATACAATGAACGAAGGGTAACGCCTTCAAGCTCATAGGATCAGCACACACCTTCAACAGCGACCAGGTGCGATGCCCATTCCAATTCCACCATTAAGCATGCTTATCGAGGAACTCTTTTGCTTCGTTGATTTTCGTCGCCAGATACGGGCTTCCACCGCGATCGGGGTGGTTGAGAAGCATGAGCTGGCGGTGCTTCTTGCGAACCTTATCCTTGTTCAGAGTACGTTCCCTGTTCGTTATATTAGACACGGATCAAATCAGGCACGGGGCAATAGATTCGATACATACGGGAGTTCCAAGATCAAGGAAGCTTCGCGACGAGTCATGCGCTGTTCAAACCCTCTATACATCAATCAGCTGTCCACTCCCGACCCTGCATGTGTTCAAATGTCACCTACCCCTTGTAGAACGCCTTTCCCATGGCGTTCACGCCTCCCCTGTAGCGGCGGAAAGCGACAAAGCCGGCGCGACCCTATACATAGTTAAAACAGACGGTGTCAGTTTGCTATTCCCATGACACGAGAATCGCCATGTTCCCTAGCTTACCAGAAACGCCGCGGTAGCCACACCAAGTCCGACAGCAAGAGTGGAGGCCATCTTGAATTATACTCAGTTGTAGGCAGAAACCGAATATAGTCGATAGATAAGTAAAACTGAATAATGGTTTGAATGGGCTCGGGAGAGAGTATTCAAAGTGACGTTCGTTGGGCGAGACGGAAGGCCGTCGAGATAAAAATTCGGAGTGCTGCCGCTGATGCCCGTTTAGGCTTAGCGTCTTCTCCGCCACGGTTTTTGGAGATCTGCGAAAAGTTTCTGGCGGTACCTGAGGTTGTTATCACCGCTGGTCCTTTCAACTTCCTGACCAGCTTTCATAATCTAATTTCTGTCAAGTTTGAAGGAAGTGGGAAGAGGCATTAGACAAGATGAGGTTCGTACATATTCTCTACGTTATCGCCTTTGCCATCCCGGTCTTCGATCATAAAAAACTGTCGCTAACCTTCTGCGCAGAGTTGAGACGTGCCATTTCTGCAGCCGGTATGCTATAACCCCCAACATATTTAGGTACAACGTTTTTGACCCCGAAACAGCCCTGTATACCCTAGCAAGGGTATCAGTTTTGTGCGGCTGGATTCGAAGATGTTCCGGTTCTGTCGGAGGTGAGTGGTTTTCTTTTGATACTCATACGTTGAGCGCTGACTTCTTCCAGCAAATGTCACAAGAACTTCAAGATGAAGCGCCAACCCCGAAAGTTGAAGTGGACCAAGACCAGCCGTGCTGCAAACGGAAAGGAAATGATCGTTGACTCGTCTCTCGTTCTATCTCAGTTCGCTAAGAAGAGGAACGCCCCCGTCAAGTACGACCGAAACCTCGTGGCCGCTACCGTCAAAGCTATGGAGAGAGTGGAAGAGATCCGTCAACGCAGAGAGCAAGTTTTCACAAAGCGCAGGCTGGCAGGCAAGCTTGCTCGGGACCGCAAGCGCGAGGAAGACCGCAAGGTTGTGGCAGACGGCGAGCACCTTATTCGCAAGGAGCTGCGCCAGAGGGAGGAAGGAAAGCCTTTGGTCTCGGACAAGGTTACAGGCAAGGTTCATGGCGAGGAGAAGCTCAGACAGAAGAAGCGCACGAGGATTCTGGTCGATGGCTCTACTCAGGAGGAAATGGACGTCGACTAAAGGTTATGCGCTTTCTTTCTTTCTTTCAGATACGATGCCTTGGGATTTTAATGGAGTTAGGCTTTTGTGATGTCTGATTTGTTTTCTACCAAAAAGAACTGATTCAATACCTAGCCAGTCATATATCTTTTTTTACATGGATTATGGCTATGCCAAATGCTTTGTGAATATTTCCTGTTACTCTTTATCCGCTCTTTGGCAATGGGAGTAATCTTCCGGGTTACTTGCTGCATTATTCACTATTCACTATATATCTAGTCAAGATAGGGCGAAATGTCTCATATTTCACTTGCTACATCGCGTCCCTTTCGTTTCCCGTGTTGTGTTTCTTCTCTGCTGTTCGTCCAATGACTGTTGCCCAGTGATTCTGAGACGTGAGTGAATATTGTCAACCCCCACTGCCACAACGAGAGTGAATACAGTCCTCTATATAACCCCCTCTTCTGTTTCCTCTTCTCCCCTCTTTCTCTCTTTCCTACAACTTTCTTTCCCACGCTTCCAACCTCCACTTCCACAAAACATTCTACAAGCTTAAAGAGCATCCTCCATGTATCAACCAAGCCAAACCAAACCAGCATTTAAAGCTGATAAGCCCAGTTTGACGTGAAATCCTGCTCCCTCTGGTATCCAGTAGATATCACTAACGCGTCCCAGAGAATGTTTGTTCCGTCATCGGACTATTTGTCTCTCTAGCTTTCATAGGCGCCCATTTTCAGCTCTCGACCCTAAAAGAGCTCACAAACCGCCATGAGCCCCTCTTCTCGCGCACGTCCAGCGCAGCATGCGTTGCATCGCAAGCAAATACCATCCTGGACATCGCGCAGGCAATCACCTGGGCGTACAAGCTCCCTCGCATCATGGATGTCTCGCTCCACCCTCTGGAGAACCTCCAGTGTCACATAAGCCGCGAAGAGCTTATCACTGAGCGGGGTCTCACCCTCTACGACGGGAAACAGGGCTTGTCTCGAAGTCCTCCGTCTATTACGAGGAGGATAGGCTCACGCTGAAAGAGATTCTCCGGAGGCTCAGGTTCAAGTACAGGAACTACACGTTCATGGATTCCCTCAGGGCCCCCAATTATCGTTTGAGGCCATGAGAGTTTGGCCCCGGCCATACCATAGACTGACTGTTATCTAGATTTTCCATGTGCTCAACGAGCGAACTGAAGGCGTTCCTGTTGATAGGGTTAATATTCATATTGAACCTCCAGGGCCGTAGATTCTCGACTCTTTGTTATGAATGATGCTGCCTAGTGACAGCAGGGAAGTGGCTTGGTGTCTGTTGGGCCCTCTCTTGGTTTCAGCGACTTTTGGGGGGTGTTTCGAAAGGGTTTTGTTGTCGTGCGGATCGGTGATTGTTATCTGGGGGGAGGTTTGGGGTTATTGGTTTATGTGTCTCTTGTTCAATATTGAATCAGGGGTCAGGAGTTGTGTTGAAGGATTTAAAGCTTTTTAAAAGCTGGAAGGGGCAGTTGTGAAAATGTTTGACTAAGATTAATGTAGACTACATCATGCATGCCAGGGGATTCACTTGTCACCTAATGAATACTGTCTTTACGCGGTCAGTAGTACAGATTAGAGGTCTAGATCTACATCTGCAATTGAAAGAAGACAAGCATGACCCAATATGTTTTATTTAATAGTATCCCATTCGGGATTTGTGTACACAAATAGTAAGGAGACTGTCGACGGACTCTTGTGAAGGACTGAGGTCCTGTATATGAGAGGGATGCAAATGCTGTGATAGAAAATAAAATGATACAAGGGTAGTAATAATCGAGTGGCAATAGTGGGAATATGAAGGGAGAGAGTAAGAAGCCAATGAAAGAGGAAACGCACAAAATGATCTGGATAATCCATTCGATTCCATCATGCATACCAGGGCCCGAGGGTCACACAGAGTGCCGACGGGTGATACACTGCCCAGTAGCCTGTCATACATGCAAGAATAGGTGTTCAAACAGCGCAAGTAATCTCAGAAAAACCAAAATGTTCGCAAAATACGCGCGAGCTCGTACATGTCATGAAAAGTTACCGCTGTAGTGCAGCTGTCCAATCGGCCGGAACAAATGGCCGAAGAGGAGTTGTGGTGAGCATCAATCAGAAAGGTGAACGGAGGCATTAAGGCAAGTGTTCATTTATTCCTCCATCCGACCAAAAACGCCATCGTCATCGTCACCCGCCGCAGTTGACCGGTGCCCGAAATCAACGTCTGCGTTACGATTCTGCCGTGTGGTGCGCTCCGCGTCGCCCATTCTCACTTCTCGCTCATCGGACACCTTGTACGACAGGGAGGGGTTATACGAGAGCGAAAGGAAGAGGTTCGGGGTAGAGTTCGGGAAAGTTACATCTGCCTCCTTGGTTGCCGACTGATCCAAGCTCTGGCTCTGACTCCCACTAGTACCGGCCTGGTCCAGGAAGCGACTTGGCAGGGGAGGTACCGGGGGTATGCTAGGAGACATGGGCACCGGCCTCGTGCGGGGTGTGCCGAAGTTGCAGAGACCGATGGCTGCTGCGAGATCGGCCTCATCATCTTCGTGCAATTTCGCTTCCGCAGTCGATGGTCGGGTGTCGATACTCGATTGACGGTAGTGCGAAAACGCTGGCGATGCCCATGGGGCACTACCAGTGAAGGAGCTCGATGGGACGGACTGGTAGGAATGAGATAGAAAGCCTGAAGCATTACTGACACTGAAGCGCTTCTCCATGGTTGGCTCGGGCGACATGTCATCGTCCTCGTCATCTTCCTCCATCGGGGGCGGGGTAGTCTCCGCCGAACTGAGCCCATCTCGAAGTTCTGACGAGGCGTTGGGAGACGCCGACGATATTTCCGACTCGGCTTCGGCGCCTTCTGCAGGCGGATCGTCCACGTTCATGTTGACTAGGACGGAGGCGGCCTCTAGCAGCTGGACTTGTTGGTGCTTAGAGATCAGGAGTTTCGAGGTAATCGTCCATGCAGGGTCATGTTCCCACCTAAGTTCCATAAAACGTCAACCGAGAGTTGCCCACGATGACAGGGGAGAAGAGAGGATTTGGAGAATAAGGGGAGCTGAATGACCACGAAGGCGACCTTGCACAGAGCCGACATGGTGCATTTACCCCGGATCGAGCCAGACAGCAGGATGGCATGTTAGGGGAGGATACACACATATGCTTAGACAAGCAACTGCCATGCTTATACCCTTTCCCGCAACGATCGCAGCGAAGTTCTGTCATGGAACGCTTTCCTTCGCCTTTGACCAGGTGCGATCCCTCGCTGGCCCGACGATTTCGGTTCTTGTTGTTATCGGACTTGTCTACGGCCGTTGTTGACGATGAATCATTGGAGGTACTTGGCGAGGTCTTGCGAGCGACCGGAGGCTCGTGACTGGGGCTATTCATGCTCCGCGAGAAATAGGAGCCGAAGCCGGAGGGGGCCCCGACCGAGCTAGACTCTAAGCCCTTTCGGCTACCCCGACGAAGCGAAGGCATAGGGACGCCCGCTGATTCTCCAACAGAATCCTTCAAGGAGGTAGCGACCGCTACGGCGGCAGCATTGGCGGCAGCGGCGGTGGTGACGCTTTTCCGGCGAGTCACCCGATGATTGGCGTTGACCGCACCGAGCGAGATGGAGTGGGCATGATGGCGTGGGTTGGACTGAGGGAGAGGACGAGAAAGAGACAATTCCTGTTCAATGGAAACAGATATTGGTTAGTACTGTTATAGGATGTTAAAATCACAGAAGGAGGGGGCAAGCAAGTAAAGCAGTACCTTGAATGAAGCCATGGCGCGAGTACGTGGACCCTCGGGCGATCAATTCCCTGAAAGCCCGTTCAAGAATATTGTGGACAAAACCGATGATTGTATTTATTAATTTAATGGTGGTAGTCCAGGGAGGAAGAAAAGTGAGGTGGTTGTGTAAAGAAAAATAAAAGTTTCTTGAGGTTCGTCTGCCTTTGGGGGCGAATTCCAAAATAGTGCGCAGGTACCTGGTAGGCACTAGTAGTGAGGCTGAAGTAAAAAGGGCAAGGGGGAGAAGGCAATGGTTGTCAATTGCGGAGGATTGATTTAGATAGGATCAAAAGGTGAAAGAATGGACGAACAAAAGGTATAGCGACAGAGGAGAAAGTAATGGGAGAAGAGGAGGAAGAGAAGAGAGAGAGAAAAAAAAAAAAAAAAAAAAAAAAAAAAAAAGAGGAGAAAGAAAGCAGTGCGCAAGACCAAAGATGCACGATGGAGGAGAAGTCAATGAATGGATGGACTGGAAGCACGAGGAATCCGGTACGGTAATCGTGGTACACAACAGACTTCAATGGATCAAGACTGTAGAATAAATTAAATTATAAAATAAAATAAAATAAAATAAATTCATAAGAAAAATAATAGCTTCTGCGGGGCCTTGGGTTCACTAGTTGACAGAATGGATTCCAAGCAATGCGGGGGTTTGGGCGATCTCCGGTTGGTTTGGTTATTATTCCGCAGGTTTTTAAAAATAAATCTCAAAAAAATTCTATTCAAAACAAGTCAAAGAAATTAAGATAATAAACAGTGCCAAAACTGAAGAAAATCCTTTCGACTGCCAATCATTGCCGTCTAAGATCAGGGCAAGAACATTTGTTCCTGGCTAACCAGCAGGAAACGATTGTGATGTTTTTTGCTCCACTCGCATCTTGGATCCGATGTCTTAGGCTGGCAAGGAAATGGGTGCTGGTGATGGTGTCATTCATTCTCAAGGCCCCATAATTGTTGTATTGTAAAACCTGGAGAGGGATTCACAAAAAGCTGAAACTGGAATCATTCCATCCCAGCTTGGTAAAAGATGAAAATAAAAAAATAAAACAATAAAAGGATAAAAGGATAAACAAATTTAGAAATAGAACAATACAACGTTCTGATCAATCGATCAGTTGAGTTTATGAAACTTGAACCAGTCAGTGACCATGACTTGCATGGTCACCTGCTCAGCACGAGATCACGCCGTATGGGTACTGTTCTGGCTGCTATGGGCAGAAAATATGGATTTCCAACTTTCAGGCATGTTATTTCTGGTTATTTATCTAAAGGTCATCTAATTGGCCACTCCAAGCAAGTATGATCTCCTGACGATTAAAAGCAGAGTTTCCCCCTCATAAGTTTAATTAGAATTGAAACTATTTCATACGAACAATATCTTTCTACAAAAGAGAGAGGGGAGGTTAGACAATGGGCGTTTAAGTAGGTACCTCCGGTACAGTAAGAGGCACCAGCAATACCGCCCGCAATACAGCGACCGCCGCCCAAAAAATCACTCACGGTAATTTGTGCTGTATGTACTCCGTCCCGGTGACCATACCGTAATACGTAGGAATCGACGCATCGACCGGTCTAGGGCCTGGCCAGTGGGTACATGATGTCATCGCCCTTGACGGTATCTTACCGAATGATTGGATGACACCGCCATCCCCCATTGCCAATCACCCTACAAATGGGGCATAACCACAAGGGCTGACCAGGGTCATACTTCTACTGTAGGTAGGTCCATAGGTTCAGAATTATTCATTACGGTATGTCCAGGACCTTATCTTACCGCGGGAGTACCTGCCACCTCTACCTACCTCCATACTTTTCGTATGTGGCATAGCCTTAGGTCTGGAGGTAGTAGTCTAGTCCCTCTTCGTCGTAGGTATTATACGCTCAGGTACAGGGGAAGTAAAATTATTTTCTACCTATCATGGTTGGAACTACTTCTTACCCTAAACTTTCCCATAGGTAAGGCACGTCCAATGGTTTGAGGTACCCATGTCCTACGTACTCTGGAGTTAAGTTGCGATTCAGCCAAAAAATAGGGATCCGCAATCTGCAGTGACAGGTCATTGGACACATGGCCAATACCTACTGATTAGGTAAATACCCTAAATTGCAGGGCATCCTTCGGGTCGGGCTCCATGGCTGAACCATCCATTTTCGAGTATTATTACGGGCAATTAATCTCACTGTTCTTTCAAAAGTGTGGTAAAATTAGGAATAAGTATATGTAGCACAGAACGCCTCGTATCAATGGGTAAGGAGACAACAATATTCGCTCCGTAAAGAGTGAGTTTCAATCGCTGCATGTCACAGCTTTAGCACCAGGTATCTGGCTTTGATAAAAGTCAGCCGGCTATACTTAAAGCAATGTCTCAGGTATCCACATTGTCAATCGCCGGTGGTCTACGGTGGTCTACATCTTTTCCTATGGCCATCTTCCCCGGACGGAGCAACAATGCTACTGAAAGTGCCAATTAAGATGAGAACCCGTCGGATTCTCTATCAGCTCCAAGAGATTAGCCCACCGAGCGCGAAGCATCGAGAATTCCATATGATTGTCTATGAGGGTAAAGAGGGGAACAGAAGACGTTGAAAGGCTTCCCTCCGTTTGATCGGCCCGTCGCCACGCCTCAGTCGCCGCCTCAGCTATGCTGCTAAAGAACCAGATTGTTTCTATGGGATTTCAGACTGAAACTGGTTTCCTAGAGGTCGTCATGGATCTTGCCAAGGGTCAAACCCCGTCGTTCCTTTAAATCCAGGTCACAAAGCGCCCACAAGTTATTCAACACGGATGCGCATGGGAAGCTGAATCTGATGCAGTTGGCTGATCTGAGTATTCACTCATGTTCGTATAACCATAGTCTTGCAAGCTGGGATGATCCTCAAATCAAGCACTGTAGGCGGAGTATTCTGCCGTCACAACCTCCTCCCCACCGCCCATTTATAAACCAATCAGAAGATTTGAACACCACAACTTTTGCACCTACAATCAGGAAATAACAGAAAGAGGTCATTTGGAATTTGGTATCCGACGATCAGATACCGAGAAAACCATAACTCCTGTTGAAACCTATCACTTTGGGATTCATAGCCTCATCAAATCCATAGAATGCTCCACTCCCGCCTCCGACCCCTCCCCCGCCGCCATGCGCCGCTATCCTCCTCTCCATCAGCCCCTCCTCCCGACTTCCAGGTTGAGGAGCCTGTCGATGATGAATCACCCGAAGACCTTTTCGGAGCGTTTCTCCCTCATCTATTCCCAGATGATGCTCCTTCCTTCCACGGCGATCCTGGCCAGCACCTTCTGTACAGCTCCCCCCGCTATGGCGAGCTCGAGATCATGGTCCCCTCTTACCCTCAGCAGAGCAAAAACCGCTCAGAAGAGATCGCCGCTGGTCTCCCCCGTACAGATGGGAAGGTGAACGAGGTTGAGGAGGGTAGAAAGCTATTTGCGCACTTTCTCTGGAGCGCTGCCATGGTTGTCGCGGATGGAGTTGAAAAGGCGGACCATCTCTCGTCATTAGGACAATTAGACTCCGACACGGCCATGTGGAAGATTACCGGGGAGAGTGTGCTGGAACTGGGCGCTGGTATACCTTTTTCTTTACTCCCCTTCCTTGTCACTGTGGATATATCAGGCTTACATCATACTCTAGGCGCCGCATTGCCATCTGTGGTCTCTGCCCTTGCGCAAGCATCCACCGTAACAGTCACCGATCACCCTTCTTCTCCCGCCTTTGCTGGCGCGATCGCCTTTAACGTCGACCACAATCTTCGCAAATCTTCGTCTTTCACTAATGTCAACATCCAACCTCATGAGTGGGGGACCCTCGACAGCGATCCCTGGGCCATCGAGCATAAAGGGACCTTCACTCGGATCATCGCCGCGGACTGTTACTGGATGCGTGGGCAGCACGAGAATCTCGTGCGTACAATGACATGGTTCCTTGCACCCGGGGGCAAGGTCTGGGTTGTTGCTGGGTTCCACACCGGGCGAGCCATTGTGGCCGGGTTCTTCGAAACGGCTGTGAGTATGGGCTTAGAGATCGAGCGAATCCACGAGCGGGACCTCAATCCCACGACAGATGATGGGCAGGAAGTCCGGAGGGATTGGGTCCCTGAGCGGGAGGGAGAGGGCCCGGAGTCTCGAAGGAGATGGTGTGTAATTGCTCTCCTCAAGAGGAAGGGAGAGTAGATGGAATTATCCGGTATATAACCTTCAAGACGGCGCACATGGGGTGAAATGGAGCACGCCTACAGACATACACCTGTATTTCATGAATGATGAACGCAATGACCATACAGCATGATAGACAATCACACAAAACAACATCTATAGATCTTTATATATATCTAAACCTATCTACAACTAAACCCTCTGAAAACACACCGTACAAACCCCCTGGCCTTCCTTCCCTCCAAACCTAAACCTAGGATATTCAACACGACCCCAAACCTTCAACCGATCACCCTCCCCGTCCTCCCTCGTAAACCACATAATCAACTCCTCCTCAGTCCAATTACAACTCGTAACAACCAAAAACCCACCCTTCCGCACCAACCGCCTCGCAATCCCAGGATAAGACTCACAAACCCTCCGCTGAACCGTCTTCCCAGCAACAGTATCAGCCCCAGCCCCAGCATCCTCCTCCACAACAACCTCATTCGAAAGCGAAACAGCATCAAACGTCCCCTTATCAAGAACAATATCAAATCCACCCTCCTCATACGGGAACCAATCCAACGTCCCCGTCTGATTCAACCCATCCGCAGAGTGCAAAATATCCCACTCCTCAAACCGAATCTCCGTATCTTTCTCAGCATCCGCTTGCTTCACACCCTCCTCTTTATTATCATCTCCATCACCATCTTCATCGTCCGCATCAGACTCATCCTCAGAATCACTCAAATAGGCTGAATGAATTCTCAACCTCTGCAACTCCCTCGCCAACTCCACACTCCGAGCCGAATAATCCACCCCAACCATAACACCCCCAAACCCACCTCGTTTCCTCAACAGCGCCAGCATACTCCCATTTCCCGTTCCCAAATCCAGAATGCTAGGCTTGGGCTCGGTAATATTACACGGCGCAAGAGGGAACTCCTCCGAGGTTAGGAATTGGAGTACTTTATCCGGGGCGTTGTGTTCCGAGAACCATGACGTGCCTGGATCGTCGTCATCATCTATAGATTCGGCGTCTGAATCGGCGTCATCGGGTTTGGATTGCGATTGTTGTTGCTGTTTCTGGATTGGGTTGAGTTTTGTGGAAATGTGGGTGAGGGTTCGGGCGTAGAAGGTTTCCCAGCTGTGGTTGTTTGTTAGTTTGCTTCTTCTTCTCCTTCCTTCTTATATGTATATATATATGGATGGTTGGATATTTGGGGTTTTTTTGGGTTGTTTTCTCTCTTGTTCTTCTGATGTAGACTGCTCTGTGCAATCTTGCAGGCTGGAATAGAGGGGGGTACATGGCGGGGTAGTCAATAGGATACAGCACGATGTATCGGTATACTTACTAGTCTTTTGTGCCCAATTCGCTGGGGGATAGGTGACTTGGATGGCTGTCGTCCGCCATTTCTTCTTTCTTTTTGTAATTTTGTTTAGACGAACACACTTGTAGAGATATATGTCCGTGGCAACGATGGAATACTTGAAGTTTCAAGGGCCGCACGGTAGACAATTTTAAAGTCCCGCGGAAATCCCAGAACCGCGGCTAAGTTTTAACTACAATTTAACGTTATCAATCTACAAAGGCTACTTTTTTATTACTAGTTTTTGAATGTGCCGTGCAATTGGATCACTTTTTTGATTCGAGAATAAAGTACCCCCATGGGTATTTTCGCCGTAACTACGACGCTAATCATCAGTGTAGATTTAAAGAGTGAATAAGACAGTGTGAAAACGAATGGAAACGATGATGTAAAAATTTCTAAACATCGAAGCGAAAGTATGATCCCAACTAATAATAGTATTACAGGTTAACAGGCGCGAGTTCTCGTCACCTTTTATCTCTTTTGACAACACCCAGGACGCCGGTTATAAGCATGCAATGTCGAGTCGAAGCCTTTTAAAGACGCAACAGAGAGCCACCGGTTGACAAATTGAAAATGCCAATTAGCGAAAGTAGTGTGGTAGAATGAAAAAATAAAAATAACGACAGCAAAGCCCGCTTTGGTCATCAGGTCATCAGAATAGAAGCTCGAAGGCCAATGAAAATAGTTTGAGAAAATGGGAAAAGGGAGATGAAGAAAAAACCAGTGAATGGGAGAAGGGGAAAAAGAAAGAATTTTTTTTTTGAGAAACGACAGTGAGCCTCAAACGGGCATTTCAAACAGTCATGGAATCATTTCAAAGACGTGTCCCCTAAAAATCCCCCCAAGGGAACCCCGTCTTAAAAACATCAGGCCAGAAGAATTACAAAAATTCGTCAATATTTCTCATGATCAGGCGCTCGTTCCCTGGGGGAGGAGACCTAGGATCCGCTATCAGCGACCCGAATCGGAGGCCATCGGGGCCGTTGTCCTCTAATTGGTTCGAGACCGACTGTGACAGAGGTGGCGCCAAGAAGCCCGTGGTCCTCGGTGAGAAGAAAGCAGATGGTTCTTCGGGAACATCCCGCACAAAGACGTCTGTCTTAGCTAAAGAGTAAGGTCCGCCTTCAGGACGCCACGAATTCGATTCTGACTTTAGACGCATGGACCTAATTGCTGAATCGCCGCATTGAAAGCTTGACTTCCGCAATGGTAACGGTCGCGGAGATAGGCTCCGCTTATGTGAGAGAATCCCGGGAAAGCTGAAACTATCAGTAGAAGTGGGCGTGGTTTGCTTTGTCGAAGGCACCGAGAGCGAGCTCATTGATGCCTGCGACAGACCAGTGGATGAAGCTGGCCCAGTGTGAGAGCTACCAGTAGGTGTGACGATTTCGGGCTGGTTCGATGCAGAGTTGGCTCGAGGAAATTGCGGTTCTGAACTTCTTCGCGGTCCTCGTACAAACCACTCCTCAGGCGCGGGCTTTGAAGGGCCACCACGGAGCAGCCGCGAACGGAAGTCCGTTAGTTGGTATATCAAGCTCATGTTGGGCCCAACCCATTGGCTGCGTCCCTTGACAATCTCGTACATAGAGTTGAAATCAAGATGCCGGTTTTTGAATAAACCATATGCGATGACCAACGAGGCGGATCGGCTGGCACCCAGCTGGCAGTGAACAAGAATCTTCTTTCCTTGTGAGATGCGGGAATCAATGAGCTCGCAGAGGGGGTACAGATCATCAAGTATTTCTGAGTTATGATCCCAACCCACATGGATATATTCCGGTTCGTTGTTGCGAGGCATGCCCGGTGACTTCGACTCAGTGGGAGGGTACTCGAACGCGGATTTGAAGGAAATTTCTGACATGGCTGTCCCTGGATCTTCTATCGACATCGCCTTGGAGTGTCTCGACGTATTCCGCAGGATGCTTATGACAGAATTATTGTTGTCGGCTGTTTTGGTGAATGGGTTTACTACTTCCTTTGCTACGTTAATGACGACATCAAATTGCGAAGCTTCCTGTACTGTTGGTTCCAAGTACAAGTAAACACCGGAATCGTAGATCTGAATCGGCCCATTTGGATAGCCACGCTCATTGCATTTAGTAGACTCTCTCGAGTCTAAGTGATCATCCTCTTCTTCCAATTCATGGAGAACCCCGCCAGAAACCGAGTTCTCATCAGGGACCGGCTGCAAAGGCGAGGGATTATCCTCTGAAGGGGCCGACGGTCGTCGACTGCCGTGGTGAGTCATTGGTCTGGGCAATTGCATGCCACCTTTGGGACCAAAGGATGGGGAGAAGATTGAAGTCAGGGAGGGTGAAGATTCTGTATGTCGCAAGGGTTGCCGGTAGGACGGGGTGGGTGGAACTTCGTTGAGGTTGCTTGAAAACGACTTGTCAAAGCCGGGAGTCAGGATAGTAAGGTTTGCCGGTTTCCGCCGCGCGCTCTTTGGGGGGATGTGCACTGGAGACGGTGGCGCAGAGAGATGGCGTTGAGAGCTTGTTTCAACGATGGACGCTGTTGCGATGGGAGGTCGGGAAGTTTGAGACGGGGGAGGCATTCTCAATGACAGATTCTTGAGGTTCCGTGCCCGCCTGCCGGGGGAGTCCGGACGCATCGGACTCGGCGTGTCCGACGACAATTTGGAAAGGTTGTTGTGGGCCGCTGAGAGCGATTGGCTCTCGACATTGCGCGCCGGCGGCATGAATTTGGTATACGACAATGGCATGGATGTGGGGGATTCTGGAGAAGAGCTAGGGGATGTGTCTGGAGCTGAAGGCGAGTCGAACGTAGAGATGGTGGTGGTGGGGGAAGAATCGGTAGAAGCTGATGTCATCGACGAGATGCTCTCACGGTGCTGGAAAGGAAGGGGTCGTCGTGATGTGTTGACGGTGACATTAGTAGGCACTTTAAGAGGCTTGACTGCGGTGGTCTGGTCCTGGTTGTCGGCGAGATTGGGTGGTGTCCCACCGAACACTGACATAAAGGACGGGAACGAATCCGGTGCTGACGGTGGACTGGTCTGAACGGGCATGATGAATCCAGACTTCAGTATAGACCTGCGTTTGAAAGGAGAAACCCTTTCAGGCTTGCAGCTTTCGCAAAACGCTGGCGCAAAAACCGCTGTACAAGTATTGCATGCAGACGGCGGGAAGGAAGAAAGTGTTGCACTTGCTACCAGAGCAAATGACCTTTTCGACAGAGCACAATCAGTTTCCATGTTCAAGATTTGTGGGTCTGGAAAGTAACAATGTCCCAGGCCGCAAGTATTAAGCAAGCACAGCTGCAAGGAGGGTGAAACAAGGCCGGCGAGCTGAACCTTAAAAGAAAGGAAGCAACAAAGCTATTGGGTTCAGCCGAAGGCTCTCTTGTTGTCGAGGGCGTAGAGCATCGAAAGACGAACGTTGCAGGTATGGAAGCGCGCAGGAAGAATGGACTTCTAGCAATGAATGTAAGAAATACTTGAACATACCAGAGAATACCACAAGAGGTCTGCTACCTCTTGAAGATATGTCAGTGATGTGAAGGAAAGGACAGTGGTGTAAGTTCCCAGACACAGTGTGCTAACAAGGAATAAGAGATTAAAAAATTAAAAAACAGATTAAAGATCAGACAGAAAAATAAACAACAAAAAAATGGGGTCAAGGAGAGCCAGAAAATAAAAGGTTATAAAAAAAGCAGCGCAACAAATACTGCGAAAAGGTTCAAAAGAATTCTGTTGGGGATGGAGGTGAGAAAAGTGAAGGAGGAATTGCCGCCCGGTATTCGCGTGGGCAGTCGTTCCTCCGGGGAATGACGAAAGGAACAGTACAGGAATTTAGGAGGGTAAGGAGGGTAAGAAGGGAAGAAAAAAAGAACGACTGCCCACAAGCCAAAGGAAAGAAAATGGGCAAAGTCGATGAGCAACGAACCCTACCAAGAGGGGAAGAGGAGGGGAAGGAAGAGAGGAAGAGAGGAAGAGAGAGAGGAGAGAGAGAGAAAGAGGGGAATACGACTGCCAGTGGTGGTGTGTGTGTGAAGGGTAATGGGAAATAGAGAGGTTCCTCTTTCACGCCCGATGGGATAGACCAGTAACTTGCAGCATGTAATACTGCTAAACGATCACTAAGAATAAACCACAGTCTCCAGCAGTAGTTCGTTTGAGAGGGCGGGAAGGGAGTGGATGGAGGCCGTGATTGGGACCGTCCGCCCGCGTTTCTGACTGCAGGCCAATCATCATGTCTGCTGCGGTGGGGAAGAAGGAAGACAGACTCCGGTCAACCAGATGTGGGAAGCCAATGATACGGGAGGGAAGCAGAACATCAATCGCCTGCAGCTCTAAATTTAGCCGCCCGGTTGGTCTGGGAGGCTGGAATGTGCATCACGGGCGCCAAAAGCACGCAAATCAGATGCCACTCTCATCCCAACGTTGGCATCCCCTCTCTCCCTCTCCCCAGTCGGAGAGAAGTAGGTATGTTGGAGCGTTTCCTCCCCCCCGTCACCCACAACAACCAGTGATGATGATCCATGGTCTGGGGAGTGAAGGAAACACGTTTGGAATAGGAAGTGATGGGCAAGGGTAAGTGGGTATGCTTCTGATACAACACAGGGGGTGGAGGAAAGGAATTATGTGTATCGGAAACACAGATCATAATCAGCAACAACTGTTCCAATTTTCATGATCATAAGCTCCTTTTTTTTCACTTTTGTTCTTTGTGCTTCTGTTATGGGAAATGGATCCTCTCTCTCTTTTCCTCTTTCGGGTCTCTTTTCAAGGGTCAAGTGCAAGAAGGGTAAAAAAAAATCACTCGAAAATAGAAAAGAACAAACAAGAAGAGCTGCTCCACAATTGGTACCACTCGAAGAAGAAGAATGGTGGAACTGGACGAACAAAGACAGGAACCAACTATAGCAAATGACATAGTGCATATAATAACGAGTGACAATAATGATAGGGACTATAATAGTAAAAATTGACAGTTTCTTACATACCTTCTTTTTCGATGACACACCTTTTCTACCTCCTTTCAACAAGATTCTCAGGTTCAAGAGGATCACACTGTTATAGTCCCAGGAAGTGATCTATACCAGAGTGGTACTAGATCCAAACAGGATTTCATTCGCATGCGGCAGTTGTCCCAGCGTCTAAAGTCACACTGCACCGTTTCCCCGAAGAGCTCGTAACGAAGAGGACAGGGAACGGTAGATTCCGTCAAACCAGGGGGGAAATATGAGAAACAAAGAACAGAGTTGAAGGTTCTTCCAGGAGAGACACCAAAAAGTTAAAAATAAAGAAGTCTGCTCAATCCCACGAGGAGATCAAAACCAGTTTGAATGGGCTGAGAAGTATGCGTCAAACAGCTAAACTGCAGCAATAATTCCAAATTAGCGTACGCCGTAATTGTGACCCGCTTGGGTGTGCACGGTGCGCTGATAATTGCAGGTCTTTAGATGCTGCCGGCTTACAGGGAAGGACTTACTCAGGTGAATGATAGCAGCAAAGAGCGCCATTGAAATGAAAGGCTTAAAGTCGTTCCAGCGATGAAGAGTTCGAAAGACTAAAAAAATGAGACGACTGATGAGAGGCAGAGGACACTATTTTACTAGATACAGATGGCGACTTTTTCAGCAGGGACCTCTCTTTGGCGTGGAGCCAACTACTAGTGTAGAGGCTCTGGGAATAAGGGAAAAAAGTGAAACGAGAAGGCTGATTGAATGGGGCCAAACCAATCCGATTCATCATCACCCTAGCCGCCCCTGGAAGCTGTGGGCTTTTCATCATTGGCGGGTGGGACAGGGAGAAGCTGTGCGGGCTTCGTCCGGGCTTCAGCGGTCACGAACCCTGAACTGGGTTAGGTATCCCTGTAAGTTGTTTCGGACTCGGGCAATAGACTGTGTCCATCGAGCTGATTCGTTCCCTGCTAACTGGCAATTCCTAGGCGACGTACTCAAAACTCAACAGTGTTTTGCCGACAACGCCAGGGAAACCCCAAACGGCGAAACTGAATCAGTTCTAGCGTTATTAATAAACTTGGATCATCAGCACAGCTGAAACAAAAACAGTGCGCGCGCTAACTCAAACCAAGGAGTGGAGGGGTTCAGCTGTTTCTGAAACACACCAGACCAATGCTAGGCCACTAGTCCCAAGGGGGGGTTGTCACGTGTGCGACACCGCCTGTCACATCAGTAATTCCAAGTCCAAGATCTGATACTTAAAACAGTTAATGACTGTCGCCCAATTGGCTACAGCGATCATATGCTTTGAAAAGATGGGCTTTAACATTAGGTATGAAGTAATATGTGTTACAATTTTTTTCTAATCCTTGATGACGTTGAAGTCATCGCTATCCACCTTTGCCACAAGAATCAATAGTTACTCACACATCCACCCACGAGTCCACTGTCAATCATTGAAATTTGATTATGACCCACCTTCTGGGTGATGCTCTTGCTGGTCATCAGTGCCTCTGCAACGGTGTTTTTATTTGAAACTTGACCCTATCAATTCCACGTGGCTGCAATGTCCAACCCGTATACTTGAACTCCGTCCAGCTCCATCCAGCGTTGAGAACCATTGAACTTGGACCTCCGGTTCGGTGACACATTTGAAGGCTGTGGGGGTATTTCATTAAACCGTTTTATTAGCATCAAGCGATTATCTCAGACGCACACATCGGTTCGAGCGGCCGGAATCAATCAGGATTAAGAGCCGGGCCAAAACAAAAGGAACCAAAGTAGGTGTGATAGCTATGCAGAGTCCAGACAGCTTCCATGGCAGTACCTACTTAGTGTCGCATTAGGTTCCCTCGTGGTTCATATATTTGCGCAATATATCCATTGTGGTTACGGGGTATATCCTATCTACTTAGTACTTGTAGGCGACGGTAGACTTAATATCTAATACCGATCTGAGACATTACTTCAAATATATTATTGCCTAGACGCCCCAAAAATCAATTTAAGTTTCTATTTTTCACTTTTTTTTTTATAGTCTCTAAACACACAACTGCCTCATTTCCGCTCACAGAATGTTTTCATCCTTGAGATGGACATATGTTGACAGCTTGATATCCACAGGTGTTAGCCGACTTGAACCACGGTGCCAATAGTGTCAAGACTGCCTAGTTGAGCCCTAAATCCACGGATGGCTCAATCATGGACAGCAACATGCATCCTATTTCAACGCGTGCCTTTACACGCAAGTTGCTATTATTATATTTTGATCTAATACACGATCTAATACTTAAGTGTACCTAAATATCTCATACATTGATGACTTAGCCAACTGTTAGGTGATTGAAATCTGTTTCGGAACCTACACAGGCTAAAAAGATCTGTTTATCGGGCATATATATATATGCCCACCCAATTCATAAAAAACCTGAGTAACACCCAAATTTGCAAAGAATGAGCACTTGGCCGCTGACTGGTCGTTGCGCAAGCTAACCCTGCCTTTTCTGGATTGGAGATCTTAGTACCTACCCTGTTAGGAGCGGCTAGTTTTCTTGCACTCAACATCATGGACACGTTTCGAAATGTGTTTCCGAGGTTGTTTGATGGAAGGTTGTTATTCATGCTATGTCCGTGGCAGTGATGCAAATCGATTGATATCTGCTACCACAATAAATGACTCATTGAGTGCAGTAAAATCGGCCAGCACTCTATTTCAAGCTTTTCTTCTCGTATCGTCCTTTCTCTGCACTTCTCTCTGTCCCACAGGACAACCTGCCTCCAACGGGGTTAGATGTTGGTTTGGAGAGTGCTTGTATGGCGGTGAGAAGAGAGTGTGAGAAGAGAGTGACTGTCCTTGGGTCTGTTTCACCTTTCGAACACCTGTCTTTGATGAGTCAATGAAATGGCTATCGTACAACATTACTGTGCCCCTACAGATACTAACATTTAATCTGGACAAGCAATGCTTTCATTATGCTCTTGAGAATAAAACTAAAATTCCCACCTAAAGCAAATTCCTCAAAGAAGCAAATATCTGGATCAAGTACATACCACTCCGTAAGCAGGGTAGTATGACAGCCTGTTTCATCTATATTGAGTTACTCTTAATACGACTCTACCTTGCACGGTCCCTAGACCTGCTTCTCTGCAGTGACACTGTTGTCGGGTCACCTGGTTTATGTAGACATAAATGTGCCAATTCTATCCCCCCCCCCTTTTTTTTTGAGTGCAGCACATTTCTCCACATCCCCGGCAACCAAAGAGAAACAAGACGCGACAAAGCAGTACATTTCCGAGAAGCTCTACGACTAGTCTGAGGACCACTGGTGGTCATCAGTCAACATCTGTAGATAACTAACGCAGTGTAAGACTAGCTTTTGTCTGAGGGCCTGAGCGAATGTGATGTTGGACCTTCTGGACCCTCGAGGATCAAACATATAGTCAATCAAGCCATGGAAGTAGGTGGCTCAGGCGGCACATAGTATCAGATGTCAGTGCAAGCAACCTGAAGCAAAATATGCCATACCTTCCCTCTACTTACCTCCACCATGTACTTACATAGGCTTTTTTACTAACAAAGAGAAAGCCAAGTTTACCTGAGATGGACGCGTCTTAATATTACCGATAATAAGACCATGCAGGTTATTCCCACGGAGTATAGAAGCTGAGTATGTTGATATTGGTCTTTCGCATGCTATATGTTGTCTTCTCCACTTAAACCTTACATATACCAAGTAGGCCGGTCGAAAAATGTATTTACATGTAGCATTTATAGCTATCAAATAGACGGAAATGGCACAAAGTTGTTTTTGAACCCGGGGGACGCGGAGAATATTGAACCATGGGTTGGAGATTATAAGTGGTTGTTGCTATAGGAACTTGAAATCGGTTGATAATATTACTGTCTGTTATAGTCTAGTGCCGGCCCTCTCTTTCCTTTTTCTTTTTTTCCCTATCCGTGCCCCTTTTGTGTGTGTTTAGGAAGTTTCCATACGGAGCTTTCCAAGATGCATGGGATACATCAAACTAACATGAAGAAATTTCAACAAACTCGGGATGAGAGAGATCAACCAGGAAATTAACTCTACTAGACTGCTACCATGTCATATCATATCGCGATTACTATCTTAAACGATATCACGTCAGTCAATCGACTATTTCTCCGGGTTCTGGAGCCGGACTAGACAGTAGCAGCTCCACTGTGTCTCCAGCAGGAGAATCCAGCCACCCTTACAAGAGGAGTCCTTCATTTCGTGTTCCTGGTACCTTTTTTCAATATTTTTTTTTCTTTCCTGTTCCTGCCCTTCCCGCCCACACAACGAGGGCGTCTTCTTCTCTTCTTCTTCTTCTTTTTTTTTTTTGGGTGGGTGGGTTATTAATAGGAATCGTAGTAATTTATATAGATTGGAGCATGACCGATGCCTTAGGCTATAGGTGAATAGGACCTCTCCTTGAGTAGGACGAAGGTATAGAGGATACCTTATCCCTGATCCCCACAACCAATAGAATGAAATTTTCTCACTCTCGACCAATCCATTCCCAAGGTTAATTTTTTCTTTGAATTTTTCGACTCCTATTTTTTATTGATTGACTTCCAAGGAATGTGTATCAAAGTCTTGGATGCCTGACCAGCATGCAGATGTCCCACGATTTAGCGGATGGGATGACGCCAGCGTCTGGTCTCCCACTTTCTGCCGAAGACCATCATTCTAACGCTCGACCCCAACGACGACAAACCGTGTCTGCGGTATATCCGGCCATTCATGCAATACAGAGAGACGCGCTTCTTAATTCGGCTCGATTATCCAGGGCGTCAGTATACGGCTCCGGGATGAACCATTCAGGGTTGTCGAGTCCAACCTTGACCGGTTTCCCCTCACGACGTCAACGAAGCAATACCCTGGGGGTTCAGACAAAGGACGACTTACCAGCCCAGCAGCGGTCTCATCTCGCCCGTCTCGATCATCACCCTCCCGGCGCCATGTTTGCGGACGATCCCCGTGACGCGGGCACCGCAGCCGCGCTAACGTCCGCCGGTTCCAGCGATTCACCAACAATAACACCAACGCCGACTGCTCTAGATATCACCTCCCCATCTAGAACCTTTGGCGCCTCTTCGTCGCATCCCCATAACTCTTCCCCTCCTGTTCCTCGATTACCGCAGAGTCGTTTCAGTTTCGAGTATCAGTTGCCTCCTCGCAGGCGAACCTTAGCATCGCACGGCAACTCCACTATCGACACGGCTTCTGGCCCAAACCCGACGCCTACCCCCCAGCGCACTTTCTTGTATGACAGACCACGGCGCTCAATCTCGAATATCAACCTGTCAAACTCTCGCGCTCCGAAAGAGTCATCTTCTCTTCCTCCATCGCCCCGGTTCGGCCTGGAAGAGGATAGCGATTCCGCGCTGGCCCCTGACCCTGATTCAACCATCAAAGCACTGAGTCCCAATGCGACGAAGCGTCGGAAAGATTCCTTCTATGCCCAACAACCGCTACCAAGTGTAAAGAGGAGAATGCCATCGTACACAGCGACTTACACCCAGGAACCCGATCGCAGTCGCACCGTGAACGGTGTCGATAAATACACGCCAGAGGATGGCGGCCGGACGCCAATGGCGGACGATGCTCGATCTAAAAATGAAGACATCTTCCTGAACATCGCTAGGTCGGACTCAAGCCGTCGCGAATCCCTGGGACGGTCAGAACTTAGACGTGTGAGTAACATATTTGCTTTCCAAAACGGATATACAAACAAACAAACCGTGGCCCTGAAAACGAATCTCCAAGGGGTCCCCTAGCTTCTCGCCCTTTTTTATTGTGAAACCCTTTCGGCTGTGAACTGATTAAAATATTGCAAATATTACAGTCGCGATTAAGGATGTCCGGCAGTGGCCTTCGCTCGTCAACTTCCCGTGTCAATGACCAGACGTCTTCCCCTGATCAACTTCGGCTCAATACCTACGAGAGCCCCTTGCATTCCAAAAACGGCTCCCCGTCCCAACCACGCAGCTCTCTATCATACTCCTATTCGGCTTCCGCTCATCCACTAGAGGACCATTCCCGCTCGCTTCATTCCGGCTACGTCTCCAGCTCCAAATCCACTATCGGTTTGCCTCGTAGTAGACTAAGCCAGATCACTCCTGATGTTTCGCCTGAAACATCTATCGAGAGACGAGGCTCCTTGCAGGACCCTCGATCGTACCGCCATTCGACACTGTCCACAATTCGAAGCAGTCGGCAACCGTCCAGCTCGGATACCACAGAACGTCCCCGAGGCGAGCCCGACCGGCCCCGACAAGATGGAACAGAGTCGACACTGTCTACGACTGCACCTTCTACCGTTTGGGATGAGCTAGAAGACCTTAAATCGCGGATTCGGAAATTAGAACTTACCGGAAAGCTGCCTCCGTCTTCCCAAGAGGCCATTTCCTCTGTGTCTGCAGAACGACCGCGCACTGCGACAACTACGGTGACAACCGTCTCCTCCTCTCCTAAACCTGGTCGTAAAACCAGCACCTCGTCCCCCGATTCTGATTCAATTCCTCCCACAAACCCAGTTCACCCCCTCCTACAATCTGCTATAGCCAAAACAAAAGCCGTGTTGAGTAAAGAAGTATACACAGCGTTAGAAGCTACTGCGACAGATGCGCTTGCACTGTCTACCCTCCTGAGTACTAATAAGGCTCCATCTGGCAATGTTTCTGTCGTGAACGGCTACCTTCCGTCCGACAGGTTGTCGAGACGGAAAGCAGATAGTGTTTGTCGCGGGCTGACCGAGCTTTGTCTTGCATTGTCGGATGAACAGCTCCGTAGACAGCAGGCAGCAAGCAAAGATGAAGACACGGTGACGCAGCAACCCAATGGTGCTGATGATGAAACCCTGACCCCCACAACGCCATATCGACGGAGTACGACTCATGAACCCGAAGGTCTAAGCCGGCGACAGAGTACTCGGGCCGCAAGCCGCCTTGAATCCCGTCGGCCAAGTTTTGCCAATCCAAGCGACAATACCTCCAGCGACAATGGCAATGAAGTTAATCGGAGTAATGACGTAACATCGGATGCTAAACAGATGCAATCGCCCGGCTCTTCACTTCCTGCGAGTCGGCTCAGCCGGCTCGCATCTTTACGGGCCAGGAGACTACAAGCTGAGGATGAAACTGACGAGCATTCAAGTCCTCATGGCCGGTCTATATCGAGGAGCATGACGGATATTGGCAACCAAGGTCCTGCAAGTCGCGTTACTCCGCGTCAGCGACTGTCTCAGGTATACGCTGCGTCTCAGTCAGCTCCACCACCGCTTTCTCAGCAAGACCAGAGCTCCAGGTCCTCAGCACAACCTCAGCAGTCGCAATTACCACAACCTCGTACCCCGACTGCTTCGCAGTCTGGCATACCACTTCGCAGATCCCTGATGACTCCAGCCACATCTCGCTCGAACATCCAAGCAGGATCTCGTCGATATGGACTGCCTTCTGGAGTCTCTGCTACTGGCGGAATCAATGACGATGCGCCTATCTCTCCGCGACAAGATCCGCCTCAAACAAGGATCGTCGCCCCATCGAGCAAAATGGCAACTAGTTATACCCCTATATCGCGCCCGAGAACGAACAGTTTGGGGACAACACGGAGGTTCGGCATGCGGCAACGCCCCATGGCCATCTCCGACCTCGCTGTACATTCCTTCGACGACAGCATTGATTGAAAGTTACGCCCTTTATCGTTTACATGTGGTGTTTCCCGGTCTGGAATATAAACGTAGCTTATGCCCTTCATATAACGCAGCGACTCATGCCTGGAATTTGGATAACGGATCAGCCGGAGTTTTTCAATTTATCTTTTTCTTGCTTCCTTAATTTTGTCCCTTTTGCATCATCGCTCTCCCTTGAAACATGTGAGCAGTTGTTGTGCTACCTAAATTCTGTGTACAGCTTTACGATAGATATTCTTTATCTTATACCTGACTCGCAGCATGCATCCCACGGGCGCAATGCATTTTTTGAAAAGGAGTGCACTATCGTTACATGAGCGACTGACATGGACTACTTGCTCATATCTTATCACCCTTCTCTATCAAACTTTGTACCCTCATGACAACTTTGCTTGTTTATTTGTACATGTACACTTTAAACCCATGGATCATCGATCGATCGACCATTTTTGTTCAGAGTGAGCCATCTGTTCCTCTTGGCGTGTTTCCCGCATAACAATGTACAAATACTAGTTTTACTTTTCACTCTTCCCCGTACCCCTTGTTGAGTGTCGTGTTTCTGGTTTCGCTGATGGGAATAGAGAGCTTGAGTATAGGAAGTGGATAAGTTGGGTGGGAATAGGGTAGGACTGGGCTTTCTTGCATTCTCTCTACATATACATACATATTTCACAACTCTTATTATTATACTCTCGTTGTCAATATTGACTATTGGTCTTTGATGTGTCTGGGGTAGAGCCATAGATGTACGGCAATTAGACCTTTCCTGAAATGGTGTACCGTACAAATGCTATTTATGTATGCAATATAAGATCTGCAGAAATCTACGTCATTGGACTGACATATCATACATACTATACTCTGTACTACTTTATATCAACCGGCCGGACTCTCTTAAACCCGTCTACAATACTAACTACAGTTCCGTGACGATGGTGGAGTTGGCTATTCTGACATAGATATAGGTCATTATCATTGATTTACTATCAGCCATCGGTCATGATCTCAGACAAGATTTGCCTCGGATTATTCTTCAGCCTCATTATCCGCTGTGGATGAGGTAGTCAGGTTTTGGATATACATATCGGATGAGTCTGTCGAAATTGAGGAATCATGGAGATAGGGAATAACAGAATAGGTCACAAGATAGAGGCGTCTGGTAAACGGTATTGAGAAGTTGCTCGAGAGAAAAATTTCAATCAGATGGAAAGAAGACAGTGCAATTCAGGTGGGAAGGATCGAGGCGTAATTCAGGATGAGTACTAGTTTCCGAGAGAATAAGAGGTAAAGGAAAGGGCAGAGAAGCACTTTTCGGGGAAAGACGGAGCGGCAAGGCAAGGGGGACCAAAGAAATCGAGTCAGAATACTGTGTTGGTCTTCCGAGCTCGAAATTCTTTGAAGCAAGACGATCAGTGGAGATCGTAAAGTTCTGGTATCTAACAGGCGCGTGCGGTCCGTCTTAGCGAACCCTTGCTTCTTGTAATCAAGGAAGCTGCACGATAAGCGAAACAAAATAAGAGGGGGAAAGACAACGTCAAGAAGCAAAGTTATTAAAAGGAAAAGCGCGATTAAGAAAGCGGCGTGGTGAAACTCCCAGAAGAGAGAAACAAGGAGTGTCTTTGAAAAATGGTGTGATACAGATTTTCTTGGACCAACCAAACAAACCTAAGGTATTCATTCCTGAGGAAGCTGGCTGCGGCGCGTTTTCTCGGCTTCAAGGTTTTCGTACAGAAGATACAGGGCCTTCTCGTTCGCCTGGGCGCTGCCCATAATGGTGAACATGCGCTCTCCGGTCTCGTCATGAGGAGCTTTGGCAATCGAGATCCTAGCTCCAGAGCTCCTGCGGATCTCGGTGATTTTGCTACCACCTCTGCCGATGATGCACCCCACCATGTCAGCCGGAATGCTGATGTTCTGCGTCTGAATCTCCTCGCCGTCCTCTGTAACAAGGGGATAGCCACGGTTGGAGGTGTCCGGGTTGGAGCGTCTGCCGTAGCCACCGGACTGGTCACTAAAGTCGGCACCGTTACCGGTACGGTTGTAGGGACGGCTGCCGTAGCCATTATTGCTAACGGGTTGTTGATTCACTGTACCAGTGCCAACGGATGCACGCACCGCGGGGTTGTACAGAATGGTACCAGTTCCCCGCTGCCAATCATCAATAAGGCACTTTCCGATTTCCCAAACAGCTTTCTCGATACCCTCCGGAGTACCCTGCACTTCAACGATCCGCTCGGTAGATTGGGGAAGCATCTCCTTCTGAGCGACCATCCGTACACCGGACGCATCTTGGATGTGTTTGATTTTCAGGCCTTGTCGTCCGATGATGGTGCCCATCTGATTGTGGGAGATTAGAAGGCGAACCGCTGGTCAATGTTAGCTAGTTTGTTCACAAAATGAAATCGGCGTTGAGAGCAACATACGGTGAGTTCCATTGTTAGCCACAATGCCACCCATGCCCATTTGCGGAGCACCTTCTAGCAAGCCCTTGGCTACCAGAGCATAGGCCCTAGCGGTGCCTTGCAAAGCACCAGTCACAGTCAGGACTCGGTCGTGAACTCCCGGAACAACCTTGCTCACGCCGGCCTTGACGCCAGTCTCGTCGCGCAGATCCGCAACGTTCTTGCCTGCTTTGCCGATAATCACACCGGCTTCCTTGGAAGAAACGATCGCACGAAGGGTCAGCATCGACTGGGCGTACTCTTCTTCGGTCTTGGGGGTGATCTCAATGTCGCCCTCGTCCATGCCGATGACATCAGTCATGGTCTCATCAGCAGGGGTATCGTGAAGGTCGGTGGAGTCCATAATGACGAAAAACCGAAAAGAACCAGGTTTAGACGGAGGAAAATTCAATGTTTAGGGGGACAGGGATATCTTTGGTGGGCTTTTACCCGCCTGTTAGCTAGATCGGCCAAATAATAGATGAAGGTGCAAGTTGCGCGATTATCATCCCTTTCCTTTTCTTTCTTTTTTTTTTCTTAAATAAAAAAAAGATATAAGTTTTTTATGTGACAGTGAAAAGGAGAGGAGAGGAGAGGGGAAAGGCCGTTGAGGTAATGACAACGCGACGAAGCAGATACATTGCGATCACTTACCCAAGGATGAGAGAGGTGGCGCCGAGGAAGATGGGAGTTGGGTGGAGATAGAGTGTCGATGGTAAAGAAACCGAGGAGGGGAACAATAAGAATCGAGTTCGTGGACGGAGAGGGGAATAAAAACCGGTGTTGGGTAAGTTCAGAGGGGTTTCGGCGGGCGGGGGGAAGAAAAGGTGGAGGAATGGGAACAACGGTAGGCGGAGAAAGGAAGAGGAGAAGAGAGAAGAGGGAGGGGGTGAAGAAGGGAGATGGTAGGTAAAGGTTGAAGGGGAGTGAAGATGAGAGGATGCGTAGAGGTGAGAAAAGGTGGAAGAAGAGGAGAAAGAGAAGGAGAGAAGAAAGCGAGAAGAGAAGTGGAAAGGCAGAAAGAGAGAAAGAGACTGACTGCCAGACTATTGACTGAAGAAGCGGAAGAAAAGAGAAGTTTGGGTCTAGTTTACTTTGTTTGGTTTGGTTGGTTGGTTTGGGTCTCTCACCACTCTCAGAAGACCATACATAGGCACCGCTGGATTCACCCATTCAATTTATGCGGATATTTTTTGCCTTCTTGATGCTATATTTAACTCTTTTTTTAGAGTCTGGAGGAAACTTTGACATAATTATCTTGCTTTTCTTCACACTCACTCATGAATCTACTTTCATTGATTGGCGGTTGATTCACTCACCATCTGAAAAAGGTTGTCGATCATTTTGGGTCATTACAAAATAAAGAACAAGGATAACAAAGGATTAAAAATAGAAAATAAACAAATATGAATCAATAGCAATGACCCATATACAGGTACATGGATAGTCTTCTAATCCTACAATACTTGTTCCTAATCACAATCAGCCACAGTGACTGTTTATTGTACTTATGATATAGGGAATTGACGAGATATCATTCAGGCTATCAATGCTTTCTCTACACAGATTCAATTGGGTAGTTCACTTCCATTTCAGTTTCCAGCTTCGAAAATCACCTTCTGTACCTTCATCGCATTGAAAAGTTCGTAACCCTCTACAGCCTGTGACAGCGGCATAACTTTCTCCGCCATGAAACTGCTCCCATTCGTTACATTAGTTATACATAGCAATAGCAATAGCAGGCAAGAAAATGACTTACCCTAACTTATGTTGATTTTTCTTCAAGACCTCCAACGCCTGAGGAGATACTGATCGCACAGGGCATCGACCCATTTGAACCCTCAGATTCTTGCCATAAGCCTCATTTCCGTCCCATGGGATCTGAAAGCAATCAGTATACGACGGCATAATGCAAGAAATATTTCCGGCGCCTTACAGCTCCATTATGGACTCCAACGCTACTAATCGTTCCCCAGGGTCGCAGAAGGTCGAAGCCAGTCCTTAGTGCAGGACTCAATCCAACGACTTCAATGACAGCATCTGCACCTCGCCCATCCGTCAGCTCTTTCACCCGCTTGTCCAAACCTTCTCGATCCTGCAAGAAATTCCAGGGCTCAGCTCCAAGGGACTTCGCTAGCTCAAGTCTTGACGGAACAGAGTCGACAGCAAGGAGGTGCTTAGGCTTGTACTCCAGGGCGTTAATCAACGCGCAAATTCCGACTGGTCCGCAACCAATAAGTACGACCGTCTGCTCGGAGATTTGCTCTTGGGTGTAGCCCTTGAAGGCATTACTAGCCGCAAAGTATCCTGTGGGGAAGATGTCGGCCATGAGGACGAGATATTTCTCCTCGACGCCTTCGGGGGCTTTCATTACTGTTCCGTCTGCATTGGGGATGCGGATCTGACATGGTCCACCGTTGTGAGAACGTCTGCAGATTTTAAGCATACTATGGAGTCACTTACATAGTCGGCCTGTGCTCCATCTAGAAGATCACATCCGAAAAGAACATTTTTGTCACAACGAGAAGAGAACCCTTGTGTGCAGTAGAAGCACTCATTACTGTGGGAGGTTTAGCACATGGTACACCGACTCAGTTCCGCTATATAAAATATAGTAACCTCAGGCGATATAGAGCCTTGTCACGCCTCTGAAGAATGTATGTATCAATTACCTACCAGGACGTTGTAAAAGAACTCACGATCACATCACCCTTCTGGACGGACTTGACGCTATCGCCGAGCTCAACAACTTCACCCGTGACTTCATGGCCCATGATAAACCCCGTGCCAGCTGGTTCTACGCCACGAAATGTATGAAGATCACTGGGACAATTAGCGGATGCTTTGTCTAAAACATAACAGTCACCTAGAAACTCTTAGTGGCGAGGGTCGAAGCATTTTTCTCTTACCTTCCACAAAGGGCAGTGTATGTTACTTTGACAACAATATCTCCCGAGTCCTGGACTTTGGGTATTGGGCGTTCTTCAACAGCCACTTTATAAGGGCCGTGGAACACCACTGCGCGCATCTTGTTTTCTGTAGTCATGTTTACGACCGATTATAAGTTTGTTTAAGCAAAGGTTCATGAATGAACTTTTATCGGGGAGTCGGGTCGTTAATAGGAGGGGAACGAAGACCCCCACATCCGATAAACGGCAACTACCAACTATATTTTCATTGCCCCTCGATGATAACTGTGGGGCTGTCACTCTAGACGTCCCAACAATCCCATGGGGTAAAGAAATTTCAAACAGCTGAGGATTACCAGCATAATCCCTACACCGGCACAGGATCTCCAATGGTAAAACCATTCAATTGATTGTTTCCAGAGACAGAGTATCCTTCTATAACGGGAGAATGCTAAGTTGTTCTGAAACATACCATTCTAATCCAATAAACCAACAGAGGATATTCGATAGCGGAGTCCACGCTCTTGAATTTCAGCATGAAGGATACATAACGTTAAGTGCGGATTGAGGTCGTGGCCTCGAATACGCTAAAACTTGTGTGCTGTGGAATCCAGTTCCCAAAGTCGGCCAGAGCAGACCATAATGCACCATGCAACGCCTTTGCCTTACGCCACGATTGAAAACGCTCACTGTATGAATCAGTCTTTGCAAGTGTAGCTGCAAGCCCTTCCTGGAAGCCTCACAGTAGCCAAGCCCGTCATAATTGGTCAGGACGCATGCCCATCTTTGAGGGAGGAGGCGCCTTAAGGCACCACGCATAGAAGCTCTTCTTCCAGGATGAATTTGCCCTCCTTGTACTTCTCACTGGCCTCATACGCTTTGTCGTACTTCCACCCTACCGTTTCCCTGCATTGTCTGCATGCAATATCTCGAACGACGTGTCTTCCAGTGGTCATGCTACGCTCCACAGCTTCGGATTGGGTTATGTTGACGACGTTGTTGAACAGGTACGCTTTGCCGTGCTGGCCACGAAAGTTCTGCAGAAGGCAAGTCTTACTGTTAGTCCACGTCTTATGCGTTGATAGATAGGGAGGAAGGACACCCACTCGGCTGATGATATCGTCATAATCCGCAAGGTGCGTCTTGCACGACTTGCAACCGAAGATTTTATTGGAAGTGAGGTAGACGTTGTATGCGAGACCCATTATGATCTGTCCTAGCCTTCGATTCCCACTGCCGGCAGCTGGGTATCCGTCCTGGAATGTGAGCTCGACAAGACAAAGGTTACCAATCGGAGTTGGTCTATGATACGGATAAAATGTGGCAGAAGGGAGTGGAATAAGAACAATGATGTTTTCTTCTTCTCTGGGTTCCCCGCCGTGCCTGGGATTGTTTTCGTTTGCAAGGGGATTTCGACCTTGCCGTAACTTCACGACGACTGGTTCTTCTTAGGCCTGTAGGTTCGAAACAGTGCCGAGAACCAGTAGATCAACCAGATGCACTGGACTATTTTGCCCTTCTAAGTTCAGTGGTAGTTGGAATAAGCTCGGTTTTGGCTGGATAGGATGTACGAGTGAAAGGCCCCCCAAGGTAGCAGCGGATCGACTGGCTGAGAATAAGTGGGAACTCGTAACTCACGGTAAGACGTAGGATCGGAATGACAAAACCAGGTCACAGAAGTAAATCTAAATTTACCATCAGGAGACAGATGACCAGATACGAAGAGGATGGAAGAGGATAAGAAGTGGTCGGGTGATAAAGGGGTAGACTAATAGTGGTGTATCACCAGTCAGGTAGACAATAATGAGTCGGTGGTTGTCCGGAGACGTAGGCTGACGACCATCGGGCAGCTGCCTCAGGTCCGCCAATGTAAATTACAGGAATGAACCTATTTCCATCTGAGTGAATGCCGGAGCTAAGGTAATCTAACCAAACGCAAACCCCGCATCGGACCAATTGAAATGTACTCACCTATGGAATCTTTGAACCTCAAATAATATCTCACCTTTTTTCTCCTTTTTAAATAATATAAAATGAAAAGGTAGATGAATGCAATTGGTTAAAGTCTGTATGTACCATGATCTACCATAATTGAAAATAACATCTGTTGAAATGGCCGGATGATTTCAGTTTGTCTGAGTGACCTTGTTCTGTCCTTATCATTTGTTATCGCGGACCCGCAGGCGCCTTAACCTTGTATAGTAATTGATACCATGTGTCCATTTTTCCGCAATAGGACTAGTGTGTGGGGCAGTACAATCCATCGCCATCACTGTAGGCAATGTCGAATCTGCAGGCAACTTGACCCTGCGTGAAGTACCTTAGTATTGACGATTCTCTTGGACTATGGCCATTGGTCGATTAGATATCAATGCAAAATACAAGTACATGTACCTTACAGCCCTATGGCCTTCTATTCTTCTGCCGGATTGTAGGCAGTCCACTACACCGGAGTGAGGTGCGCGGAAAGGACTTGCTATCTCAACTCAACGCTCCGGTGGCTTGGAATCTCACAAACAAAAACCAAGTATAATCATCTTTGATTGAGTAAGGTTATGTTGTTCTCCCAAAATCGTCTGCAGTCAGTATGGCCCCAATGGTCGGTCCACCACTCTCCAAAGCTATCGTCCACATGATCGTCAACCTTGGGCAATCGTTCCTCTCGTTTCAGTCCACACAAAGCACAAGCATGGGATGCTTTTAGAGCCCCCTGATCAGGGGTGGCAGTCATCGCTCGAGCGTTGGCAGGGATAACAGGAATGGGACGTCTGCCAGAAGCTTGGATCACCGAATTGAACAGGGCGGTCCGGTCACGCCATATGGAAATCACATCAACAACTCCCTGCTGTTCCTTGATATCTTCATTTTTGTTGACTGTATTAAGTTTCATCCCTCCTGACTTCCCCGAGCGCGCAGGGCCGATCCTCATGCTCTGACTCAAAATGCTATCCCTTTTCCATCGTAATGTACGGCCTGCAACGACCCGAGCTGCAGCTTTTAAAGTACAGAAAATCAGCGACGCGACATTCTCAAACTTTTGCTTTTCTTGGATGTTCTTCCTAACTTCAGTAGCCTCTTTTCGAAGTTGGTCAAACAGTTGAGGGAATAACTCCAGCAGTACCGATGGTGGAGGTATATTCGTTGGGCGGATCTGATCGGGAGAGACAGTGCCCTTTGATATGTTAAAAGCTGGAGAGGTCTTTCTCTCTTCTAGTTTGGCGACAGCCTTTGCGCTCTGGATTGGTGTCTTTCTATAGGTAGGCCCTTCGCTCCTGATGCTCTTAGGTGGTTCTGTAGGCGGGCCATCTACAAAGTCACCCCATTCGTCAGAAGGTTCTTCCTCTTCAGCTATGCCAAAAGTTGTAGATATAACTTTGCTGTTTTTGTAGCTCGAGGTGTCTTCAATAAGTGTGCTGGGAACTTGGGAATGACTTTGCGGGGGTTTGTCTTTTATTGATAATGAATCGAAGAGGTCGAACGTGCTGGGTGTAACTGTGAGTTTTTCCGATTCATTCAGAGTCCTCTTAATCTGGCTTGAAGCAGTCCCTTGGCTTCGAACAAGACCTGCTGGCGTGACTTGACTGGGATCGTTATCTGCGGTTTCAAACTCTCCCCAATCTTCACTTTCGTCGTCTGGAGGATCTTCTAGGGTGGCGTCAAATAGAACATTATTGTCATTGGCATACTGTGGCGCATGCGATACACTAGACTTTCTGGATGTATTGATCTGGGCCGGGAATGTCCGTGGCTGAATGGTATGTGACGTAGATGCATCCGAGTGATGCGTGACGTTGCCAAAAGTTTCCAGATCCAGATTTAAAGAAGATATTCCACCAGAAGATTGAGCCACCTGCTGGGCTGTAGTTCCTGAGGACTGTTTAGCAGGGGCCCCAAATCCAAATTCTGCAAATAGATCCGCAGACATTGGAGCTGGGAATAAAATTCCGTCAAGTCATCGAGATGTGTCGACCACCGCGGAGAAAAGGCAGAAAATGGGACTGTTCCTTTTGGCGGGTCAACTCAGACGATCATCCGTCATCGTACTAAGACACAACTAATACCAAGTTACCGGTTTATCTTCGCATCTTCCCCCCCTTAATCACCCAAAGAATTACTGACACCCACTGTGAAATCACCACATGGGGAAATGAGGAGTATGGAGGACATAAGGTAAATGATGTATTAGTTTAGTTTGGACCTGAGCAACTTTAATTAACAGCCCAATTTTCTCTTAGGCAGCGATGGAATCTCACCTTCCGCGACAAGAACACCACCTCCGACCTTCGGACGGCGCTCCGATCAGAACAAGGGGAGAAATTGTGCAATGACGGGCTAAGATCGATTTGTTGGAAGGCATGCGCTTTTGGCCATTGAGACCTGGCTTTCAAGTGTGCTTACGTGGGCGTAGGCATTCCTACTTTTCGACAACCTTAATCGCGCACAATGGCCAGAAAAGATCTCCGAATCGCGAAGCGCTTATGCCGCGCTAATCGTCCATTTCATGAAATATATAGAGCATCCCGATGATTTGCAATCGACTGTTGATCCGCTGGCGGATGACGAGGAGGTATGCTACAGTGAACTTGTTGGTATAGTGTGCTAGACCTTGTTCCTCTGACAAGCGCTCGCTCCAGTCTCCTTGGCAAACCCTACGACATGATGAGCAAATGAGAGCAGAGATATCCCAAGATGTGGACAGGTGCTTGCAGGAGAATTTTTTCTTTCGGGAGCCGGCGACCAAGATGAAAATGATCAATATCCTCTTCGTCTATGCGAAACTTAACCCAGACCTGGGTTATCGCCAAGGTATGCATGAGCTGTTAGCACCCATTTTGTGGGTATTGGACAGAGATGCAGTTAAAGTGGAATCCCTGGAGGAGGCCAATCATACAGGAGAGGATGATGACTTAATTTTACAGCTCATTGATGCTAATTACATAGAGCATGACTCATTTACGTTGTTCTGTGCTGTTATGCAAAATACTCGAGTATACTATGAGCATAATAGACAACGATCTGCGAGTGGGCAGATGGATGTTATACCGATTGTCAATCAATGCCAACATATCCATAACGATCTTCTAATGACCACAGACTTAGAGTTGGCGGATCATCTCCAAGCGTTGGAAATCCTGCCGCAAATTTTCCTCACGTGGGTCATACTCTCATATTGTGGTCACAATTAACGCTAATACATTTGAGAAGCCGTTGGATGCGTCTTCTTTTTGGTCGCGAATTCGAATTTCAAGACGTTCTGATAATGTGGGATATTCTCTTTTCTGAGGGGCTACGGCCAGAGCTCGTCGAATTCGTGTGCGTCGCGATGCTACTAAGGATCCGTTGGCAATGTTGGTTGCTGAGAAGTTCTTTGCCTAGTGTTCCCCTGCTAACTGTAACCAGTGCTAGACGCTGATTCATCAACTGCATTGACCATGCTTCTTCGCTACCCCTCCCAGTCCCACGAACCATACAGCTTTGTGCTAGACGGATTGTACCTAGAACAAAACCCGACATCTGATAGAGGTTCCTTCATTATTTCTAAGTATTCGGGGAAGCCGCCCGATTCTGCGAAACGCCTCAATCAATCTAGCGCAAGACGCTTCTCGGGAAGAAATTTCCATATGCGTGGTGATATAAAGAACACAAGTGAGGCCAGTTCACCTTCCAGATCACCCGTGCGGAATAGCCCCAAGAGCTTTGAGACACTTTTCCAAGATGTTTCAGAGGGAATCCAGCGACGGACGGAAGCTTGGGGCGTAGCTAAAGCTGTCCGAGGAGCAGTGAGCGAAGCGAGAAGGAATATGCAGACGATTCAGTCGGAACACAATCCTCGAATGATGAGATATGGAGAGTCTCCTTTGAATCCTACCCCGGATGTGCGGTGGGCTCGAGAATCCGACACCGTCGCCCAGTGGAAGGCTAAGGTTCAAGAGCTGGATGAACGCAATAGGATGCTGGCGAAGTCACTAAGCCAGGCGCTGAATGATATTCGCTCCCGCCTGATGAAAGCAGAAGGGCTTGACCAGGCTACTGCGGACGCTATGAAACAATCTCTCACTAAGGTTCAATCAGTCCAGACGTGTCTTGAGGACCCTTCTGCATCTCTGCGGTCTACAAACCGATTCCCAGGTATAGTTGGTGATACAAGTTACGAGATTCTTCGTTATAAACCAGAGGAGGGAAGCGATCAAGTAGAACGCTCTCCGTCGGTTACCAGCAGAGCAAGGGAGTCTAGGACGTCTTCCAGATCCTCTGTGGAAGGGGAATCCAAACCGCATGAACGAGCTCAAATTCCTACGTCACTGCCACTGCGACCAGCAGCACGCCCGGCACTGGCTGAATCCGAATTCGCTTGGATGCTCGGTGGCAGCCGACATATCTCCAGTTTTGTGAGTCCGGCATCCGTGCCGCCCGAGCAAACTCGGCACGGGACAAAACCGAACGTTCTATTCGGCAATAGAGATGAAGAACAAAGACGACCATATGCCGAACCTGATGACTTAGCCTTGCGCAGTCTTCGAGGTCCCAGGAGCCGAGAGTAGGGCTACTATAATGACGAACTTGTCTTTACCCCCTATGAGCCCTTTCTCATTTCTGCCCCTCGTCTTCTTAACCCCGATATACCCGAATTGTGTTCATTGCCTTAGCCGCACATTGATTTTTTATTAACCGTTAGGAGAGCAGAATGCTCCGCCTATGTCGTCATGGTTGTATCAGGAATGTTACTGGACAATTAGGAATTGACCGTTGCCGCTTGGGCTATCTACTCAGGTATCAGGTATTCCTCATGCGCGGGAGGTTATATTATTCTGTATTTTGCCACCTGCGCATAGACAATAAACTAAGTATTGTATATACCCCTCTCGATACATGAGGTCATTACGATAAGGGATAATCCACGCCAACACTCCGTACCGAGCTTTGCTTTACCGTTCTGGACCGTAAAAAAAGAGTTGGGTACGCGCCACCAAGGATGTCTGCAAGGGAGGACACGTGATGATTGGGAAGCCTCTACGGCCAAAGAATGAGGCCTGAATCTTCGCAAAGGCCACCAAAGTGTATATGATGGCTGATCTGCGCTGTCGATCATCGTAGTTTGGCTCTGATAGGCTGTGGTTCAACCACTACTTCATCATGTCCCAAGATTTCAATCTAACCTCTGTGACCACAAGAATCTACCACGGAAGGTAATTTGGGCCCGCCAAGAAAATAAAAAAAAGCACCCTTGTTCAAGGATAGATAGAAAACCTCACAAAGGCTGTGAAACACTCACACAATTACAAAAAGAAGAATGAACAGAGGAAAGAAATGAATTAAATTAGTCTCCGCAAGGGTCCCCGGTCCCGATTCCGAGAGGGCTGAATGAACCGGTGGTTCAAGCTGAGAGGGTTCGCTTTAATTAATTTGTCCCCAATCATGAGCGAAAGTGAAGCTAAATAATTGAATAGGTAATTACCCTGAATTCGTCTCATTTGCAGACCACGAAATTACATCACCATTATTGGATTAACTAAGTTACTACAACGTCTAGTTGTTCCCTTAGGCAAGTACTTACATTGGCTGGGCTACGAAATAGAAAAGAAATTAAAATCCAATAAAAATACTGTTCTCTGGCGTTTCATTTCGCGTACCGTACCGCCTATTTTCTTTCTTTCCCCGAGTTCAATTCTCTAACTTTACTATTCCTTCCACTTACTTTTTGACCACAGTCCTTCCTTTTTGCAACTGCAGATACAAAATTTCATCCATATTAGAAAATAGGACATTCAACAGAAGAAGAAGAGACCGTGAAAGAGACAGAATAACAATACCCTCCTTCACGTTCAATTCCCTTTATTCTCCACAACGGCAACCAATTTTCCCCTCACTATCCTCGACTAGTCTCTTCTGCGCTTCCATACACTTTCTTTGTCCGTTCACCGTCTCGAGTGGTCTGTCGCCGTTGGTTAATTGGTTGTATGTCAATGTGGCTTAACCCCCCCAACCCCATAAAAATCGCTTTTCTTTTCCCTTTGGTTCAACTTTCACAACAATAAACGCCCTGCCAAAAAAAATTACTAAAGATATAAAAGAGAAGAAGAAGAGGGGGTAGAAAGGAAAGGGCAAAATAATAATAATAATAAAGACAAAGAAAGAAAAAGATTACCTCCAATTGTTGCCGATCCAAAAGCACGATTGATTGTCGGACAACATACGACGGTCAGTGACTATACTACGTACTACTAGTCGCCCGCATGCTTCGTCTCCTTCGCGAACCGTACTCCGGATGGTACCTGTGACCTCACCAGGCCAGCTGCCCTCTTCAAGTCTTCCTTTCGCAGTCCGCTGACACCCTTTTTAACTACTTTCTCTCTCCACGGCGGCTGACCGACTCATTTTGGGCCTCCTGGAGAGTCACGAAAAGAGTCAAGACTAAGCCAAGTGGGTTGATTTATTGATCCATCGCGGTAACGCTTTCGAGTCCCAGTGCGCCGACTTCTTAAAAAAAACCCAACGAACCCGCCCAAAAAGCAAAACCAGAAAAAAAAGAAAAGGGGATACAACTCTCGTCCATCCCACTAAAACAAACTACGTGTGGTCAACGTGCTTGACCATTCCATGTAGCAGTATAGATCGCAACCCACTTATATTCAAGCCACTAGTCTTCTCCCTGTGTTATATACTCGAGTCTTGCGCCGCTTTTTAAGCCGCCCGATCTCAATCGGCCCGACCGATACTGGGCGCTATATTGTTGCCTTTTGGGGGAAATATGGGGTCAGCTTCATACAATCCCGATGGTCAGTCAGGGCTTCCTTTCTCTTTTCACCTCGTCCTTGCTGTTTCACACTCCTCTATCCTTTATTCACTGCTGCGTTGCGACCCTCCTGTCCCTCTGCCGGAGCACTCAAAAAACCATGTGGAAGTCACCAGTTGCGAGAAAAAGATCTGTTGGTGTATCATAACCGTTGCCGATCAACAGTTTACTGCATTGAGAAGGGATGAAAAGCCGGAGGTAAATACTTATAATGGGCAGAAAGGGAGAGAGGAACAGAAAGAAAGGAGCGGCGACCGAGTCACGGTGCCTATTAAAGCCTGCAACATCCATTCTCATCTTTTTCTGGCGCAGCTTAGTGTTTCGCACGGATTTCTTTTGTCTTCTTCTTCTTTTTTTACGATAGTGAAGCAAGCGAGGGAATTTAAGTCATTGAGCTGACTGCATCTGGTGAATAGGTGAACCAAGTCCGTTATCGTCCCCTCTAGGCCCCCTTTCAGAGTCGCCTGAGACAGATCCCTTTATTGGACATGACTCCGGCCGTACAGATGATTCAACGCGATGCCCAGTGGATACCCTTTCGTCCTATGATCACCTTTCAAGGTACGTTGGGCTACGGTCGGAAAATGCCTCCTTGCGTTGACCAGAACCGGATGCAAATGCAGCAACACAAGAGACACTAAGAAAAAAATCTTTTCCTGCAGGTCGCCCTTGATTGAACATGAACATGGACTTGGCCCGTCGGGCCTGGATCGTATACGTCAACCTTCACGAGTCTTGACGCATCCGAACATGTCGACTTCATCGCTAATACCTATATCCTCTGCCCGTTCACCTTCACCACGCTCGCGGTCAACTACGAGGACCTATTCCACACGGATTTCGTTGAATGATGCGGGTGCGTTGGAGGATCTCCATCGATTTCCTTGTGAATCTCTGCACTCATTCTCGTTTGCTCAACAATCAGAGGAGTTGCTACACAGCCGTCAGAATATTCTAAAGAGATCACTAGACTTCATGCGCGACCGCTTTGGATGGGCAGCAAACGGCACCGGGGTCACCAATGCGCAGGCTCGCATGAGTGGCGATGCCGAGGTTCAAAGCGTCGTGGATCTGCTGTCAAAAGCCAACATTTTAGGAAGAGAGGACCGTTATAACTACGCGCGGGGACCAATGACTGGCCCTGCGGTCGTTGACAGTGGTGATGTTTTCGAGAAAGCTTTCTCTGAGTCCCAGGGTCCGATGGCCGATATCGAGGAAATCCCTCAAGGGCGTGCACCAACAGCGAAGCAGTCGGATTCCGTGAGCGATTTAAACGGTCCCCAAGTGTCTAGTCAAAGGAGGGGGAGAAGGTCCACCCCTTCCTCCAGGCGCGTAAGCTTAAAACGTACAATTACGGATATCAGCTCTGCTACCCTCCAGGCCAAGCTGATGGAAACTCTAGCACAACCATATTCGGCCACCACGGAGCCCTTCTCACCATCCAGCGCTTCAACCTTCGGATTTGGATTTCCATCGCCCGCCTTACATACGCATAGCAGCAAATGGACCCCAGTCTCTCAGGCCGTTTTTAGGACCGAATCACGGGCCCCATGGACCATTTTGGCAGCCAATGATCTGTCATGTCTTGTATTTGGCGTGACACAGGCGGAGCTCCGCAAATTAAGTATCCTAAAAGTCGTACAGAAAGATCGGAGAGAGTGGCTGGAGTCGAAGCTACGCGATCCCTCTACTGATGTCGCGGCCAAGCTTCAGTCTTCTGGAGATAGACCCCGTATGACGCCCCTAAGCCCCAAGTCTATGGGTATGGGAAATGGGGTCACGGCCCAGCTTCTCAGTAAACCATCCTCCCGAGCAAGGAGGGCTCAAACCGATGATGGTTATGGCTCCAGTACACGCACGCCGCAGCCCCTCAATCATTCACCCACCAAGTCACGCGGTGTTCTGCTTTGCGGAGACGTCGTTCCGATACAAAAGCGCAATGGAGCTCGAGGCTCTGCCAGCATCTGGGTCATGGAGAAGCGTGGAGGCTTGATATGGGTGATCGAGGAGATTCAAGAAGATGTCGCCTACGTTCGTTGCGACAAGTCCTGGAATATTACGGAGGCCGACGGTGACATCGACAGAGTTTGGGGCCGGGACATGGTCAGACCTGGGAAACACATCTCAGATATCCTTCCTCGCCTTCCTAAAGAGTGTCTTGAAGGCCCAGTTGATCAAGGGTTGGCGAAAATTTCCGTTTTAAAGCATTTTGCCGCTCAGACTTCCGCTGGGACCTACTTTCCAGTTACTGTCTCCAAGGATGACGGTCCAGATTGTCTACGAATATCTAGCTTTCCTCACGTTGCCGGCATGATGGTACTCGCATCGTCGACGCTCAAGGTTATCAGCTCAAACTCGGCGTTTTCAGCGGCATTATTTGGTCATGAACGACCCGAAGGCCTACATGTTAACGAGCTGATTCCGGGATTTGATGAGTACTTGAATGTGCTTACCGAGGAAGAAAACGTACCTTTAGAGGATGGCATTGTGATTCCTGAACCTAGTTTCCGAAGGGCACGAACCCTCTCCATACTTCGGGAAGGGAAAGCCAACGTTGCTTCGGTCTTTCTGGAACCTACTGGACTCACTGCCAATCATCGTGATGGCTCGACAATCGCTGTCGATGTTCAGCTGCGCGTGGTTAAAAGTGGAACAATTTTCCCTAAGCAGCGCGAGCAAAGCCCCGGTAGCCACGGCGATTCTGACTCTGAGCATAGTGACACCTTTGCCGTGGCCGAATTAGTTTATGCGTTGTGGGTTACGTACTCAAGGCAGATCCATGCTACAGGAGCAGCGAGCCTCTCTCCCCCACCCCAGAGCGCATCCCCTCGGATGAGAACCCCCTCGATAGTCCCTGCATCTAGCCTACAGTCGACAAAAACTCCCCATTTGTCACCTTTCAGCACGGGACAAACTTCCGTGGAGACCAACATACCGACGTCGACTTTGAGCCAGCAGCTCAGTGAAGCCGCATCAGAGCCGCTCACAGATAAGCCCGTACAACCTGTGCCTGAGGTAAAGCCGGTGAACGCGAAGGAGCCTCCCCAGAAAAGGACAATTGCCGACTACGTTATCCTTGAGGAAATGGGCCAAGGAGCGTACGGAGAAGTGAAACTTGCTCGTCTGAAGAAGAATGCCGCTAAGAAGGTAGTATTGAAGTACGTCACAAAGAAGAGGATTCTTGTGGATACGTGGACTCGTGATCGCCGCCTGGGTACGGTACCCTTGGAAATCCATGTCCTAGATTTTCTGCGGCGAGACGGCCTCAAACACCCCAACATAGTGGAAATGGAGGGGTTTTTCGAGGATGACATCAACTATTATATCGAAATGATGCCGCACGGGCTCCCTGGGATGGACCTCTTCGACTACATCGAGTTGAAAGCAAACATGGACGAATCCGAATGTAGGAACATCTTCCGGCAGGTTGTAGATGCTATCTACCATCTTCACACGAAAGCTTTGGTTGTTCACCGCGACATCAAGGACGAGAATGTGATTCTTGATGGTGAAGGCAGAATCAAACTGATCGATTTCGGAAGCGCCGCTTATATCAAGAATGGCCCCTTTGATGTCTTTGTGGGAACAATTGGTAAGTCGTTCGTATGTATCTATCTATGTTGGAGCATACCGCTGATCTTGGATAGATTATGCGGCACCGGAAGTGCTTCAAGGCAAATCCTACCGAGGCAAAGAGCAAGATATTTGGGCTCTTGGTATCCTTCTTTACACGATCGTCTACAAGGAAAATCCATTTTATAACATCGATGAAATCCTGGACCACCCACTTCGAATTCCGTTCCTGCCATTTTCGGAGGACTGCATTGACTTAATACGGCGGATGCTTGACCGCGATGTTGATAACCGCCTCACGATCACCGAAATTCTAGAACATCCATGGATGGCCGACGGCGAATAGACCCATTTTGATACCTACTTGCCACGCATGGCGCGTGACGTGCGATTTGGATATGGACATGGAGGGAAACCTCAGGAGAATTATATATGAATGTGTCATTCAAGAGCCGGCAATTATTTTCTTGCTTTTTTTTTTGTATGCCTTCAACCCCGTCCCACTAATATACATGGACGAAAAGCGTGTCAATGATTCTGAGACATGACAGCTCTTACAACAAGACATAATAGACGCAGGAGCCAGGGGGGCTTTATGATACGTGATATGATATTTTAGGAGAAAACATGTGCAGATATGATGGAGCTCATTCAGCTTGAACATGAGAAGAAAAACACCAAAGGAAGAATACGAAGAGAAAGAGAAGGAGCATACGAAGCCAGATACTTAAATATAGATCCAAAAAGGGAGGCTGAGATACCCCGTTCATACTTGAGTTTGATTGGCTAGATATGAAAGTTTGAATTCCCTTCCGTCCAGTGTGTATGATTGTCGACAGCAAAGTGAAATTGCTAAGCCAGTGTTCTTTGAATACCGGTTGCAGGATCATTGTATGTAATAGAGCTATAAAGACCACAGTACACAGACTCATACACCCATACATGCAGAGAAACAGTCACAGCGCAATTGAAATATCCTCCTAAGTTTCCCCCGAAGTGCGGGGGGTAAAAAAAGCGGGGGAATAAGCCCCGATGCTAAAGCTAACAGTGCCATTACTGCTAGTCTACCCCGTTAAATTAGTATTTAGGTGCTAGTGGTAGTCGCGGTCACATCCATCCACCCATTTCTTACTGTGCATATTGGGTTTGGCGGACGGACCACTCATTGAAGGTGTGGTCGACAAAAGCCTAATATATCCATTAGTCGTGCCATGGTACAAGATTGGGTACTTGGTCTGAGAGATGTTGTTATGGGGATGTAAGGAGGAAAGGCTTAGTTTAGGAATTCTTTCTCTTTGACCCTTTCTTTGACCTCAATTGAGGATTTTCTAAAAGAAAAAAAAAATTTTCCTACTAGAAACTAGATCAGATAAAAAAAAAAAGCTCATCCCGGTATGACGGGAGAATTAAAGGGAGAAAAAAAAAAAGTTTGCTATCACACATCACGACAAATCCAAATATAAGACTTGGCAGCCACTCAGGATGCGATACATCGGACATTTTCCCATTTTTATCAATCTCAGCCACAGATTCTGTGTACTGTAGTATCCGACCCGATAATGGAAACAACAGCACCATACATCCAACCCCATAATTCGCATTGTTACACACTAACAATCTGGACTGCTTTAAGGGTCAACAAACAACACAGGGGATGGATGTTCCTTTCCAATCTGACTGGACCAGGATTAAATGGCTCGCCCGTTGGATTCCCCGCAGGGTGGCGTTGTCTTCGCCCATGTGGGAGGCAAACCACCACAATAACCCACTTGGGTTCAGGCACATTCTTTTATTTTTCTTCAACTTTACTACAAGGTACTTAGGTACGGTGTGTACCTGGTTGAATCTTTTCAAAAGGCTAAGAGGAAGGTGACTATTTCTCAACGGGTGTTTGAAGTTTGTTTGTGCCCCTTGTACCCATGGATGCACCTCTTGAATAGCGGGAGGCAACTTCCTGTCTTTCTTGTCTAAGACACTTGTGAGATTCAAAAGGCTCTAGGAGGTGTGTTGTTTATATTCCGTGGCTGGTACTGAGGCGTAATTGGGTAGGACAGTGATGGATTAGCCTGTCTACCTCTGTACTGGGGGCTGTTTTAGGTAGGAAAATGTGGTTGGGTGGATACAGATGCTCGCCTAGAGGATCTTTGTGCCTACCGACTGGGGTCTTTTATAGTGGTACTCTTCCGGTACACTTGGTTCCTGACTCAGATACGTTATCTGGATAGTGCCCGAATGCTGTCAGTTTGAGAAGTACGTAGCGTTTGAATTCTATATGGTATGTATATATATTTAGTAGTAAATATAGGGCTTTTTTTTAGCCCCTGTTGAACTGGAAAAAAGTGCTCTATATATTGTACTGCTTCTTTCTATTGACGAATTGATCATTGCTATCTTGTCGTTTGTTTTTAAAGGGTTGAGGCAACCAGGTAAGCAAGTATCAGTGGATGCCAGTGGTCGAAAGTTCCCTGTCAACAACAATACAGTTTTCTGCATCCAGTATTGTAAACGTTTCCCCACTCCGAATGGTACTAAGTGGGGCAGGCCTCGGGTTATCGTTAATCGATAAGTGTGATAAGCCTGTTGAGGGGTTTGTGGTGGCGGAGAGAAACAATCGTACTGTAAAGTATCATGCATACAACCATCCAATCCATGGCAAGTGGAAGATGAACAGTGGGTAATTTTAGTGGTATTAATTGACAGGTGTGAAATGGAAGTTTACCACACACACACGTCGAAAATAAAAGTGGAGGTGTGGCTCAATCGTACATACGGTAAAGAACTGCCACTCAGTCGGCTGACCGAAGTGACAGTCCGACCATAACCTCCCATCCTGGACTTATCGTCCGACTGACCAGTTTTCTTTTCCCCTTTTCGCTATCCCCATTCTTGCTTCCCTACAAGACTCCGTGCATACTTCAAATGCACCTTCTTTTTTCTGTCTTAAGAAACTTCCATCCACTGCGTTGAGTGACGTAAATACACAACCAGGCTTTTTTCTTGTCTCCAGATCCGACTGCAACGTACTCAGCTGTACACTGGGGTTTCCCGCACTGACCGGCCCCCGGGTTACGCGGTCAAGAAGTCCCATGGTACAATTCTTACAGATCTTAGCCGAAAAAAACCGCTCTTGATTCTTCCTCTTTCTCACGCAGGTGCCCTCATTTTCCTCTATCTACCTTATTCTCTTTCGTCTTTCTCATAGCTTCTCTTTGTGGCCGTCATTTCTACAAGAACGGGTGTTCGGCGTTCGCATCGGTTGCCATTGCATCTAAACAATATACTTCGGGAACCGAGTTGCATCCGTCACTATGACCACCATCTAAAACCCCAACAATTGGCTGTCCTTGCGCGATTCCCCGCCAATCGTCGATATCTTGATCAGTTCTTAGGTTCGGTAACACGGAAAGTGCCTTCTCCCTACTGATAAATTTTGGAGGGTGCTCGGAACACCTCTTGGGCTGGAGAGACTCTGCTATCCATATTCCGTAACTCCGTTATGGCTGCTACAGCTACCGACAGAATTACTCCTATGTCTGAGGCAGCCTCCCCAGTGAGTCCAACCTCTTCAGTGGGCCAGATACCATTGGAGCAGCCCCCGAAACCCAAAGGACGGCATAAACTTCTGCAAAGCCTCCAACGCATCTCGTCCAGTCCTGCCTTGGCCAAACGCGGTCGGTCCCACTCCACCGGCTATCGCCAAGATGGGAAAGCTTCATTATCCTGCATTTCGCTTAGTCAATCGGCCTATCCTCCTTGTCTCGGGAACGGAAGCTCATCCCAGCTCTATGGTGGATTGACTGGGCGCCCAGTGACTTCTGGTCAGGCTGGCCTAACAGAAGAAGAACATGAGGGAAACGCTCGAATCCGCCTTGTCGGATCAGATTTGCCGAATGCCTCTCAGTCGAGAACAGTTCCCCTACCGACCGAACTGAGGCCGGGGTCCCGTGGATCGCCTCTAGGAAGCACTGAGATAATTCAGGAATCTGCCGTCGTACAACCCTTCCCAAGGTCGAAGGTCTTCGATTTTTGGGGAAGTATGCCTGATGAGCTTCGAATGCTCATCTTCAGTTACCTGACTCCCAAGGAAATTGTCCGCTGCTCCGCTGTCTCCAAATCGTGGAACAAGATGTGCTATGATGGGCAGTTGTGGTCTGAAGTCGACACCACAGATTACTATCGCGATATCGATAGTGATGGGCTTGTGAAGATCATAACTTCCGGCGGACCGTTTGTCCGGGATCTCAACCTCCGCGGTTGTGTTCAATTACGCGATAAATGGCAATCTGAAGGCAAACGTATTACGGACTTGTGCCGGAACGTCGTTAATTTCTCACTAGAGGGATGCCGCATCGATAAGACGTCAATCCACTACTTCCTTCTACGGAATTCCCGCCTGGAGTACATCAATGTCTCGGGTTTATCTAGTGTGACGAATTCAGCGATGAAAATAATTGCGCAATCGTGTCCACAGCTTGAGATATTGAACGTTTCTTGGTGCTCCAGTGTGACTTCAAATGGGTTGAAGAGGATCGTCAAAGAATGTCCGAGATTGAAAGACCTACGGGCCAGCGAAATCCGCGGGTTCGATGACGAGGACTTTGTACATGAGCTATATAAACGAAACACGTTGCATCGTCTGATCATGAGTCGCACGGATCTCACCGATAAGAGCTTGAAAGTTCTCATACAAGGTGCCGATCCGGAAATGGATGTGCTCCTCGATCGGCCCATTGTACCTCCTCGACAGTTCAGACACTTAGATCTTCATCAATGCCCTGAGCTAACAGACGATGGAGTGAAGACTCTTGCTTATAACGTTCCTTACCTCGAGGGCCTGCATCTTTCCCAGTGCCCTGAGCTTACTGACGAGTCTGTCATTGCTGTTATCCGCACTACACCTCGCTTGACCCACCTCGAGCTCGAGGACCTTGAGAGTCTCACCAACAACACCCTAGTAGAACTTGCAAAATCACCGTGTGCCGAACACCTCGAACATCTCAACGTCAGTTATTGTGAAGCCCTCGGTGACCCCGGCATGCTCCAGGTGATGAAGAATTGTCACTCGCTTCGCTCTGTTGAGATGGACAATACCCGAGTCTCCGACCTCTCTCTAATGGAAGCCAGTTACCGTGTCCGCAAGCGAGGTTATGGCGAGAACATACCTCGCGTTGGCCTGCGTTTGGTTATCTTTGACTGCGCCAACGTTACTTGGGCCGGTGTAAAGGAGGTCCTTTCAAGCAATGCTCATATCCCACGTGCTCGAAAGTCTCTACAGGCTATTTCAGTCGTGGCGCAGGCTCTTGTCCCGGATCAATCAAACCAGTCTACGACAGTGATCACATCTTCGATCACACCACCACCACAACCCTCAGTATATCCAAATGAGATCATCCAGCTCAAATGCTTCTACGGCTGGCAGCCGACCGTGAATGAGCACAACAAACGAGTCCTGAGAGGAGACCTCACTGCCGCCAGCCGCCTTGATCGGAAATGGGCTGATTACATGATGGCCACAGAAGAAGCGGGTGCGACGGGTGCTGGTGCCAGAAGACGACGGCGCCGAGCCCGCGAAGCCGAGAGAATCTACAATGCCGACGATGAAGATGATGACACATATGGTGCTGGAGGTACCTCCGCGCCTGGAAGACGCAGAAGAGCACATAGTGGCGGAGCCTGTCTCGTCATGTAAAAACCTTTTAATTCTTTCTTTGTCAAGATTTGAATTCACGTTGGGCAATAAACATTTGCAAGCGTTCTTGCAAACGTATTATGGGAGGCAGATCCTCTCTCAGCTACTAGGTTCTGGAAACCTCGTCGAATGTGCCCGACAATGTGCTTTGTCATCTTCAATGAAATGATTGACATTCAAATGCCAATGCTGGCCATGTGGAAAACTGAGCAGCATAACTTCAGGCAAGGACTATGCTACGAGATATGAATTGACGAATGTGTAGCAATTGGATATATGCATTTGTCTGTACAGGGAATTCGAGCTCCCAGCGGAACTCTTTTTGTCAGGCTTGATATTTCGCCCAATGATTTCCACCAACTATACCCTTCATTGGGCTTGGTGTATGATTGGGGTTGGAATATTTGTTCACCTTTTATCTTTGTATTTGCTAGAAGGTATGGAGTGGCTTGGGGTTTATTTCGACCAGGGTTTACTATTAGCGCTTACTTAGATTCGAATTTCATATGCAATGTTGAGTTCCAAAATGAATCCCTTCACTCGTGATAGTATAACTGCACCGAGGACATACAATAGACTGAGAAGATCGGTCTTGACATTGGGTATCGCATACGACAGGATAAAAGATGCTTTTTGAAAACCAGCTTGAATAGTAATGAAGACAGAATGACCAATTGAAACCAACTCCTGAAAATGCACGATACCGGATTCACCAGCTCCTTTCCAGAGACTACATTTCAAAGAATCCCCCATCACTGTCGTTGTCGTCATTAACGGATGGGCTTCGGCGTGCCCGTGTATTGCGGTTCGCATCCCTAGACGCAGCACCTTTCGAGTTTCCATACTTGTCTCCCCTTTGCGATTTGACGTCGGTCTTTGCGGAAGCGTCTTTCTTCTTCTTGTCTTCGCCGCTCTTCTTGGTCTCAACAACGGATTTCCCGTTCTCATTACCGATGGTCAACTTTCCTTCACGGAGAAGGTCGAGGGTACCATCCTTCATACACTTTTCAACGACGTGCCACATAGCCGGTTTCTCAGCTGCAGTCGCGTGAACAAGCTTATACCCTGCACCGTGATCTCCATCCTTAGCCTGATCCTTTTTCTTCTTCACTTCAGCGTACAGAGCAAAATATTTCTCCGCGAGAGGGTAGTATATGGTATAGTTCAGATTGACATGAGCATCGTGGAGCTTCTGCGCAATAGCGGACAGTTTCTGTTCTTTGGATACGGCGTCTAGATCGGAGCTCGAAATTTCTTTTTCATGGCGTTCGAGGGTCTTGATATCTTTGGTTGCGGTTTTGCGGTCTATATTCGGTGTTAGTGTTCGCTTTTGTCAAATCCGAAAACAAAGAGTGTCGTAGGGAAGATTGTATGTGGCATACCCAAGAATCGAACAAAATGGTATCTCTTAATCATCGCTGACCGCTCCCGTCTATTCGTCTCCTCCTCTAGATCATTCTCATACCCAGCGAGAGCACGCTCCTGCACGATCCGTGCATCGGCCGGCAGATCCACACGGTTCAAAAGGCGCTTGACATCGCGAATGCGCTTCTTTAATTCGTTGATGGAAGGGTACTCCTTTTCTTTCTTCGGCAGTTGGACCCTCTTTCTGGCAAGCGCTTCGTCTGAATTGTGTTTGCGTTTGGGGTAGTCGCTGCGATCACGGTAGTGTCTGTCGCCGGTGGGTCGAGAAACGGGCGACTGGGATCTGAAGTGTTCTCGGGGCATTGTGGGCAGGTGAGATTTGACCTGTTCTGTTGTTGGGTTGCGTTGGTTGCTGTAGAGAAAATGATTAAACTACAGAAAAATACCAGCGGAACATCGGTCGGGCCGGGTTATCTCCAGATCCCGCTGTAGCCAATCAAGACTGCGCTGTGTTTAATGACGCGCTTGGGTGGTACCTTGACATTTCCCATGATTTCGGAACCAATAGAGGGTTTCATACTCGTGGAAGTGCTGCGACTTGTTTGTATCCCGGACTTTGGACTCCCATCACCTTCTGACATTGGATTGCAATTGCCGCCATGCAGCCCGGTGCTTGACTTAGCAGTCGCACAAGCTGGTAAGGGCATGGACCGCTGGGGTGCTGCAGATAGGTACATTTCACTTTAGATTAGGTACCCAATTCTGCGACAGCGTACAACACGCAAAGAGAAAAAGAATATATAAAAACAAAAAACGAAAATGGAGACCGCCATCCGCTGGTCACCGTCATCGACCACAGCGGAACAACGATTTCTCTCCGTGGACGTGGCAGGAAAAGCATTCCGCCTTTGCAAGGTAACGTCCTTCGACGGCCAGAACCTTGAACATGCGGTACTTTCTGCGCACACCAAGGTTCCGGCATTCCGGGCCTTCGACTGGTCACCCGCTGATGAATCGCTCGTCGCGGTGGGCCAGTCGTCCGGAGACGCCACTATTCTGCGCATGAACAGCGAGGCCCAGGAGTCGTTCTCGTTTCCGATTCGTCATCAGCGGTATTGTAATGCTGTTGCGTTTAGCACGCATGGCTTACTCGCTGCTGGTCTGGACCGGGTGCGCAATGATTTTTGTCTCAATGTTTGGGATGTCAATCAGCGGTTGGGCATTGGGGGCGCGAAAGGGTTTGTGGAGCCATTGAGGAAATTGGCTAGTTCGGAACCGATTACCAGTGTCAAGTTCTTCAGGGATCAACCTGATACACTTGTGACTGGTGTGAAGGGGCAGTATGTTAGGATTTACGATCTAAGAGGTAGGTTTTGCTGTCTTTCCTGTGCTTGTGTGCTGTTATTGAGTCTAATGGATGTGCGAAGAGAACCCTGGCAATCCGTCTATGCAGTTTCCAACTCGGTGTGTTCATGGGTTGGCTATTGATTGGTTGGATGAGAATTACATTGCATCGTGCCTTACCTCTAGTGATCCTACCATCTGTATATGGGACCGACGTATTGGGTCCCGGTATACGACGTCCGGCGTGGGTCCGGCCAACACTCTCGAGACTGGACAGCCGGGACCTGCCCTTGAATTTAAGAATGTCATTGCGCCCAAGTCGCAAATCTGGAGTCTGCGATTCTCCAGAACGAAGAGGGGATGTCTAGGAGTTCTTGCGAGCACCGGCCACTTCAAAACCTATGACATTGTCAAAGAATACTTGCCTGAGGAGTATCGCTCGTCTGTGGATGAGACTCTCGGCCAAGGGTCTTCGAAAGATTACCCAGAGCAAATATACACCAAGTATGTGCGGGATGTTTACAGCCCGTTCAATCACCCATCACGCAGCTATGAGGAGTCGGAAAGGGTCGTATCTTTCGATTTCTTGAACATGAGTCCCTCCAACGAGCCTACCGCACTAACATTATCGGGAAATGGCCGAGTCAATATCATTACCACGAAACCTCCATCACCTCCTGTGCGACTATCCTCTCAAGGGCTATTAATCCGCGGGACATCTGGCGACGACTCGGATTTCAGGACGATAAGTCCTATACCTAGTCACGGATTGCGTGTCTCTGATGTTGTTGAGGACCTTCGTGAGCGGATTTTGCCAGGTCAGGATGAGCAGGGAGCATTGCGTGAAAACCATTCCAAGCCATTGTCAAGTCGTGAGGTTCGGGAACGTGCTCTATCGCTGGGAGCTATAGGCAATCCCATTACGGCCGAGGAGGCTTTGACCCTTTTGACCATCAACAGACTTCGATGCAAAGAAGGCTATCTATTTGATGCATCTAGAAATAGGAGGATAATCGCCGATGATCCTTGTCTTCAAGATTTCTGGGATTGGATACAACGTGAGTTTAGTGTTACAACTTGTGACGAACATTCTATTAATGCTTCGTTTAGGTGCGCGTAATGACTCCTCTAATGATTCGATGGTCGCGAATGGGTTGGACCTCAATTACGTGGGAGTATACGATATCTGGAACAATGATTTAGGTTTGTACTTCACATGTTCGAGACTTATAGAGAAAAACTAACGTCTTGCAGGCGAGACACTTGACACCCGACATCTCGAACCTGACGGCAGACCTGATATTAGTAAGGTCATTGCGAAATTGGTTCAGGAACAACTCAATCTACCTGAGACCAAAGGCTGTAAGACAGACTTTGCGGAACACCGCCGGCTTTGTCTCCGACTGTGCGGTGCGGCACAGTCTCACCGTGACTTAGAGGAACTTGTCAAGACTCTATCAGCTGATAGCCAGCATACTAAAGCAGCAGCTCTGGCCGTCTTCCAAGATGAGTCCAAACTGGCCTATCTGGCATTGCGAAGCCACGAACCCACACAAGCGCATAAACTTCTTGCCATGGCCATTGCTGGTGCGGCCAAAGGCGACACTGACCCAGATTGGGAGGATACCTGTGCAGAGATTGCCAAAGAGCTCACGGATCCGTATGCACGGGCAATCTTGGCGCTCGTGAGTAAAGGGGACTGGAACTCCGTCATACAGGAGACTACGCTTCCGCTGAAGTACCGGATCGAGGTTGCTCTGCGCTGGCTTCCGGACGACGAGCTGACCGAATACATAAACCAATCGACTGCAGAGGCCATTCTGCAGGGCGATATCGAGGGCATTGTACTCACGGGGCTCGGACATTCCGCTATGGACCTTTTCCAATCGTACATCCAAAAATTCAACGATGTGCAAACGCCAGTCCTCGCTATGAGCCACACTGTCCCTCGGTTCATCAACAACAACGCCAACAGAGCCCGCTTCGAAGCATGGCGTGAGACATATCGCTGGCAGATTAATTCCTGGAAGCTGCAACTAGAGCGAGCTCGATTCGACGTTGGTTCTCGCAAATTGGCCGTCACTTGGGACGGTAGAAGATTGATTGAACCACCGCGACAGCAAGTCAGTCTTACTTGCAATTACTGTACCCAACCACTTACCCAACACGACGCCTCTTCGCAGCTTTCACCATCTACCACAGGCGAGGTCGTCCACCATACTCCTGGCAATCCCTTAGGTACATCAGCGATGTCGGGAATGGTTTGTCCCCGATGCGGTCGGCACATGCCCCGATGTGGTGTGTGTACCCTCTGGCTGGGGTCCCCAGACCCAATGTCCAAAGCGTGCCTCGCCGCCGACGCTGGACAGCTGGCAGGGAAGCTTTCCGAAGCGGCATTGATGCGGAGATTCGTTGTGTTCTGTATCAATTGTAACCATGGATTTCACGCCCATCATGCCCGAGAATGGTTTGTGAAACATAGGGTCTGCCCGGTAGCCGAATGCAACTGTATTTGTGATCGATGAAGTGGTGGACTCTGGGAGAGCTTTGCATTTCCGAGCTTTTTTTTTTAAAGTTTATTTTTCATTTTGATATGGGCGGCGGTGAAGGAAGGGCTTCTTCTTGTTGTTGTTGTTTCTGATATACCCATTATGTAGAGAATCTGATGTTGGCTGTATTATTAGTTTAGCTAGAGGTACTCTCCTCTTATCACAGAATAATTTAGATTTCGAATAATAAACATTCCGAAGCTTTTTCTGGATGCGTCGAATTGCCCCACTTGGTTCCATATTAATTGATCGCCCGGTGATGTCAAAAAAAAAAAAAAAAAAAGATGATAAGAAAACAACCCCACGACAAATAGAGTAAGAATCCATAGACATGGATCACAACACCAGAAAAATCACCTCATAGTCTAACGTGAACATCAACAACCGCCCACCATTAAACCAATCTTCTCCCCCCGATACTACCACCCTCGACACCCACCCCACTTGTCGAGGATAATGGGCCAACAACGCAGAGGCAAGCCCAACGGCGGCGGTCGCGACGTGACCGTCTCAAAAGCCCTGAGCCTCCTACTGCGGCACGCGGCCGAAAAAGAAGGTTTAAAGCTGGACTCGCAAGGCTATGCCAACGTGGCCGACGTGGTACGCTCTTACAGATCTGCAGCCCTATCCTTGAGAGTCGCATGATGAATGGAGTGTTCTAATTTCGCTGTCTAACAGCTCGCCTGGCGAAAACTCAAATCTTTAAAAGTCACCCTCCCCGAAATCATCCACGCAGTCGCAACCTCCGACAAAAAGCGCTTCGCCCTTCTACACATTCCCTCTACGGAAGCAGCGCAACAATCCACAACAACCTCTACTACCTCTATAACAGAACAAGCCATTCCCACAACAAGCGCAGCCCAAGACACCGCAACGGAAACGGCCCTCTCGGTAGCCGATGCAGACCCCTTGCACTTCCTAATCCGCGCAACACAGGGTCACAGCATTAAGTCCGTGGATGCGGCGTCCTTCCTCGAGAAACTTTCTCTGGAGGACGAGTCTAAGTTACCGGATACCGTGGTACATGGGACGTTCCATGCTGCTTGGCCGGCTATTCTTGCCTCTGGGGGTTTACGATGTATGGGGCGGAACCAGGTGCATTTTGCGACGGGGCCGCCGTTGGATTCTGTGCTTGATGAGGGAGCTAAGGGGTTGGATGGGGAGAAGGTGATCTCGGGGATGCGGCGGGATGCGCAGGTTCTGATTTATGTTGATTTGAGGAAGGCGTTGGCCGCTGGGTGTCCGTTTTGGAGGAGTGAGAATGGGGTTATTTTGAGTGAGGGGATGGCTACTGGGGAGGGGGATGCGAAGCAGGGGGTTGTTCCGGTTGAGTTTTTTGATGTGGCTGTTGAGAAGAAGCAGGGGATGGGAAAGATCTGGGAACGTGGCGTGGAGATTCAGGCCTTACCGGAGGATTTGATCAAGAAGGGGAATCCTAAGGGGAAACGGGGCTCGGATAAAAACAAGGAGAAGAAGAAGGTAGATACAGATGCACAGTCATGATGTAACTAGTATGCTCAGCTTTGGTAATTCCTTGGAGCCTCCTCAGGCTTCTACAATATTGTGCAGAGAATCAACAAGTGTGCGGGGGAAGTCTAACCCCGGGCCAATCAGAGCCCCTCGTATCCGATATCCGAATGACTTGCGGGGAAATCGGATAGTGCTGGTGTGCGCCTTCCGACGAACGATCATACGGTTCACTGGGTCAATGAGATAAATTCCGATGCCACTATCCGCTGCTTTGCAGAAATTCCTCTGCAGCTTATTTCAAACCGTGTGGCCAATATACTTGCTCCATGGGCCTAGATCCGCCGGAACTATTTGCGGGGTCTCGGCGGCCAGCAAAACCGTCCGGAAGACGAGTATTTCCAATCATGTCGGTGAATGTATAAAGATTGTTGTAGCTGCTCTTTTGGAACCTTATACTGTTGTCTATCACTTTGTTTCTGCTTGTCTATCTTTCGCCTTTTGTTCTTGAAGTTTATCCCCGTCTATCTGAACTAGATATAGTTCAACATACAGAGTACATACTACTCTTGCCAAGAGAACATCTGTACAGACAGAAACAGCGTGTGAACAAGCAAATACAGCACCAAAAAAAGGTTCCATCATGGCCGAGCATCGTTTCGACCCCAATTTCACCGACAATGTCATCAACGCCATGGGTCCCAAAACCACCCCGCGTTTCCGCCAGCTCATGACTGGCCTAATCCGCCACGTCCACGACTTCGCGCGCGAGAACGAAGTCACTGTCGAGGAATGGATGGCCGGTGTCCAGCTAATGAACTGGGCCGGACAAATGAGCAACGATAAGCGGAATGAGGGCCAACTAGTCTGCGATGTAATCGGCTTAGAATCGTACGTCCAATCGTATACCACATAACTCGAAAAAAGGTATACTAACTATAAGAAAAAGTCTGGTCGATGAAATTACCTTCAAACTCGCGGAAGAAGCCGAAGACGCTCCCACAGCAACTGCCATCCTGGGCCCGTTCTTCCGCGCCGACACACCCTACCGGCAGAACGGCGCGAACATCGTCAAGGATATCCCGGACGGTGAGATGGCCTTCATGCATGGCCGGGTCATCGACTTCGACACTAAGAAGCCTTTGGTTGGCGCCACGGTGGAGGTGTGGCAGGCGGCGACGAATGGGTTGTACGAGCAGCAGGATCCGAACCAGGAGGAGTTTAATCTTCGGGGAAAGTTCAAGACGGATGAGGAGGGACGGTATTACTTTTACTGCTTGAGGCCGACGCCTTATCCTGTCCCGGATGATGGTATGTTTATGGCTGTTCCTATATTTCACTTTTTTCCCTCCCCGTTTCTATTGGGTTGGTACGCGGTTGGTTGATGCTGGTATGCGGTGATTATAGGACCGGCTGGAAAGCTTCTCAAGCTCATGGATAGACACCCCTTCAGACCGGCGCATATTCATATCATTGTAAGTCTAGCCTTATTCCTCCCCTCCCCATCCTCTACCTTATATCTTCTGTTCCATTTTCTGCTCATGAGCACCAGAGCCTAACCAATGAAAACAGGCCACCTGCGACGGTTACAAACCCCTCACGACACAAATCTTCGACAGAAAAGACCAGTATCTAACTAATGACTCCGTCTTCGCCGTTAAGGATTCACTGATCGTGGATTTCGTGCCCCGCAAGGATGATCCTCAAGCTGGTCTTGAGTTGAACTATGATGTTAAATTGGTGGAGCAGCCGACTTAAGGCCAATGGTGCATAAGCATTTTAATTTCTCCGCATTGATTATTCTTTTTTGTACATATTCATATATTGTATTCCTTTAGCACATTTGATACTAGTTTTGTCGAATTCTTGAAGGGAATTTGATCCTCTAGCTCCTACGTAGTACGGGTCTTGTTTGTTGGTAGGTATTCTTTGCCATAAGATTGATTGTATGTATCTACCAGCTGTATGGGTTGTGTAAAGCGATTAGCCATTTTGTCAATTGTTAGTGTGATGAGTGACTTGTATGAAATTGTCTAGGGTATACAGTTCACTGAGTTGTTCAGGTAGGAGCACCACTCAAATGAAAGGTGTAGTGTACCTTCATTCCCATAGAAACTTTATTCAGCTCCAATCACATATTGCTCGCCTCAATAAACAGCGTAATTGTCTTTCCCACTTCTTCAGGTGCCTCAATACAATGCCAATGCCCAACCTGAGCCAACACTTCCAACTTCTTGTTTGCGCTTGACACTCGGTCAAAGATATACTGGCATCCCTCTAGTGGAGCCGACTTATCCTCCTCGCCGGCAATAAGCAAAAATGGCACCTTGATGGTAGAGTAGTCGATCTCAGGGGCGTTGGCAATGGCATTGCAAAGCGCTGCGTAGCCCTTGGGGTTCTGGCCGATGAGAAGTTCGCGGATGAACGACTTGGTTAGAGAGGAACTTCCCGAGCCCGTGGCTTGGTAGGGAATGGAGTTTGCCATTGGTTCCATTCCAGCTTGGATTAACGTTAGTGTGGTTCAGCACTTCATGAGAGATTGCGTCAACAACGAACATTCTGCAACAGTTTCGGCCCTCTTGGTCATCACTGACGTTAAGGTCGACGAGGGATGAGTTGGTCCTACAGCAACCACAGCCTTCACGCGGTCCACATACTGAGATCCAAGGAGCGTGACGACCAGTCCTCCCATCGAGTGGCCCACTACCACCGCTTGCGAGACTTTAAGCACATCCAACACTCCGACAACATCTGCCGCAATGGATGCAATGGATATAGTCTGGCCGGTGTAGGTTGAGCGGGCGGAGCCATATGTATCCAACGTGACGCACCGATGGCTCGGAGTTAAATAGGGTAAGATGGGAAAATAATAATTCTGTGAGGAGCCTAGGCCGTGAATGAAGACGAAGGTGAGGCCTTTTGCCGGAGCACCATCAGGATGCGAATCGGCATAGTGTAATTGGTGGTTATTTACATTGAGGAAAGGCATTTTTGTCTGAATTTTGTCGCAGTCAGAAATTCAAAAGAGTGATGGGGGAGGTCAAAAGATGATTGGAAGTATCTAAAGGAAAGAAAACAATCGGATCTCAGGTGTTACCAGTTGTTCAACACGAGAGCCCCTCGTTCGATTCGCATCAATGCATGAACGACGTCATAGCCGGGAGAGCCATCGCGAACATCATTTCCTCTTTGCCCAATTTGAGTTCCATCGTTTCCCTCTCCCTTCTCTTGAGCAAATGGGAGTCAATTACACGATGAAACGTTCAACCCCAAAGGCATAACTGTTCAACATCAACAGCTTGTTCTCCGGGTGTATCCGTCGGGATGGCATCTCCAGAGCGGAGTAAATCCGCGCTTAGCTGATCCATGGCCGAGCCGACAAGGGGCGCCGCTATCCGAACAGCGCGGATCGCCGCCCATCGGGTCGGATAGTGCTTATGGTAGATACGAGACTCCATAAATTATATAAGGCATACAGTAGTGTGCATTAGATGAGTTTCTAGGCTCATCCTGCATCTAGCCGGAGTAATTCCTCGTCGGTGTCGAATTCACAAGCAAACTCTTCTAGCAAGATAGCCGTATCATCTCGGAAGGACTCCCCTGCTGCTAAAGCAATCGGAGCCGGTTGATCTTCTGGCTTCACTATTTCTGGTAGTGCCTGAAGAGCGCCGTGCACGGTCGCAACTATTCCAGCTTCTTTGATAATATCCTCATTGTAGAAGATCGAACAGTCCGAGAATTCATCATCATCTTTTGCACCGTGATTAATATCGTTAGGTTCCGTAGTGCCGTCCAGATTATTAACAAAAAGCTCAGGGCCGACAGCATCCGCATCACCTGTTTCATCGTTCTCCGAACATGATTCCTGACAAGAGTCTGCTTCCGTGCTTATACTCCCCGGGGTATCAGGTTCCGTGTCCTCACATGTCGTCTCTGAGTCCGCAGGTGCCTGAGGTCCTGTTTTGTTTTTAAGGAAGTTGAACAGCGACGGTTGACTCGACGGAACAGTAGGCGCATTTAGATCAGGTAGACCGAGTCGTCGTCGTTCCTCGCGAGCTTTTGCTTCCTTCTCGGCCTTTTTTTTCTTATTGGCTATGCGCCTCTTTTCCTTATCTTGGAGCTTCTGGGCCCGACGTTCCCGTTCTTCTTCTCGTTCAATGCGTGCAATTTGAGATGCTGAGAATGTGAGGCGTTTGTCGCTGCGCTGATATCGGCGACGGACGGTTCGCGATTTCTCTAGGACACGCTTCGGTGGGTCTGGCATGTTGAGTTAGGAGGTCAACGAAGGTAACTCTAGGAAATAAGTCCCTCAGGTTTTCGGGCGAGAATGAACGCAGACATTTGTAAGGCTCGTGGGGTGTTGACAAATTGAATGTAACAATGGCGTTTGTTTTTGTTGTTGTTGCGAACTGTAAAGGGAAGCTGTAGGCGTCCTGCCCGCGGCGTTAAGTTGTGCCGAGACGGGTGATGTAGTTTGTTTGATTGACACATCTTCCTTGAACTTAATATCCTGCAATTATGGCAACGGGGTTTCTGCTTAACGAAATTATTTTTGCTCTGATGATGATTTTTACATAGAAATTGTGCTATCTAGAAGCCTATTTCAACTAAACCCGACTTAATCTCCTGACCAGGGCATTAGACCTTTTCCCCAAAACCCCTTGGTCTCTATACATTGATGGCTATCAGAGGCGGGAGTCCCTGGCGGGATCCCAGCAGACCGGCGCATCAACCCCAGTCTCCAAGTTGTTCATGTCCTCTTGCGACAACTCGAAGTCAAAGACCTGCGTATTCTCGATGATACGAGAGTCCGTCACGGACTTGGGGAGAGGGACGTATCCCTGGAAACAGAGTTACTATAGCGCGAAAGGGAATTTTTGTTGGTAAGAATACATACCTTCTGTAAGCTCCACCGGATCAAGATCTGAGCGGGAGACTTATTATTCTTTTTGACCAGACTCTGCAGAACGGGCTCGTTCATTCTTGTGGCCTGGACTAAAGGCGAATAAGCCTCGACAACAATGTTGCGCTTCTTAAACCAGTCGACAATGTCTTCCCTCGGGCACCAGGGATGGATCTCGTACTGGCCGACTGAGATCTGGCCACCAACGCCACCGTTGATGTATTCTTCCAACTCATTGAGATGGTTGATGCCATAGTTGGAAACTCCAATGGAGCGGATCTTGCCGGCCTTCTGAGCCTCCACCAGAGCGCGCCAGGCGCCCAGACGACCCTCTTTGCCTCCATAAGGGGCGTGAAGCAGCACCCTTTTAAAAAATTAGTTGGCTAAGTACCACAAGAGCTTGGGGGCAGTAATTACAAATCGATGTAGCTAATTCCTGCTGCAGCCGCAAGACTGGCTTCGATGGCCTCCTTGGCCTTTTCATATGACATGTGGGTGACGGGGACCTTTGTTGTGTAGAAGACCTTAGAACGGTCGATTCCCGACTTCCGGATAGCCTCAACACATTCGGCTTCGTTTGCATAGTACCTGGCGCTGTCAACCTGAAGAGATGCCGAGTCAATTCCATCCGTCAACCAATCCAGATAAAGTCAAAACCTTACATGACGATATCCGGTCTCCAAAGCCTTCAGTGTCACCTTTTCGGTGACATCCGGTGGACTAATCAGGTTAGTATTGCTATCAAATGAAAATATAAACTCTTAAGGGCGTACGTCTGGTAAACCTAGTTCAATGCATACTTGTTAGAATCATATGGCAGGATATTCTTTGCTCAGGATTTCTCCGTCAAGGTTTGCAGGGAACTTACACCGAAACCGACGATCGGGATCTCATATCCCGAGACCATCTTTTGAGTTGACTGAAGCGATAGCGGAGCCATGATGTCGGTGTGGGCGTAATAGTTGCTTTAATTCGGTCTATAAAAGGCGTTCGCGGATTTTTTTTGGGTCTATCAGACAGTTTGGAGGGCTAGAAGTAGCAGGGCAGACAAAGAGCAACAGATATTACACCGGGACCCTTGCTCAGGCTATTTATTTCGCAGTGTTCCGGTTCCGACTTGATCAGCAGTCTTGAGGAGTGAACTAGCTTTGATGGCGTCCTGGTGGATAACATCAACGTGGGGCTGTCCAACCCGGCAGACCGAGTTCGGCTGGCAGGCTTTCCAGGAATGTGCTCAAGAATGTTAACACGCAGAATTATGCATGCCATGCACCCACGGACAGCATAACCTTAGCTTGTCTTCAGCCAGGAACACTATCCACTTACTATCTTAGAATATATGCATGTCCCCTTGATTAAATTAGGGCTGATCCTTTAGGGCCTATCAATCTTATCGATAACGAGCAAGATCAATGCTAGTTCGGTTTAGGAAGTTGTCCCGCACTTCCAAGCCTGAGGCTGGGCCTCGCCAATGATGCAAAACATCATCTCTCATCTTCTCTCGGTCAAGAATCGCTTGAAACTAATTCAGCAGACCTCTACTTTCCTTTCTTTTGTGCTTACGCATTGCGCATGCAAGCATCATCTATATCACTTATTATCACTTATAAAGAGGCCTGTTCAGACGAGTAAAGAAAAATCATCCTCATATCACAAAGAAAAGCTCCTTGTTTCAAACGTCATCAACTCAAGCCTAGATATAGCATCTAGCTTCGTCCAATATTCGTTGACGATATAATCCTTATCGCGAAACTTAGCGCAAGATGCGCTTGGTCAAGAACAAGGTTGAGCTTAATGGCTCGGGCACGGTCACCTTGTGCCCCGAAGAACCTGAAGACATGGTAACCTCTCAGACCTTTGTACGATCGCATCTACTCTATTACTGAGTAAATTCCTTCAGTGGCATGCATACAACCTAATACGACCCGGTGACCTCCTCCGCGCCAGCGCTATTCGCCGTGTTACCACCACCCAAGACACCGGATCGACGACCTCCGCTCGGGTCCATTTGACCCTCGAGATCCGGGTCAGAACCCTGGACTTCGACCCCCAAAGTTCTCAACTACATGTAAGTGGGCAGATCATGAATGAGACGCAGCACACCAAAGTTGGCCAGCATCATACGCTAGACCTGGAGTTGAATCGCAACTTTACTCTTGAAAAGGAAGTAGGCTCGGACGGTGAGGGTGTGGGATGGGATAGTATTGCGATTGAGATGCTGAAGGATGCAGTTGATGAAGGCGGGAAACGGAGGGCAGAGGCCGTGGCCGTTGTTATGCAGGAGGGACTGGCTCATATATGCTTTATTGGGCAGTTTCAAACGATCCTGAAGCAGAAGGTTGAAATGTCGGTTCCGCGGAAACGACAAGGAGGCAGCGATCATGATAAGGTGGGTTTGGCCTTTTCTTGCACTTTTCTTCTAGAGACCGCTATATTATAAAGTGATGGCCATTCTAACTGGGCCAGGGATTGACGAAATTCTACCAAGTCACGCTAGACACACTCCTTCGGCAGATGGAGTTCAATACCAGCTCCATAGCCCTTACCAGCAACGAGCCTGTACGGCCAGTTCTCCTGGCATCACCTGGGTTCGTGGCCGCTGGTTTCCAGAAGCACATTCAAGCCATCGCAGGGACTAGCATGCCGGCCTTGAAACGTCTTCTCCCGAGCCTCGTGGTGGTACACTCCGCCACCGGGTATCTACATTCTCTGGCGGAGGTGCTCCAGTCACCTGCCGTGAAGACAATCCTCGCCGACACCAAGTACGCCCGAGAAACCAAACTCATGGACGACTTCCTCGAGCAGCTCCGCAAAGAAACCAACAAGGCAACTTACGGGCCGCGAGAGGTCGAGTCGGCAGTTGGTCAAGGCGCCGTGGGCCGGGGCGGTGGCGTGCTCATCATCTCCAATCGCCTGTTCCGGTCCCAGGATGTGGCCGAGCGTAAACGCTGGGTGTCACTGGTAGACCGAGTGCGGGATGTGGAGGGCGGAGAGGTTCGAGTGCTCAGCTCAGATCATGAGAGTGGCCGCAGACTAGATGGGTTGGGAGGCGTTGCCGCTCTCTTGACGTTCCCCATCATTGAGGAGAACATGGACTCTGACGGTGAGGCCGATAATCAAAGTTAAGCAGAGCATTAGATAAACAAACTACTATAACATGAAATGGTTTCTTGCGTTGATGGCCATATTCTCGACTCTTCCATCATGGCCTGCGTAGCTCTGTACGTAGAGCCATCCACTCGTCCATGCCCATATATCCAACCCGAAAACCGCCAGATCAAGCATGCCCTAAACCTAGCAGTCAACCTCGGCCGCATCATCAAACCTCGAAAATAGCAAAACAGAGAAACAACTGGCGCCCTCCCTGACACAACCTCAATTTGAAGGAACAAGGCAACACGATAAAGAAAGAAAAGAACCCAACCCACCTGCAGCAATGTCTCACCATCCGAACTTTAAGACCGCGATAAAGAACACCAAACAGTAATCCCGAATATTCCCGCCAAGTCACGAGAGAGCCTTGACTTCCGCACTTCAGAAGCCCTTCAAAGAAAAACTTGAACGTTCAGGAATTGATTTCTGCAGCTCCAGCTCAAACCAGACCAATCGGGACCCCGCCATCAAACAACATCAAATCTTAAAAACAAAAAACCGCAAGGCAACAACTTAACGCAAAGGAAATTAACGTGGCGGTTGCATCGGCATTTGAAAGCTATGCCCTTCAATTAAGTTTTTATTCTTTTTTTTTTAATTTAAGATTCTGGGTTCTTTTCCCCCGTTCACTCGTTTAGGGTAAAGCTGAGACCAAATATATGCGGTTTGAAGATCACTGCCTGGGGGCTAAGCCTATCTGGGAGATAGTAGGGCGGGCTTGGTAGCTGCGTGAGTTACGGGGTATATACCTTATTTGGCTTTACTATGAAAATTGATTGCTGGTCTTAGTTTCAAAGAAGCCATGACCATTCTTCTTTTTTTTTTTCTTTTTTTCCCTTTTTGGTTCTTGTACGTTTCTAAGGGTAAATGTGAGACATGAGGTAGGTAGCTACCTACCGGGATTGAATTGAGTGCGAGAATCAATCTGACAAAGAAGGACCCGCAAGTGTAGAAGGATAACGCGAGGTACCATACTCGAAACGAGATAAATATCCCGTGAGTGTTTATTGGATTTGTCCCAATTGTTGGGGGAGGGGAAGGGGAAATGGGATATATTTTGCGAGTTGATATAGTTACTAGGTAACTAACTTAGACACATATATATTACATAAGTATGCACATACGTTACTTAAGGTAGAAAAGGGTCCATGTCACTTGGGTACTAGTACATACAGCACATAGCACATCGTGATTGATAGTATGACCCTTTCATATTAAAATAGGCAATAAACTGGTTCGATTGCACGAGTTCTCGGGTCGAGGGTACACTCGACTCAGGTGATCACGATGTATGCAGGTCTTTATGCACGGTTCAGCCGCACGAGAGATGGTGCTGGACGTATTGGTTCCTTCCTATACTACGAATCTACTAAGTAGGGTAGTACAGTACTTACTAACGTACCTGGTACTAAGCCACCTGCATACATAGGTACACACCATGTCGTACCACACCGAGTCATATCAGGGAACCATTGGCAATCAATCCTTCCCTAAATACTGTACTTAGTCTGATCGGTCGAAAGGATTTAGTTCGGCGGCTTTGGAGTGGTAGCGATGAACCGGTTGGGAGGATCTTTGTGTCTTGGAACGGCGGCTAATGTTGGGGAAAGGTTGAAAGAAAGAAAAAAGACAAGTGACACACTAGGAATTGCCCGAAGGGATGCATCAGCTGCAGATCAATTTAGGGAGGTTCATGAGTGGATTTATTAATTAATTAGTTATTTTAATTAATACAATTAAATTAACTTTATCTGATATTCTGATGCTTTCTTTTTTGCAAACGCTCTTAAAATTCAACGGTTGTGGTGGATCCTGTTTAGTTATTTTTCTTTCTTTGTCTTTTCTTAGTTCGTACTGGGGGATGTCCATGCATGGTTGTTCCATGTGGAGGGTTCTTTCATTTCAGACTTGTATGTACCAATGTCAAGTAACGTTTGATGGATGTCCCTTATTTGACTTTCTATTTTATTTTTATTTTCTGAATTCTAGTAGGTATTTTCTTTTTCTCTCTTTGTCTGTGCCTTTTAGTTTCTTTCAGTGGTTGTGGATTAATTTCTGTACTTTAGATTTGTGGGAGAATCATGAAATTTTGGTGACTTTTCATTTGGTGGCTCTGTAAGGGTATATGTACCAATATAATGTCTTATGATAGTCAAGGAATGGGAAATAAAGGCTGTAAATGAAGAAAAGCACGAAGAAACAACGCTGGCTGGTCATGCAGTAAACTCGATATATCAAAACACCATCCTTGTAAATAAACCCTCGTTGGTCAAGGATAAGAAGAATCTAAGGGGGAGAATTGGTGATAAAAGGTAAAGAAAATAAATGAAAGGTAGAAAAATAAGTGAAGAAGAAGAATGGGCTAGGCACTTAGAACAGTGGCAGGCCCTCGAGAGGGTTTCATCATAGCTCGTTTGCGGGTACGTTGAGGATCAGGTATTCGTAGTATCGAGGTGTCACCTGGCTCTTGACGTGAATCAAGATACCGTAGCTGTGCTTCGCATTGTGGTGCCGTGTATGGTTTCCTTGACCCCAGTTCTCGCATCTATGAAATTAGTTAACAACAGAGTGGTCCGCGCTCCCTAGTCTGTGAGACGGCTAACCTTTTGTGCTATTAAATTAAATTTTTCACGCTCCCAGTAATCTCTAGCCCTTATGAGAAGTTGAATCTAAATCACTTGTTTATCAGCAGTTTGACAAAAGACGAGAAGGTGTTTTGATGTACGTACTCACATCGTTCTCATCCCACCGAGTCAAGCGCTCTTTACGCCTGCGCAGCATCCGCATCTGTAGGCGCGCCTCCGAAGCGTCCTTGTTGAACTTCTCCCGAAACATCTCCCGGATGATTTTCCACGCCAGGTTCTGTTCTCGGAGCCGTTCAACAAATGCATCTTCTTCTTCAGCTTGCGGGTCTCGCCGACCTCGGCCAGGGGCTCGAGGCCGTTGATGTGGATGAGTGTCAACCTGCTCCCGTCTCCGTTCCTGCTCCAATCTCTGGAGCCCTTCTGGATGGGGCAATATGTTAACCGGTCCTTCACGAGTCGCAACTGTTGATTTAGGGCTTCGCCTAGCTCGCTTGGCGGGGGGTAGTGGAGGAGGTGATAGGGCAGCTCCACTGAAACCATAATCTGGGTCTGGGACAAGGTCTAGACCAGCGGTTACAGTCCGGGGGAAATCACTCGGAAAGGCGGCGGTGATCCCTAACCCATGTGGGGGGACGGATTCGGTCACGCCGTATGCGTATTCTTGCGAATGATGACTGAGAACAGGACTAGGTCGGGCATGCACAAAGGAGCTATCGGGAAGGCTGATTGGCGTTAGGATGGCATTGGATGGGAAAGCTGCTGCGGTATTGTAAGGGTGGTGGACGCCTCCATAGGGGGACTGTGGAGGGCCAGTGCTTGTTAGTGTATGTCGTCTCTGTGTGGACATTGTACTTGTACGTACAGCTTCTACTCCGGGCCATTGAGAGTGGATCGTCTCATAGAAGTCGTCCATGGACTCGCCAGGATGTGGACCGCCTTGACCATATGGCGTTGGTCCGGTATACTCGCCTGGAGTTCGAGGATACATAGGGAGAGCCGATAGGAGGACCAATATGGTGGCGGAAGGATGAAACTTTTGATGAAACCAACTGAGGAAGAGAGCAACAACCACGGCGGCAAAGGAATGAGATGGATTTATTTATTGGGGGAGTCCAGAGTCAGGAGTATATAACTATTAGTTCCTTCTGAGAGAGCCAATGAAAGCTAGCTTCCTTCGCAACACTGAAGTCACAGTTGAGGAGAGGTCCGTTCATTTAAATAGACAAAAAATATGAAGTATCAACGGTAGTGTCATGCAAGTTCATAGTCCTAAGTAGAAAACAACGAGAGAGGAGTCGGGCCGCCTTGCGAGGCAGGCTAGAAATCTGAATGTCCTTTTTCTTTTTTTTTTTTAAGTCAACAGGTCAACAGGACAAGGGAGCTCCAAAAAGGACGTGTAGATACCGCTGACCACGCTGTGCCGCACAAAATCGCTCTTAACCAGAGGTGTAGACTTGACGACGAACCCGCATTTAAGCGCCAGCTTATTCTCGTTAGAAGACATTGGCTTCCTGAAAAAGCCATGGCTCATCCTTTGACATGAGATGGGGAGAAGAAAATCCAGCCCCCAAACTTTTGGGGGCGCAGACTTTGCTCTTTCCAAGGCCCACATGGCTGTTCGATGGCAAGGCAGCACCTACGATCGTAGTCCCAGCGCTCTGGATCTCCAGGGGTGGAAACTGTGGGTTGGACATCATGGTAAAGGAATAGGATCAGTGCTTAGCGGCCTACCGTATCGTAGAATTAAAATGACGGTCGGAGAGAAGAAGGATGGGGTTTTAGCGTCCAATCTGACAAGACAACTAGCACTAATGAACCGGTTTTCTCAAGCTCTAATGGAAGAAAAGGTATGTAATTCAAAAAACGAAATCAAGAATAATACAAATAAAATAAAAATTGAAAATTTCCCGAACGAAATGCAAGCGAACACCTTCTACATCTTCTAGTCGCTACAGGTGTGTGGGGAGGCCTAAAGGGCCGGAGAGGTTGATAGATAAGCTACTAGCGTAGCCCCCGACAATGGACAATGGTAGGTCATCAGCTAGGATCCCTTAGGCTTTCTCTCGGGAAGAGTGAGCCTATGATGAAAGACGGAGGCACAGGACACCAGAAAATGGCAAAAAAAAAAATGAATAAACAAATAAAAATATAAAAATATAAAAATATAAAAAAAAACACTTGCTCCATACCAAAAACTAGAACCTCGTACACAAACTCCGGAGGTCCCATCAAAGAACTGGGAAAGCTCCCGGATGGTATGCTACTGGAAAAGTGAAAGCGGGCCATTAAGCGCTTCTTCGTTGCTGCGGCTGTAAATCCCCAGTGGATTAGGACGAACTAGTCCGAATTAGCGGGATTTGCAGGACTGGGGACGATGCTGCTCTGACCACCAAGATGACTGAGAACAAGACCTCTCCTCCCTATTCTTTCAGCCGTTGCCGTCTAGAAAAGTTAGTTATCCATACTTCGAGGGCATAAAGTAGTAATCCTCAGAAATCCTACCGGTTGTCTGCATCCAAATAATCCAACCAAAGCCACGTGTCTTCGACGATATCGACTGGTTACGCGCCAGATGTTTATGTAGACTGTTTTCGAGCCATCAAATTTACAGACCGTCAGCGACGGATCTCGGAATATACAAGCGCTTAAACAAATCAATCACAGAGATTTGTTCTCGCAATATTATGAAGAAATACACAATTACCCCTCTCCTGGCCCATGAGCACAGCATATTGAGGTGATGGCCTCGTGATTTTTTTTTCTCCCTTCCTTACTGTACATTTTCATCGTCCGATTCAACATCATCATCATCATCAATATCATCATGGGTCAGGGTGAAGCGCGGCACGTGATGTCACAGGATTGGGGCCAAAAAAGGATTTGAAATTAACAGCAGCCCATAGCTAGACTAGCTAGCTACTGTACCGGTTTGCACGGTATCGGTATCCTCGGTACTTACTAAACAATGTTATGAGGCAGGGATTTACAAACCTACTTTTCCACCCCCAAAGAAAGCCGGCTTCCGAACGCTGATCAGGCATTTTTGCCCTTCAAATTGGCCCCTTCCTTTGTTTCGCTAACTAGGATATTACCTAGTCTCAACGGTCTCATATGTGACCCGTGGCTATGAAAAGGCGCAGTCATGGCTCAGAGCCATGTCTTGAAACAACGGACCCTCTTTTCACCTTCTTTTTCACTTTCTCTCCCAGATAACTGATCTTATGAGCAGCTGTTCGTTTTTTTCTTTTTTCTTTTCTTTTTTTCTTTTATCTTTAAAATTATTAGGAAATTATCAACTCCGCTCTCCCGCCTTTTCCCCTCCTGACCATGCAGATTATCAAAAAACCATCAAATCAGGAACCCCAAAGCCCTGGCAGGGCTGATTTCACTCCAAAAATAGTACCGATCGCCCAATGTCAACCTCACGACTACTATTCAGTCACTACATGCTTCCAAGTTCAAAATCATTTTGCTAGATTTGAAAATCGAAATCAGATGACGCGAATCTCAAAATAAACCCTGAAATCCAAACACAAATATTAAACCTGTAACCAAAGAGTTCTATAAGCCAAACTCCCCCGTCGCCAACAAACAGATCATTTACGGTTGTCGGTCACATCAGGCGAATGTTTGTTCTGTGTCTGCTGGTTCGCGTGCTCCTCCCAAGTATCCTCTTCGTCCTCCAGGAAGCCCTCCAGCCTACCGTCGCCGCCATTGGTGTTGTTGGGCTTGGTACCATGTCTCTCGTCCAATGTGTCGTCAGCTGATATAGAAATCCCTCTAGCACCCCAACGGTTATTTGTCGACCTTTCGCCATCAGCTCCACGTCTGTCTTCTGCTCCTTCCTCATGGAGGTGCTGTTCTTCATCAACGCTGCTTCTTCGCTGCCTGAAGTTCAACACCTTGTTCACCAGCCAGCTGTTTCGGAAGTCCTCGGAGTCTACAACACCACCGTTGCGAAGCTTAACGCGTTGCCGCGTATAGTAAACCCATGCAAAGTCAATGTAGAATGCGGTCTGAACGACACCAAAGATATCTGCAATCGGCTCCCAATGATGCTCGCCGAAACCCCGCCACAGCCAGTTCAGGATGTAGAATGCTCGGTAAGACCCTAATGTAAGGAGGTAGTAAGAGTCGATAACAGTTGGGACGGTGGTCTGGCGTAGTAACAATAGCTGGGGAAGCACACAAACGGATTCCAAGACGATCGAGAACGTCCACCAGATCTATATAGCGAAGATGCCACCTCATCAGCATTGGTTGGGCGAATGGTGTCTCCTAGTCGCCTACTCACCTCGGTGAACCAGTGGTCGGGCCACATGTCTTTGAAGATCCACACCAATATTGGTGCCAATAGTAAAGATACCGCGATGGAACCCATGGCCAGCTTCCACGCCCGCTCCCTTTCCCGTGTCCGGGGAAATACTTTCATCATCAAGAAGATGATATAAAACGAAGAGAGGATATAAAAGAGCTTGAAAAACACGAGGTAAAACACCTGTTTATGGAGAAATAGGTCAAGGTAGCGAGTAATGAACACCATCACATACAGTACCTGGGTGAGAAGCGAAACACCTGTCATAGAAAGCAGCAGATGAGTATGGAGCCGATCAATAACTTGCGATAGCGTACAGACCTTCAGCGCTCTTGTTGCGATGGATAGCCCACATCAAAATACATTTCGAAGATATGTGGGCGAGATCGCCCAATATGCGGAAAATGTTGAAACTCAAGCCCATTGTATCGTAATATTAAACCCAGCAGCCAGCTCGGAATGTAGGTAGGTAACTTGCTTTCACAACTCGGCGCAGGAAATAGCCATCAAGACACTCGACCGTATTGCCTATCCGTAGCTTGGCTTTCTGAAGGTCACGAAGAACTCGGAAGCCTCAGCTAATTGTTGTACGACTGCCGCTTGTGAACGCGAATTGAGTTGTGTGCGACCGAAACTGAATTGATTGGATGACAACGTGGTCAAAGAGGTGCCGTGCCAGCAGGCGGAAGAGAACACAGAGAGGACAGGATAAAAGGGCGGTCAGCACTTGGAATGTTCGGAGAGATTTTGTCCTACAGATGTGTCATTTATCTCGGTATCTCCAGAGCACAAAGAGGACGGGTACGGGGAGCTCATCAGCACGGGATCCACCCGAATCCGGGGCCGCGTGTCCATCACGTGAACTGCCCTTATCAGTGATGACGTCAATAAGTCCTTGAAATTGCATGCTGTTACCATAATGCAGTATATCGAAGCATCGCGATGTTACATCTGATGATGTTACAGAATAGAGTGTATGGGAGATATGTTATAGCTTGAAGAGCTCAAGAAATAATTGCTCGTCGAAAGAGTAGTATAACGCATACGCGTGGATGAAATCAACATGTTTATGCTCTTTGAGTTCAGTGGTCTATGTGCATATGAAAAAGATCTTCACAGTTAGTCAACTCGTCCCGAGTCGACTCCAGCCTCCAAGTATGTACCGATATAGCGCCAACAGGCGGTGTCTAGGGTAGATCTGATAGAGTAATATATCATTCAGATGGCGTGCTTGTGATCTGCAAGTTGACTCATGCCAAAAGTCAATGAGTTACAAAAAGGCATTGCATCTGCAATACTACTAAGGGGCACTATCGAGAAAGACATGTAATATGACATTCAGTCTACTGTCAAGGAAAGGAGCAGCCATAACAGTAGCTATAGGCACTGTCTAGGTGAGCTCAGAAAGCTATGATTGACAGTCTAGCAATATTGGGGGTGGTTTGGATTAAAACCAATACAAGTTGACCATGAGACTATAGCAACCAGGTACCCTGATAAGGGCTAATAAATAAAGACGACACGTTCTAAATAGCATATTCTCCCTACATATTAATAATTCTATGCATGAACCCGATGATGACTATATATATACAACAACAGCCGCTGCTGGCATACATTGACATACCCACTGTCCCTCTTCTGATCCCCCAATTTTTCTTTTCTATTATTTATTTCATCTTACCTCTTCATCAAGAAGTTGAAAATGAAAAATAACAGGACGAAGGATCATAAATAGCAAGGGGACGATGCATCATGAACCAATCCAACTGTGCAGCTGTCATGTTCACATACAGGTACTTTGAACGCGACTAAATTATGGTTGAGACGGCTTACCCCACTTCCCATAGTTAAATTCTAAGCATGAAATTGAGAATCGATGAAAACTTAAAACAACAAAAACATTAAAAGCAACAAACTTGATCTTTATCCATGCGCATACCCATTCGCTTTTTTTTTTTTTTGATTTTCTATCTGCCAAGTAAGACGGATCAATATCGCCCTAGTGGTTGGCAGTGGTGTCAACTGCACTCTACTAGATAGGAAGCCCCTCACAGGCGATGTCAGACTTCTTGGCTCCAACTGACCACTGCAGCATTGTCAGATTTAGTCCGGAAAGAAAGACCAGGGTCGAAATGTGCATGGACCGACACGGATTTTGCCTAGGCCGATATCTGTTGATTTTGTCGTTGGGCGTCTAACGTTGGTACTGTCACCTTGATATTCGCCATGATATAGGGTTGGCATGGACGACTCATGTGGCTGTTCTTTTGAGGTAAGTCACGATGACTCGACTATATGACAGTAACTGTAGGGTTACAGCGTATTCAGGACCAAGATAAGCCTTTTTGTATTGGCTTCAAGCGACCTGATGGAACCGATTCACAAAAGGTAAGGAGTTCGTCATACACTGTTTACAATTCTGATCTTTACTTTGAGAACAGTGGTTTGAAGAAGGATTTTCATCAGGGAGATCCTTTATAATACTTCTTTTCTATCTTTATTATTATCCGGTATTACGTGCAGAATGTACTAAAGACGGGGAGGAGGGTAAAAAGGGAAGAAAAAGCAAGTAAAAAAGCTCGGAGATGTCGGGATTGGTGCTTCTTTTTTGATTTGTTCATTTTTGTTTGGTTTAGTACAGATTTAATCCCATATCCCACGATTTTCCCCTCAGCTGTACTGTACATGAACTTTACTGTACGAAGTAGGTAAAGTATCCTCTTCTCTCGTTCCCCAACCCTCTCTGGTTTCTCTCTTTCTTCCTTTCTCAGTCGTTCATACTCTTCCTCTCTTGTGTATCATCTATCCTCTATTCCTAGTAATTCGACTCTTTGTTCCTTTTTTTATTTTTTATTTGACGATTTTACCTGATTCCCTGAGGAAGAATAGTCTCTCATCCAGCCATGAACTTTGACCAGTAAGGCTCTTCTCTTCTCCACTCTTCTTCTGGCGGGATCATCTTATCGTCGTTCTTCCAGTACTCCTCCATCGTACTATTTCCAGCCTCTGTATTCTCATACTGCTACTCCTCCACCTCCTCCACCTTCAGCTCTTACTATTCAAGAAATGTCCTCGAATAATAATTGTGCCTAAACCTGTTTATATTCCTGGTCTCCCCTCCTGATTTCATTTACTCCCCAACACTACCCTCGCAGGTTTATTTATTGTTCTGCGGGCTTGACTTGATTGATATCGACCATTTGGTTCCCTGTAATCCTACTACACATCTATACCAACCTCAACATCAACCCAGCATTCATATGCACGTAATCTCCTCGTCCACTTTTCACATTCCTTCCCATGCGTGCGTGCGTGCGTTGGTTTACACCCTGCAGCACTACTGCCACGCCGTGGGATGCGCCCGTGTCATCGTCATTGCTTTTTGGTGTAACCAGGAGCTTCTTCCCTAGACTTGACAGGCCAATCTACACGACATGTTCTTGAGTTGCAGATTGCTAATCTCCTAAGCATGTGTATTTACAGATGAATCGACGCAGTGTGATTGGGAATACCGCGCATCGTCCACCATGTCGTAAGTTCTTTCCTCGTCCTCCCCCCGTGGAGTGGCTTTTTGGTGGTGCGCCGCAACAAAGGCCTGGCTGGGTTTCTCTCTGTCTTGTATATATAGACCTCGTGTCATGTGCTTTTTTTACTTTTTTGTTCTTCGGGCCATCACATGTGACTTGCGGAGTGAAATGATCTTGATTTACCTATTCTATTGATTGATCGATTCACTTATATTGTGCCATTGTTGTTTCATCGGGGGCCCCCAGTTGGCTACTCTTCTCAGGGATTCACCAACACCTCTATTCCTTCTGTTTCTAACTCTGGTCCAGATCCCCTCCAACTTCCAAACGGGTCAAGGCTTCCCCTTCTACCAACGCGCCATCTCACCTGTTAGCTCAGCAGCAAGTCAACCCATTCCAAAGGGTGCCTTTCGAGGGCATCCCTATGCCCCAACCTCAGCTTTCTCCACCAAACCCAAAGAAGCGCCGTGCTTCTCCTCAAGCAGGCACTGGGCCAACCATGACCACATCCGGTACCACTGCCGCTGCGGGCGAGGTCGCGCTTGATCATGGGCCAGGAGCGCCAGAAGCGCCTCCAAAGAAAAAGGGAAGGACCAATACTCCCTGGACTGCGGAGGAAGAGCAACGACTAAAGACGATGCGCGACGCTGGCCGCAGCTGGAGTGAGATCGCTAAGGTACACCACTGTCGGATCCATCGGTGCCACTGGACCTGTTGTTGACTGGATGTTGTAGACATTTCCTACCCGAACCGAGGGGAGTGTTAAGAAGCACTGGTACAAGGTAATGTTTCAACTAGGATGCTTTACGGTGTTGTGACCGGGTGACTAATTTGCTAACCAGGACATGCACTATGCCGAGTTTGATGAAGATGAGGTAGATTATTCCCTGAAGAACCTATCTTCTAATACTTTGCTTCTAACAGAAATTAGGCTATAGCGCTTCGAGAGGCAATTAAAGAGTATGAGGCGAACAAGTGGAAAGTCATCGGACAAAAAGTTGGAAAACCAGCAAAGGTGAGCCTTAGTAGACGCTAAACAAAGTCCAACTGCTGACATGAGTGTAGGCGTGTGAACAGTATGCAAAAGAGCACTTTAAGGACATCTAGACATTTGATGAGACTTGACGAGACGATGACCGATGCATGAGAAGTATGAAATGTTAGTTCATGTTGCCTTGGGTTCCTGATTTCTTGCAGTGAGGCATGCTTTTGGCAACAATTTGCACAACGCTTGGCGAAGGGATTGGAGTTAATCTTGTTGCTCTTTTTTTATTTGGAATCCTCATTTTTCTTTTTTTGCGTCTCTTTACTTCCTCCTACTATTTTCCATCCTTACACTTGAAATACCCCCACTTGTCATTTCTTAACCCTCTTTCAACGGTTCTTGATAGGCCTCTTTACCAATGCGAAGAACCTGCGTCATATCTGAGCCACGGCAAATCACAAATAGACACAGACCCATAAGGGTTTCTTCTGATATTTCGCCTTCTCCAACGGCCGTAAATGTTCTGCTTCAACATGTTGCGTATAATCGGCAAATGACCGCCGCGATAAGTAACTTAGCACTAAGCCATGCGCCGCATAGGGTAAGGTAATGCGTCCAATTCTATAATTTGGATATAGCATCTCCTTCATGCCATCTTCCATGCACCAAAAGTACATACAAAAGTGTAGTTAGAACTAGTTGATTATCATTGGCGGAGCCGAAGTCGGGGCGGAGAGTCGAACCACTTCCCCGCGGCAAGAAAGTGGAAATCTTTCCGTCCGCTCCTAGTTTGTAAATGTCATTTCTTCGCAACAACTTTGCTCGAGTCGTGTCGAGGAGAAAGGGAGTCTATAAAGCTTTTAGCTGTTGGTCAGCTTCATTCTAATTGAAACCGGCTTATTTCTCTGGTTATACTCCCCAGGTGAACCCATTACACCTTCCGGAAGAAAAAAAAAAAATAGGATTTCCTGTCACCGTTGAGAACTTCACTGGCTAACCTGGGCCTACCTTCATTTTGATTAGGTCGTAGTCGAATCAGTTCCAGTTGTGGAAAATCCATATTTTCAAGTACACCTCTCTGTCTTCTCACGGGATCTCTATGCAAGGGATGGCTATCATGAAGACTAGTAGCGTGGTTTTGTCTGTCGATCAAGGTATCTAGGTAATACGCCTGCATGGAGACCGGTGTTCGGCAACGGTGTCACACGCAAATCTGCTGCAATATATCCGTCCATGACCAGAATGATTCTTGGCCTACTGTTCCAAATTTCTTATCACCTGGATGCGGACACAGATGGTGTGGCGACTGTTGTCGTTCTGAGACTATACGGTTGAACTTGATCTGGATAATGCCAGCGAAAGGACTCATGCGCGCTTCTTAATCCTTCCATTATAAATGGTTGATGCTGACTGAATGTCAACAGCATGTCCCTGGAAATCCCACTGTCCACCTTAAGGGTGAACCCTGAAAAGGAATCCCCAAAATCCCCACCCACGGATCATCCATCCCATACTCTAGAGTATGGCGGAGATACAGCGGATGGCCCTTTCTTATCCCCGCGGATCGCAGCATACGTCAAGAGGTTCGAAAACCAACTAGTCGAATACAATCTCGAAGCTCGCGGTATAGAAAGAGTGCAGCAGCATGAACGGATGAAAAATTTGTCCTGGGTCTCGTACCTGCAAGCATTTCTGCTCTGGGTCTCGATCAATCTAGCGGCCAACAATATCACCCTAGGAATGCTAGGGCCTGTTGTGTACGGCTTGAGTTTCCTAGATTCGGCACTTTGTGCGGTCCTGGGTGCTTTAGTCGGGGCATTAGTTGCCTCGTGGATGGCTACCTGGGGCCCAATTTCTGGTATCCGGACTATGGTGGGCTTTCCACAGCTTAAATTGATTACGCTACTACATACTAACCAGAACTAGGCTTTCGGCCGCTATACGATGGGCTGGTGGCCGAGCAAAATTGTCGTCATTTTGAACTTAATCCAAATGCTCGGGTACTCCTTGATTGATTGTGTAGTTTGCGGGCAAATTTTATCTGCGGTGTCGCCAAATGGGAGCATGTCGGTGGCTGTCGGTGGGGTTCCATGCTGGTAACAAGCTCAAATTCCAAACCAAGTGCTGATTAGGTCACAGGCATTGTGATTATCGCTGTCAGTTGTTGGGTGATAGCCACGTTCGGTTACCAGGTCTTCCATTACTACGAACGGTTGGTGTGAAAGTCTCAAATAACTCTAATCAGGCGCTTATTACATGTAGTTTTGCTTTCCTTCCCCAGATCATTGTAGTTTCTATACTCTACGCCGTGTCGTCGAAGAAATTTGACCTGTCCACGCCGTCAATAGGCGATCCTCGGACGCTCGCTGGTAACCGGTACGTCTCCATGATCTCCTCCACATTGTCATAGCTCCTACTAATACGCTCTAACGCCCTCAGATTGTCATTCTTCTCTATCTGTCTCAGTGCTGCTATTACCTACGCTCCGTTGGCTGCTGACTTTTTCGTCTACTACCCTGAAAGGACTTCCAGGATGGCTATCTTCTCCCTCTCGTTCATTGGCCTCATTGTATCCTTTACTATGGCTTTTGTTGTCGGCATCGGACTCGCCTCCGGTATCTCAAGTCATCCAGAGTACTATGCAGCCTACCATAGGGGCGCCGGAGCCCTCATTGTCGAGGGATTCGGGCCTCTCCACGGCTTCGGCAAGTTCTGTTCTGTGGTTGTTGCGTTGGGGCTCATTGCAAACACCATCCCACCAACTTATTCTGCTGGAGTGGACTTTCAGGTTCTCGGGCGGTACGCGGAAAAGGTCCCGAGAGCTATATGGAACACTATAGGGGTCGTGATTTACGCTGTCTGCGCACTGGTCGGCCGAAGCAACCTCTCCGATATCTTCACCAATTTTCTCGCCCTCATGGGCTACTGGGTCGCTATCTGGATCGCCATCATCCTCGAAGAACGCTTCATCTTCCGGCTTCGCAGTGGATATAATTGGAGCTCTTGGAATGATTCCTCGAAGCTTCCTCTGGGCATCGCCGCATTCATTGCTTTCGCAATTGGTTGGATCGGCGCAATCCTGTGCATGGCCCAAGTCTGGTATATCGGTCCCCTTGCCAAATTAGTGGGTGAATATGGCGCGGATGTACGTAACCCACTGCTTTCTTTTCTGCTTCACGTACTTATGTGCAATTGAACACTTACTAAACTTTGATAGATGGGAAACTACGTCGGATTCTCCTGGGCTGCTCTCGTGTACCCGCCTTTGCGGTACATCGAGCTTCGTACACTAGGCCGGTAAACGTACAAAAAAAATATCGGGTTGACATTCAACAAAACAACCGACTATCATCAATTTGTCCCGTACGACCAATGAAGAGAGGAATGCATGCATGCATCCTTCTTCAAATTGTCAACTGACACCGTTCATTTGTCCTTCCTATCTTGAGTAACGGAAGGGAACAAAAAAGTCATGTTCCTTAGCAATCTCATCTCTTAAGGATAAACTGCGTTTTATATCATCATTAAGATTACATTTCCTCGATATGTTTTCGAACAATCTCTACTTTATGAGCATCTAGCCATATCTTCAGAGCGTGAAGCAAATATATCAGTGACGAGAATCAAGCTCTGTCATTCTATTATTTTTGTTGGCAACAATACCAGTTTAAAGTCACAATGGCTATCATAAAATCACATGTGCGAAGTTGGTAAGCAGGAAATTCGATCAACATTGGATGATAGATGTTTACCACGTGACAGTGACAGCGATAAAGGTAACCTAAATTTTCCGGACTTCCGCATCATGCCACCCGAAAGAATACCAAGTCACGTCATCTTTGGTCCAAAAAATGTTCGGCGGAAATGAAGACATTCGCCATGGTCTTCAATACACGTAAAGTAAACCAAAGTAATCAATTGAAACAAACACCAACCACTTCATTCAACTCAACTATTCTACAAGAGACAAATGCCGGTATTCAACAAAGATACAACCACAGAAGACGGAACGGATCGAGAAGACGTCCGAAAAGATAGAGAGAAAGGAAGGAAGGAAAACTAGTAAGAGCTAGAAGAGCGGGTATAATGGCCTCTTTTGGTTGGTATTGTTCGAACATTTCCTTCCCTAGTTGATCCCCCCTTCTCCCTGTCTGTCATGCGATAGTCTTGCTTTCATTCTTTTCTCCCAGAGGCGAAAAGACGACTACACTATTATTGTGTCTGATATTTACCGGTACCAGTACTCAGGCTTGACGTAGTCGGCGAAAGTCTTGGGCTCCTCGGGAGCGGGGTGGCCGTGGCCGTGGCCGTCTAGAAGACTGCGTCAGCAAGGGGAATAGGAGTGGTAAGTTTGGTATAAGCAGTTAGCAACTTACGAGCATGGGGGTCCTCCTCGGGTCCAACGTAGTTGAGCTTGACGACGTTGCCGCACTCGCCGCAGCGCTCGATAGGGCGATCACGAGACACCTGGGGGTGATCCAATTAGCGTTCCGCCGCGCACAGGTATTGAACATGCCACTCATATGACTTACAGTCAGCCAGTTGACGACGTGAGAGTCGGCGGGGTAACCAGTGCAACCAGCATACTGCTCGTCACCGGCACCGTTGACGATGATGGGGTTCTCAAGAGTTCCTTAATAAACTGTGCGTCAGTCGCGGCTCAATCGCGTCGATAAGACCTCGGTAGTTCGGGTCCGCATTGTGTAGATGGCGGAAAAACTCTTTGGGGTCATAAGAGAGCGTACCCTTCCGGGAGGCATCAAGAGGCCTCATGTCGAAGATGTCAATGCCCTGCATCTTTCCGACGAGTTCGAGACGCTCGAGGCCGGTGGCATGCTCAATGTCGGACGGGACGGTACCGGCCTTGGCACCTGGGGGGACGAGGTCCTCCTCGGTCTTGATCTCTGTTATGGAAAAGAACCGGTCAGCATAATCATTACAGAAGCGGAGTGGGTAGATCGAAAGGCGTTGATGAGGACAAAGGATCAGCGACGGAAGGTCGCTTCAATGGCGTAATGCGTAGCTACATGAGCATACGAATAGAGAAGGCAGGTATAGCTGGGCAATTGACGATCGTATGATAACATGTCTGGCTACCAACCTTCGAAAGAAAGGATCTTGCCCTCCTTCTGGACGGTGTACTTCGCCTTGTCGGCTGCAAATTAAAACCCAATGTTAGTTACTCCATCGATAATATTGCTTTGACTGTATTTCAGTTACGCTTCCACGCCCCAATTGGGTCACAGGAAGGATGGTGACTGCGACGGAGGGTCCTAAGAGGCGGTCTTAAATTTGACATTGGGTTCACGTACAGCGGATGACGGAGGAGGAGAATGGGCGGGCAGCGATGGCCCTGACGGGAGTGCGCCGCGCGAGGGCGAAGGCTGTGCGTTGGAGGAACATTGTCCTGGTGAATTGATGCTGGAACGGCGGAGGAGAGAGGTGAGGACGTTTGGGGCAGAGGGAGTTTGGAGGTTTGAGGTGAGTTTGAAGCCGCTTCGGCCCGTGGTCGGGCGAATAGTCAGCACTGCGGGTTGATTGGTTGCGGAGCTGATACGGCAGCCGAGATGAGCCACTTGTGCACTAATTGCCAGATTCGAAGCCTGATAGGGCTTAGGGTTCGTGCTTACTACATCATCTGATGTTTAGTTATCTCGCAGGAACATCTGGTGCTCTCTCGCGGAATAAATCGGTATGCATCGGTAATTGAACATATTCACCGCAGGGAAAATACGCCGTGAGACTAACAAGAAGACAAAAGAAATTACTATTGTAGATTGGCAGCGCTAATGGATATGATACATACATTATCCTCTACCTTACACCGATATGTCTGATATAGAGCTAAACCATGGCCATCAAATTCCCGCTACAGCCTACCAAAGGAAACAAAGGGGGTAATAAAGGAGACATAACAAAAGAGATATTAGGGGAGCGTAATATGGGTTTAGTAGCACATGTCCCTCTCGTAACCACTAGGAGCTCACTCAAGTTGGGAAGCCCTCTCTCGACATGCTGCGGGCGTGAAGCCGTTGCCAACTTTTCCCGCAATGATACGCCAGCGATCGTTTTCGTACTCTTGAATTGCACGTTGTAGCCGTTGCATCTGTCCAAAAAGTCAGTATACTATGCCCACGACTGTAACACTTATAGGTTGGAGATTCGAACCATTTCATCACTCCATGCCACATCCTTCGCCTTCAACTTAGTGCAGTACCGGACTTGCAATGTACCACTTGTTCTACCCGGGAAGAAATCGGCGATTTGTTTCCATGTTAAGTTCTTGTTTTCTTTCAGTTCTACCAGCAAAGCGTCCTCTTCCGGTGTAAACTTGAGCTTAGGCCCCCGGGGCCTAGGTGCTGGTTCAGGCATCCCAGGTTGGCCCACGACACTCGGCGGGCCAGAGGGAAAACGAGACGATTCCATGTTCAGATCATGGCGCTGGGGATCACGCAGCGACGCGTGCGGGGGGAGGCGGTGGTGGTGGTGATGCTGTGGGAGGGCCACGGAATCTTGTGGCCCAAGGTCGTGGCTTTGCATCTGATGGTGTTGCGAGGAATCGCCATGGACTGAAAAAAGCATCTCGGGCGAGTGATGCGTGGGGTCAGCAGATGATTCTGATGGTAGCATTGATAACTGTGGCCTGATCGCATGATTTGCGTCATCGCCGTCTCCCTCAGTTTCGGAATGGAGCCGTTTTTTGGTCCGCTGGAGAGACGGAATCTCGAAATTGGACGGTGTATATTGTACTGGAAGCTGTCGTGAAAGCATTTGTGCCGGTGTGAGAACCACTTGCTGGGAGAGACCATGGACTGTCGGTTGGTGATTCGCGGCCGGGAGAACGGTCGCGTTCGCATGATGGTGCTCAAATGCTGTGCTGCGCGAATTTCCTTGCGAGAAAGGACTTCCTGTCTGTTTTGGATGCTGAAGTTGTGACTGATGTGTTTGGTAGACAAGCGTACTTGCATGTTCTTCGGGCTTGCAGCTGGCATGTTGAGCGTAGTCAATGGCATAGTCTCGATATGGATCCGCCAGCGTCGCAGACATACATCAGCGCTGCTAGAGCATGAAAGCCCTGGCAGGCTACCTGGTTAGATAGATTAAAAAAGAAAAAGGCACTTCTACCACTTCTACCACTTCTAAAGGTGACGCGAAAATGTCAACGGAGATCGATGACAGTTCGTCTAAGGAGTGAAAGTGACGCCTGAAGGACTCGTCCGATACTTGAATGGAGCAGTGGGCTGATTCTGAGGCGTGGGACCAGATCTCCCTCTCCCTATATACTATACAAGGCCTGAATCAAAAGTACCCGAGTCTCATGCTTTTGCCAACCACTAGCAAAGACAAGACCCAGAGCTGTTCCAGAGTCAGAGACACAAGGGGTCTAGAATTTGGCGATGGGAATAGATCGAGGGGTCATGGAACGATGGATATGGGGGTAGTTCAGAGACACCAAGAGGATTGCGAGACTCATCTGGAGGGGTGAAAAAGACGAAGACGACCTGTACGGTCGCCTCGAACCGAAGCTGAGCAAAAGGGATGAATAGATTGCGCGCTCACCAGGGGATGTGACTGTTTCTCGAGCTAGACCGCTTCCAAAGTGCTACCGTTCTTCACCAGGTGCAGGATGTACAGCAAGGAAAGCGACTTTGCCAGATCTGAGTAGTGAAGGATTTTAGGTACTTTTTTCCATCAAAGGCGATCAGCGATTAAAATTCTCCAAACGGGTTGCAGCCGTGGGGCCCGTCGCTTGATAATGCAGAATGTTGAGAATGGAAATCGAAAGAGAGAAAAAAGCAACAAAAGCCACGACGATTATGATTCCCCCACTCCGTGCAAAAAATACAAGAAATTCCTGTAGTAATAGGTTGCAGGATATATATGCCAGTCGACAATAGTGGATGGTAGAGGAAAGGTTCTGGAAAGGGAAAAAAAATAGGTAGTACTTCGGATTTGAGCGAGACAGCCGAAGTATACGCCCAGAATGAGCAAGATGCAGGTGGGTAAAAAGGGTAAAAGTAAAATACAAATATCGATTAAAAACCAAAAACCAAAAATAAATATATAAATAAATAAAATAAAATAAAATAAAATAAAATAAAAAATCACCTATTCGACGGACCTGCGTTCCAGTCAAGCTTAGCCTGCAGAGGAGACCCAGAAGGGACAACGGTCATCTACGCCAACACGGCGAGCTGCTAGACCACCGGTTGCGACTCACCGAGCCGTCTAACAGCGTGCCAAGGCATGACCGAGTCGTGGAGAAAGAAAGATAGGGCACCCAGGAATGGCCAGGATGAAACACTAAGCTAAACAAAGAGTCTCACTGTGTATTGAAACCCGCAACTTTGGACACAGTATGTACAAGAGGATCACCAAAAGCGGGGAGATCCAACGCCAGTTCTTACGTAGACCTAAGAATGAGTTAAAGTTAACTTGTATAATATGGAAATTGTCAAGTGGATTGAGGCAGGTGAGTATCGGGTTAAGGGAATCAGACCTGCTGCCGTAGCCTGTCCGTGTGCTGCAACTAGCTTAGGAGACAAGACATCCTCTCCTACCCCCTGTCAGGATTCAGCTTTCAGGACAAGGGCTGTCGTACGTCGTCGCATCATCCCCACCTAGTGATACGCTAATGGATGAGAGTAAGCAGTCCTGGCGAGACATCCACGAGGGAAGGATGGCTAGCGGACCGTGCTAGTGTACTGTTTGGTGGACCTCTTGGGTAGGCTCCAGGGAATTCCAACCAAGCCTTCTTCTGAGTCGAGCACTGGAGAACGACCCTGGCCTAAATACACCCACCCCATTGCCTCGAACAGGCGCGGGAACCCGGCCTTGTTTGATTGTATCCGTACCATGTACTCGAGGTACAGGGGTGCGGTTCTCTCTCTCAGCTTTTCCCAAGTAATCACGCAAAAAGAGAGGAGAGAAGGTGGGCATCTAAACTGTTCCCCACGTTCGATCTAACGACTCTTTTTTTCCACACCCCCTTGATCCTTCGGCCGGGAAAGATAGCAATGGCACATCATATCTACCCCTTGTCGATGTGACAAGTTCCTGAGAAACTCTGTTTACCTATTATGAAAGGAGCTTTATCCAACCTTAATTCTCGCGATCACCTACCCCCAAGGGAGTTTCTGGCTGGAAAACGGTCGGAAATAATAGCCTAGCTAGTGCCCGAGAACGTGTGGCGAAGAACGGGTTGTTCAGCGCCGCCTTGTCACTAGTCAGTTTAAGTTCCTTTTGTCATCTCTTAAACGGAAAGTAGGGCTTAAAACATACGTAAGAAACGCTCCATCCATGATATAGCGGCTACTGATACGCGGTACATATATGACTCGAGACTCAGGTGGATCAATCGTCGAGGTTATCTAGTATAATCTCGCAGCTTAAGTTAGTATGGTCCGAGTGATTTTCCGTAGTGTAATTTGACTTTCGTCCCGAGCTCTTCAATTCATTGGATCAATGGTGAGACCGTGAAAGAGACGATCTTCAACCCTGGCACGGCCGGTGGTTGCCCTACACGAGAACAATGAAATGAAGCTGCTCCTGAACGGGTAATCACCAAGTCTGGATTCCAAATTATGGAGAATTTTCTTAGGGCCCTCCGGATACAGCCGGAAACAATAATTAGAGTGTCGTACGGAGCACAGCCGCGAAGTAAGCAGGGTTCAGAAAGGCAAGGAAATAAAAAAATAAAAAAAATTTTTTTTTTGGCTGAGGAAAAACGACGCGGAAATTGTTGTGTGTGTGCAGGTATGTTTGTCGAGGTCTCTTGAGGGGGGAAGAGGCTTGAAGCCACAAGAAGCCATTGGACGGAGAGTGTCACAAGACACTAACCACAAACAGCTCCATACATCTGTTCGCCTTTTCCTTTTCATCGTTGAATGTTTGATTACAATCTCCCATTCTTCCTTCCTTTCATTTGATTTTTGGTTCTTTTTTTTGTTTTATTTATTTATTTTCATTATTTGTCTCCATTCAAGTGATCTCCCTTCCCGGGAAAGATACATCCACATTTTCCCCTCCCCTCATATCAGCATCTTGTAAAAAAAAAGGGTCTGAGATCCACTTCTAGAATCTCGATTGTATATTTTTATGCCATTGAATCAATACATTATTAACTGCTGAAACCTCTCAAAACATGAAGACAGTCCTTTACTGTACATGCAAAATGAAACCCCGATCGTTGTTGTCTCCGTACTATTTATTGCATGATTGCATAGTCAAACCGTAAGCATTCCTCGCTTTTTAATTTCCCTTTTCGTACAATAAAAAAAGAAAAACAAGAACAAAACATCGCCATCATGTAAGAAAAAAATGGGGGAAAATATAGAAATATATTTAAATAACACTCGAGAGAAAACATACGAAGAATACTTATAAGAACAACTCAATCATACACAACATTTCCAACGCCTTCACACATTTGCAGATCATGCAAAGTTATCAGATCGATCAACCCAAATATCTTCCAACTCCGCAAAGTTTTGGAAGTGTAGTGGCCGGTGTTGATCATCATAAAACCTCAGGGGCGTGTCGATCTTCACATAGACAGGTCGCTTCTCGACACTACCGAAGGAGCTTCCCATGAAACTATAGTTCCACACATTATCCTCGGGAACCAGGAAGTAACCGCGAATCTTGTCACTGAGTAACAGCTGGCATTTCTCACCCATGTTGGTCGAGAAGCCCTGCGGTTGGTCCGACGTCGTATCCTTGTTCTCGGCACCCCACTTGTATCCTTGCGGTGTAAGGCCCCAGGCCGCGAGTGAGACGGAACCTGGTGTAAATGAAACGGTCATGGTTACCGTCTTCTTGTCCCAGCTTGAGTGCTCATTCATCAGTCGGGCGTGTTGGGTGACATCCGCAGCCGTCATGTAAGGCGGCTCGTTGCCGGAAATAGTGTGGATCACTCCCAGAGGTTCAAGGTTGTTCAGATAATCGTGCTGCGGCAATTGATGCGGCAGTTGGACTTCTCGAGTATTACCGACCTGCGGGATCATGACAATCGTGCGAACCTCCTTCACCTGATTGTTGTCAGGTGGTGAGCTACCATAGAGATAGCCAGCAACTTGCACACGAAGATCCGCGATGGTAATGAATCGCTTGAGGACGTTCTTAGGCATGATGTAGGTGTATCCTTCATCGCGAACCTCATCCGAGGAGATATAGATGTTGTTCGCCCTCGTGCGTAAATTCGATGTCGCAATGGCTCTGGTACGCCATTCTGTCTTGGATGCGAACGACTGCTGTTCATACTGCGACGTCGTGGTCACGATGATCTCTTCGCCACGGACATTCTGGGTCTTCGTCGTAACAGCCGTGAGCTGCTTCTGTTCTTCCTGCTGTTTCTCAATCTCGGCAGCCTGCTGCCGCTGCAACGAAGGCGCACTAATCTCCATACCAAGGATGATATCTCTGACTTCACTGCTTGTCAAGCTCTGAACGTTGACGTTATTCTTCTTGCCGTAGTCGTTAAGAATTAGATCACGCAGCTGCACTTCAACCTTAATCCAATCCTCATCGGACAACGAGGGCCAGATGTGGTGTTCCTGGGTGATAACAGTCTTGTCAGGTCTCAGAATTATCTTGGCCTTGTCGATGTTGACGTGGAGAGCGCGAAGGATGAGAACAAGTCGGGAGAAGGCGGTATAAGGCGAGATAGACTTCAGCCACTCATCATAAAGGTTGAAAAGAACCATTTGAGGTTCGGTCGCCCGAAGGATCATATCAGCGAGCTTCTCCACCTTCATAGCAGCCTGGAATGGCAGCTGGAGCTCAGAGGCACGGATCGAGATGTTAGGGAAGTCAAGAAGGTGGACCTCAAGTGGGTCCAGAAGACCCTTTCGAGTGACAATAAGCTGTTTCGGCTGTTCTTCAACAGGCAAGGATCGAATAAGAGCCGCCACTTCTTCTGCCGTCTTCCACTTGGCCAATTGACCCAGACGCTTCTGACCCGCCCAAACGCTTGTGTGGATAATCTTGAGGAAGAGCTGTCCAGTTCTGGGGTTGAAGATAAAAATAGCACCATTGATGGGCTTGGTTGTCAAGTTACCTTCGAAGGTCTTGTGGATGGTGACACGGTACACATTAGTATCATCGATGAACAGCTGGATTTGCGGACTGAAGAGCTCCGAGTAATTTTGCGAGTTAAGGAACTCTTGATTGCTCTCGGAAGCATACAACTGTAGACCCTTCCTAATACGCTCCCTCAACACATACAAGGCGGGGTTGGCCTTCATGATCTTGGCCATGGCTTGCTGAACCAAGGTCTTCAAGCCAGGGAAGTACTGTCCATATGCCGAGTAGAGGTTGTACGCGAGATCAACTCCGATCATCAAACCGGTTGCAGAAGGATAGATGCTCATGCTGTCGGTCGTGTAGTCCAGGTATTTAGCACGAACGTATCTCTCGATATCATGAGAATCGTAGTCACCGTATCTCAACTGCACATCAAGCCAGAACTTATTTGTCGTGGTGGGCTCGTAAACATCCTTTGTATCAAACAGCAAGGAAGGTCGGGTGACGTTCCACTTGTTCGTCGCGAAAAGCAAAATGTCCGCACAAGAACTGTTCATCTTGTACGACTTACGAGGATGGATAGTCTCCTTCTGAACGGCCTCAATACCCAGCTGCTCAAGCTCCTGATCGAAAACCTGGCACAAGTCCATGACAACGGACTCGTGAATCTTCTGCCACAAGTGAGCGCGGAAGATCTGAATCAAAGAAATCTTCAGGGTAGGGATCTTTCCGTGCAAGAAGATACCAGTGAGGTCCAATTGGACCTGGAAACCAACATAGACGTTGGCACGATTGATAGTTGGAGACCACCAGAGGGTGAATCGACGGTTAGGGATCTGGTTCAAACCAGATCTCTGAGCGTTGGTGAGCTTTTTGAATTTCATCGACCTGTTCAAAAAGTATTAGTAAACCCGGTAGTACGCAAGCAGAGAGGTTTAAGCAAAGACTAACTCTTCGAATCCACTGTTGTGCAAAACAAGGTAGTCGTGTCGCAAGTAAAGTTGATCTTTATCAACTCGAAAACCGGCCCACTCCGTAGTTTCGGTTTCGAGACTAATATCTTTGATTTTGAAACTATGAACTTGAGGAATTAAGCGCTCAATGCCTTGCTTTCGCGCAAGTAGACAAGGACTTCTGAACACTCGATACCGGCTCCGTTCCTCAGTACTAAGGGCGGCGAACTCAGCAGCAGTCATTTCCACGGTATCGTACCGTTCAGCTTCCGAAAGTTCGGGCAGCTCTTCATCCTCATTATTGATTCCAGCTTCCTCGGATAGGAAATTCTCACGATCCTTGACCAGGTTATTGGGTCGATTGGAAGCCGCAGGACTAGAGCTTGGAATCGGGAGGTCACCAAGTCGGCTTTCCAATCGCTGGACATGACCCTCAATGGATGGCCCTGTGTACACATTTCTGGCCTTCTTCTCCCGGTGAAGAACCAAGATATGGTTCGGTGTAACCACAAGATCCTCTTTCCTTTCAGCGATCTTAATGCGATAGAGACGATCTTGGCCATTCACTATGTTGAAAGCTCGACGAGGACCACCATCGGGACCAAGAAGAAGATCGCCTTCACGAACATCCTGGACCTCGACTTCACTGCCATCATATCGCAACAGCCGTGTTCCCTTGGCTAGACAAGCTCTTTCCCAAAATAGACCTTCCCACGATGGAAAAGCCGTGGCCTTGAACAAAGTATGTTCCAAAATCGTCTCAACACCACCAAGTGCCTGAATAACATCTGTACGGTAGGCGTTCAAGTTCCACAGCTTACCATCGTGACGCTGGCTTGTCCACCAGAACGGATTGCTCTTCATCAATTGGTACTGCTTGAACTCTGCCCGAAGACGGAAACCCTTGTCGAAGCTGAGGGTACTGCGATCCTTCTGGAACAGAGTGTTAATACGAGGAAGACCACGGTCCCAACTATCCTCCAGATCCTCAAGCGTCAAACGACGGTTCTGTTGTTGAGCCTCCTGTCGCTTCTGAGAATATTCCATCCACACTCTTTGGGAATCGATGAACTCAGCTTCCCAAGGAATGATGTAACGGAAGATGTTCGGAATCAAAGTCTCCTCGTCATGGGACATACCAGCACGGAAGTGAGTGATTCCAGTATCGGTTTGCTTCGACCACCGTTTGTCACTAGTAGGAATGAGGATGTGGGATCCAGAGATCATACCAAGACCTCCCAGTTCCTTCGGAGTGTAGAAAACAGCCGGAGGGAAACGTGAAGGCATCTTAGAGTTCAGTCCAATCTTGACACGAGTCTGAATTTTGGTTTCACACTTGACGATCGTGTCTAGAAGGTTGACAGTCGAGACAGCGGCTTCACGATAGTAGGTGAAGAGAGCAATCAATGCCGTATTCCACTTGTTCGCGATCTTGGTGAAGGTTGTGGAGCCGGAGGACATGAGAATCTGTCGGATCCTGTTGTTGAACTTCTGAATATCCTCCTCTGTGACCTGAAGGAAGGCGTGAGCCGTGCGCTCCTTGGTTGTGTTGTCAACCAGAGACCAGACGCTATCCTTTACAGAGAACTCTTCATTCTGATTGCGAATCTTTGGCAGAATGCGAACCTCGAAGCCGCTCATGGAGAACAGAAGGTTGGGGTTATCTTTGCTGTAAACGCTAGCGAAAGTATCATCCCAATCGATCGTTGTAATAGACCTCGGCAGACGGTTCTTCAGATCCCAGAACACAGCGCGACCCAAATTGACATCGTGCCGCATCAAGCGCATTCGGCAATCACGAGGCCAGCACTTCTTGTTCTTGTACCCAATAACGTTTTCGAAATTGGGATCCGGATTTTCTGTCAAGAAACGCTGTATTAGATCCCTGGACTCGTCCGCGGAGAACCTGAAGAACACCCAAATCCTGTCGACATAGCGAGTGTATAGACGAATAGGATGTCTTGTCTCGGCAGCACGATCCCTGAATTGCAGGAAGTCATTGGGACTCTGAGGGGGGCCAGCCATTTCACTGGCTCTCTGGAGTCCGAGAAGTAGAAGATCGATCATCAAGCCATAGAACTGGAAGACAAAGCCGGAGAACTGCAAACCCCGGATCAATCCATAGCTGTTCGTGTGGTTCATGTCCTTGTAGCTTAGCTGCACGTTGTTCTTAGATGTTATGTAGTCAGCCAGGTTGTGGTCCATGACCAAGCGCAGCAATCGGTTCAACAATGTAAGATCAATCTTCTCGTAAACCTTGGACAATTCCGTCTCAATCATCACGTTCGTCTCACCATCAGCGGTCTCCCAGACATTGGACAAATTGTTGATGCCTTGAGCCCATTTGTATGTCAGCAGTGGAGGAACTTCAGAATCAGAAGGCTTGATCCAAGATGGGAAGAGGTGGCGTTGTTCTGCCTGGTACCAGAGGTACTGATCTAGATAAGCGTCGGTAATCTTTTCAATAGGCTCCACATCGTATACAGGGTTGATATGGCTATAGTTATCGTTCATATCAATGCCGACTTCCTTAAACGCTCTCTGGGTCAAGAGGAATCTCTTGATTCTAGCCAATGTTGTTCCGGGAGAATCATAAGCCTGTTCAATTAGAGCAAGCTCCTCACGTTGGCTCTGATTGAGTCTGCCCTTAACAGAGTACGCTTCACGTAAACGTTCCAGAGCAAGGATCAGAATCTTAGTATCGTGCTTATAGGAAACGCTAGGGAAAGGAATTGGTGAGAACTTGCGAGACTCAAGCCAATGTACCATGGTTGTGTAGATGGCCACGGCTTCCTCGGACGACACGTAGGGCCCATCCTTCAGATAATTGTGCTGCCTCTCTTGCTCCGCCTTGAGCCATAGTCGAGTAAGTCGGCCAAGGTTCTTCTTGGCAACGGTCTTATCTACTGTAGCACCCCGGCGAATTCGTTCACGGTTGTAATGCGCGACAGAGATCCACCAGTCAGCCTTGCTCTTGACGTACCGAAGGATGATGTTTTCAATAGGAGCCGGCAATCCAGGAACCTTCCATGGAATGTTGCTCTTCCAGCATCTCCAAGCCTCCGAGAGATGTTGAAGAACCGTGTTGACTTTATTCTGTTTGATACCTTCAGGCATCATGTCCATCAAATCGGCCATAACAGAAGCACGAAGTTCAAGATCGAAATGAGATTCCACACGCTGCTTGGTGACTGTCTTCGCAACACCCTTGCTGTGGCGGCCCTCAAACTGACGAGAAAGCAAGTTCCCAAGCCATCTTTCAAGAAGAGGGATGATACCACGCATGAAGAACAGCCACACACGCCAGGCCGGTGCCCAAAAGCCGCATCCAGGACCCTTACCCACTGGCCCAGAGTTGAACCTGTAGTAGATCAAGTGCTTCAGATCTTTACATGAACGAATCTGATGCATCAACTTGTACTTGTAACGGTACATACCAGTCAGCTGTCCCACGTGGTTGAAAGCATAAAGGATACCATCAGCCAGTTGGAAAGCATCGATGTTGCCCAGGCGATACTGGACTTGCGCATCGACAATCAGCTTGGTGAGACGCAGAATTTCTCTCATCAGGTGGAAAGCATTTCCAAAACGAGACTTCTTCCGCTCTTTCGTGGTCAGGGTCTTGACCGGCTTCAAGTTGAAGTTGTAGTCCAGATGAAGGTAAGTCAGGTTCTTGCGATGAATCAACAAGTTTAGCATGTTGAAGCCCTGCCGACAAACTTGTAAGCCAGCCTCAACCCAGTCGATCGTGGTCTGCTGGAAGAACTTGGTTGATTTCAGGGTCCTCAACAAATTCTGCTTATTCTGCGCCTTGGGCTTCTTCTTATGAAGCTCGTTGAGCACATAAGTCTTCAGAAGCTTCTGGTACGACACACGGACTTTAACGGGCTGGCCCTGTGGACAGTGTTCCAGGTACCATTGCTTCACCAATGGGACATCCTGTGCACGGACCATCTTTCCAGAGCGCTTATTGAACGGATGAGGAGCCCACCAGAGCGCAATAGCGGAGGCAGTCTCAGGAGTGTAAAGGTCCTCATCTGCGAAGAAGGGCTCGACTTCTCCGGGAAGCTCGAAATCGTCTTCGTTGTTTCCTGATCCGAAAATTTCATCTTCGTGGCTGACGGTGATGTTCTTGGGCGCGACGGAACGAGAGGAGATAGGGTTAATTACAGGGTCGAAATAGAAAGCGGGCAGGTTGGGGTCGTCGGTCCGAACATATACAACTTGAGGGTGAGAGTGCCAAGAAACCTTCACGCTTCTCGGTAGAGTATTGTACAAGAAAGGATATTCGACTCTGTATTCCGTCCGAATGGGTGCGCGGAAGATGATACGGTCGATGGCGTTGAACTCGCTGAAGTCTTCGTCATTGGGGTCAATATCCTTGTATAAAGGCTCAAAGCGCGGTCCACCGGGAATTGCAACATTCAAAGCCTTCGCTGTGAAGAAGCTATTCAGGTCGAACATGTGGAAGTAGTTCTCGTCTACCACGTCACTGAGGAGTTGATGACTTAGACGATAAAGAGTCGCCATCTGCGGAAGTGATAAGTTCCACTTCTTATAGCTAGGACCATTGACGTGGGGGGTATCAAGGAGGGGTCGCTGGTCGTACAACCATTCGTAGACGGGGGCATCTTCGTTCTCGTCGAGTTCCATTTGGATCGGCTCCAAGGGCTCGACATCCTCGATATTCTCCGACCACGACAGCGGCGGTTCTTCGTCATCGAATGGAGGAAAGCGCATTCTCTTAAAGTGTCTACGATCACTCTTTTCTCTGCGCATACACACCCACATGGTCGCCCACTGAGCATGGAAGACGGGCTCGATAACTCTAGGAGACTCATTTACCAGAGTGAGACACCCGTTAACATGGTATAGCACCTTCACTTCCCTAGAAGATTCCCAAGGCATTGGCATGTTCTCCAACAGCTTCAAAACCGCATGAGGCATGAACTTAAGGGCGCCAAGATAGCTCCGCTTCTCATTGCTGAACTTCTTCTGCGATACATCGCCGATGTCTCGTACAATCTTGCGCAAGTGCTCCGGTGGCATGTCCGCCTTTTGTGTTTCGATAAATCCGCCCTTTCTTTTCTCTCCAAACCGGTTACGTTGCGTTCGGAGCCATTCGTTCTTCTTCTGAGCGAATTTTGCGACAGTCGGATCAGCCGGTGGCTGATATCCCGGCGGCGGCGGTGCCACAGGCATCGACGGCGGTGCAGCACCCCATCCCGGAGGGGGGGGGGGGGGCAATGATGCCATTATGGTGATGGTGTTTGATGGAGCTGTCTCTTCTCCCTAGTTGGCGTTGATGCTCGTGTTAAGTCGCGTCTCAGATTCACGTCGGAAAAAAGTCATTAATGACCGCGAATCATCAACAAAAGTGATCGGGGGTGGTGGGAAATCTCCCAAATGTCACGCCGAGGAGCGAAACCGTAACCCCGAAGTAGAAAACAACTCCTGGACGATCCCCTTCTCACGACGGGTGATGAAAGGCGCTCTACCTGCTCCTTTCCTGATGGCAAGCTTGCAAAAGAGGTGGCGGCTCTGCTCTGCTCGGTCTAGTCCGAATTGGGGTTAGTGCCAGCTCGCCAAAACGGCGCTAGCTTGACTCCAGGGCTCCGAGTGAAACCCACACAAATCCAGTGACCTGAAAGAATTCTGAGCTTAACGACGACAACCGACGACGCCGCCGCCAACTTCTTGATCACCGATACAGAGGTTCAAGACAATCAAAATGGCGAACCAGAGACTCCAATACGTAAGTTGGTTCTATGCAGAAAAAAATATAAGATCGAATTAGGGATGAGAAATGCTAATTAATGAATTTTTCCCCCTTCAAACAGCGCCGCCGGAACCCGTACGTTTGAAAATTCCCTGCTCACTTTCTCCCCTCTTTGTGCTCGATACGGCAGCAATTCGGCCGCTATCTGTCAAAACGAGATGAAGTTGTTTTTTCTGGGTTTCACGAACAGGATATTGATCGGATTTCGTCTACAGGTACAACTCGCGGTCCAACAAGGTCCGCGTCATCAAGACCCCCGGCGGCGCGCTCCGGTACCTCCACATCAAGAAGAAGGGTACTGCTCCCAAGTGCGGTGACTGTGGCATCAAGCTCCCTGGTGTGAGTACTCCCGATGGTTTTTGGCTGTTCAGCAGATGGACATGTGCGAGTTTTGCGACCGATGCAAACCGGTGGAAAGAAGTGTCTCAGGGCGATCTGAAGCGAAGCGGCGAATCGAGACACAAAAACTTCTCTCTGCCAGGCATCGCATACAGCGAAATGAGAAGAAGAACAGCAACTGATGTTTTGCCAATAGGTCCCCGCTCTCCGCCCCCGGGAATACTCTCAGATCTCTCGCCCTAAGAAGACCGTCACCCGTGCCTACGGTGGCTCCCGTTGCGCTGGCTGCGTTAAGGACCGTATCGTCCGTGCTTTCTTGATCGAGGAGCAGAAGATTGTCAAGAAGGTTCTCAAGGAGTCTCAGGAGAAGGCCGCTGGCAAGCGCTAAATGGATGCATAATATGCCCAATATTTGTCTTTAGTCGGAGCGAATATGGAAAATAAAATTGGCTGGGTGCGGTTCTCTTAGATTAAAGTGACCACCACGACGGCTGCACGAAATGCCGTGTTTATGAATTTTATTTAAGACTCAGTTCTCCAAACATTCCACGCTATTGATTGCAATGCGATAGGTGTTCGTCGCTATGAAGAGCATGGACAGGCCTAGCGTGCATCACGTAGTTGGGAACAGCCGTCAAAATTTCCTGGAAATACACGGCTTCAACCCTGCATCGTAGTTCCAGGAGCAGCTTCAGTACCAGAAAAGTTGATACTCGGATGATTCCCCGAGCAAAAAAGAAAAGAAAAGAAAAGAAAATTCTCAATTGACTTCCCCACCGAGCGAACGAGCGAAACCATGCGTCAAAAAAAAAAAAAAAAGAAGTCCGAGCCACCCATCTACACCAGAGCCACAGCCTGCTACAAAATCTATAGACATCTTGTAAGTCTACCCCAACGATCAAGAATGGGCCCAACACAGCACATGTGGCTTTCTCACCGGTCAAATTCCCTTCTCGACCGGACAACAGTGAAACAAGCCACGGGACTCTCCCCTATAACGATCAACGCCAAGTTCTCGGAAGGATCACTATCCAAAAAAGAAAGGTCAAGGCAATGATGACACGGGGGTTAAATCAGAGCCAGGCCCAGCATGCAGGAAGTTAGTTATTTCAAACCAGACGGATCCGATGAAATGGGTGGTGGGTACGGAACGAGGCAGGAAACACCAGAGGTTGGGACTGTCAAGCTTGCCTACCAGTACCCTACCCACGCCCTTGCCTACACATACGCAACATGCTTACTAGTAGCAACTTGCGCCACTGAGCTGGACACATCCCGAGAATTCCCCGTGTATCTGGTTAACCACCTTCATATGCAGGTGGATATGTGTGCGCAGGGTATTTCTCGGGTTGTGGATGGCACCTTGAACATAGTACGACTGTGATCGTCATACATCGGTAACGAACGTGTGGACTCTTTGGTGTGTGCCTGTCAGTTATCATGCAGCCTATGGTTAAACTCTATGTTGGTGTGACTGGTGGAATCGTTGAAAAAGGGCTGATCGCAGACGGGTGCAGAGATCTGTGCTCTGTGCAAGTTGCTCTGTTCGTTGGTCTTTTTTCGTTATTCTTTCACTTTTCTTCCCTGATCTAGTTTTCAATATGCGTTGTCTCAATCGAGTATCTACCGACCCCTCCCTGGCTGAGGGAAGATGATCCCTTGTCAAATCGTTAGGTAAAGGAAAGGAAGAGGATCCTTGCCGTGGCCTGTGCACCACGACGACATGCAGCTGAAGTCTGACAGGTGAGGAATTGGCCGTCTATCTATTGGTAGGTTGATCGCTGCGCTGTGCGGTAGATCTCGCTCTGAATTCGTATGCTATCAGAGTTTAAGCCTACTCGAGAGCCAAACTATTTTGATCCTAACGCATATATGTCAGTCCGAAGTAAACCAGAAAGGGTTCGAGTGAAAATAAAAGCAAAGAGAAAGGTGGTAATGTCCATACCAAGACAGGCAGGAAGAAGAGAATGCCCGAATGACCGCTAATCATGCAGAACATCCCGGGTATGTAACCAATAAACCTCCCGTACCATAGATTGATAGTGCAATTCATGCATGATTAGCTGCCATCCCATGGAGCGGTGAAGACCATTTGGTATCTTTTTTCTTTTCTTTTTTCCTTTTCCTCTTCATTCCATCCTCATCCCATTTTCACCATTCTCCCAGTAGGATCATTCAATTAAGAAAAAGAAAAGAAAAAAGAGTGAAACAATAGCGACCACTCGGGAGGAAACGCCGTGCTACCGCGCCTCTCGCTACCGTGATGATACCCAAACCTGTTGGGGTGTATGCTACGTTTCCTAAGCAGATAAGTAGATCTAAAATTGTGGGAAGGGCCCCTAGATGAGAGGGTCGGACCTAATATAGAGATGATCCACGGTCAAGTCTGACGGAAGCTTTCTCGTTGTCAGTCTTCGTGGTTTTATTTTTCCTTTTTATGTAGTCCTTATTTCGAAGTGCGTTGAATCAGGCTATTGCCTTGAGTTAAGTGACTAGAAAGGCAACTAAGGAGTATCGATTGGCCTGGAGTAGACGATAGCTGTAGGTATGCTCCTAGTGCAGTCCGATGGCACGATTCTCCAGAGTGGACGAAAATAGTAACAAATCTCAAAAATGACTGATCGAAACAGCAGTGCGGTTAGGCTTCTGGGAGATTATCGTGTTGGCTAAGTAGCTAGTTCGTTTGAATAGCGTTAGCTCTGATGGCAATTCTGTAGCGTTGTAGTATGGAGAATATCAGCATGGATATTTTATATGGAACGAACTACTGCATTAGAAGGGGTTTCCGGTCCAATGTGCTGTCGTGTAATCCTTCCGTCACAAGTGTTGTCACCTACAGACTCCTAGCCATTGTTTTAGGGGTAAAGAGCAAAAACAAAAAAGAAAAGAAAGGAAAAAGAAAGAAAGAAAAATTTGCTCACGTGAGCAATACACATATAGAGAAATATATATACGTCTATAAAGCTAAATCTGATTAAACATGGAAATAAGGTAGATTAGCAATGCGCTACATACAATTGAGACTGATCAATGCGGAGCTTAACATTCGGATGCACGTAAGTACACCCCCTTTGAACACCATCGGTACGGCCCGTCTGGAACGTGAAGGCAATAACTTAAGGAGGGGATGGATCGGCTGCAGAACCGCAAAGTTTAGCCGAACTATTGGACAGAACACTTAAATAACTCCATCAACAACCAAGGTGAAATCAATTCCCTGGTAAGGCCAATACTCTCCGTCCTACGGGAGAATGTTGGGCTGTCGATGGGGCGGCCATTTGGCAAAAGTGTCAGGGCAAGAGGGGAAAAAAGCAAAATAACGTAATAAAAATATTTGTAAATATATAAGTTTGAAAATTAGCGGAGGGAGAGAGAGGGAGCCTAGAGAGGAGATGGAAACGAAAAAATAAAAGAAGAAAAGAAAAGGCAGCAACGTCGAAGGTACCACTTGTACAGGCGTTCATTCGCCAGTAGCAACATCAGTGCATAATGCAACAAGAGGCTGAGTGAGCCTCTTGAGGATCCTAGACCCAATACCGACGAAGTTCAGCTGATGATGTGTTGCTTTTTTGGCTCCTCCATCCAGTCGGAGTGTATTATGTATGCCTACCCATCTACTTGGCTGTCCAGGAAAGAGTCACATTCTTCCATCAGGTATGAACATATGTATGTACATCAGGGTAGTATAGACTTACTAGTCTTGACAAGTCTCGCTCGTTGTGTTCCTGTCCCTCCCCCCTCATGGTCTCTACCGGTACCGGATAGGGTGTCATGAAATTGACAGGTAAAGAAAAAAAGTACCCTTCTGTACATCTATAACAAGTTAGTTCATGCTGGTGTCACTCATGCATCAAATAGTACGACGACTAATATCCTCTTGAGTCGCGACCTGTGGAGTTTCAACCGCCTGCAGTCTCCCCACTTGCAACATTGCCAAGCCAGGCCGCATTCTTAGCTGCAGACGGTCAATCTAATGGGGCGGGTCAGAACGGCCGCTCCCCAGGGTCTTCCATTTCGATTACTCCTACTATCTATTACTATCGTTAACAAGTTTAGCCTTAAAATGAATGGTATCTGTTACTATGGACACTAATGCCTGAAAGCTAGCCATTTACTCTAGTAGACTTGGTTGTTTTTGGTTCCGAACGATAGATGATGGACTTAAGAGGGGGGTTGAATGTCCCATTATATATTTCTTCTTTCATGCTGGGTTTTGCCTCATCACTTTTCTTCCTTTCATCGTGTTTATTTTCATATATGGATTTTTATATATTGCTATTCCTTTTCTTTTGCCACTCAGTCCGACATGGAGTAGATACCACGGCACATACAACTGGGCTCGGCCCTGTTGAGAGGGAAGAGATCGTCGATCGATGTCAACCACAATGGAGACATGGCATGATATTGGCATTATAACCATTGGTGACGATAGTCAAACCGAAGTATCCGCAGCCGCAAGACGAATAAGAAGCAGAGCAAAACGACACTGTGGACGGCTTAATCTTCCGCCGAATAGAAAGACCTGGACTTGAATGACACTGAGCTACCTCATATTAGACCTTTGTAATCAATAATCAATAGACAGAATAACTCCTTGGGCACCAGAGGGGGGAGTTTGATGCTAAAGACTCGCGTAATCCAGGTGAGACAATGCCATCCACCTCCATCAAATAGATTCATTCATGCTGCATGCAGCACATGCAGAGGGTCTATCAATGCAGAACCCACCTGAAGGTCTGGATGCGCTCTTGAATGCATGCGGGCTACTGGTGTCGCCCTCTTGCACCAAAGAAAGAGAGACATGGCATAAGCTCCGTGGTCTTTTTTTGCTAATACAAACTCTTACTGTCACTCCCAATGAAAATAGCTCCGAACATAGTAATAATAGCTATATATCCTTGATTTGTAATTATACCTCTAATAATTTATTCTGTACTGCAAGACGTCGAATTTTTGTTAGGTGCTTATTGAGCCAGATAACCAAACGAAATTGCTTCCCTGCCTCATCATCTCAAGATATGTAGAAGATTGACCTCGTATCACTGAGAACGAGACGAAAATAAATTGAAGAAAGGGAGATTGAAGGGGAAAAAAGAATATAGAAGAGGATAAAATTGATAGGGAGGGAACAACCAAAAAAAGGGGGGGAAATATAAAAAGAACAGGAACACAGGCCGAATCAAGAGCGCCACGCCTTTGATATTCTTATTAAGGATTAGTTAGGTGAAGTGTATCATATAAAAAGAAGTAAGAAATAACCGAAAACATAGCAAGATTAATGCATCAAGATGGTCTAAACACGAGGCTAACAGTAGCTACAGTATGGTGGGTATGCAAGTCAGCACAGCCATTTGGACGTATTTCTCCCTAAACGGCAAGTTGGAGTTCGGTCGAGATATCGGGACCTGCCAATAAACCATGGGGAAATGGCGGGAGACAATTCCAACCTAGGAATTCCGTCTCCATCGCGAGACAGTCCGGCCCTCGTCCTGCCATATCATAGAATAAAGGAGTATATGAAGGAGGGTCAGCGTTACCGACGATACTGCTCAAATCGAAGTGTTCGGCTGACGTGCGAGTCAGTGGTGTTGCGGGGCCTGATGCATGAAATCGTGAGACGGCTGCGGTCGTCACGGGTGACGGGTGGTGTTGGCTGTGAAGAATCTTAGGCGGTCGCCGATGCGAGTGCGAGGCCAGTCGTTGACGGTACCGTTCTTTCCGTAACTCACCCTGGTTCATACGTCCGCGAATTTTCGCTGTGATTTTCGTAGCCTTTCCTCCTTTTGCTCCGGAACGTTGGCGCTGAGGAGCTGGTGGGTCCGAGCCCACCGTTTTCTTACGATTTGAATGCTTTCTATACCGGGTTGTGGATTGGATGCCGTGCACTATTGCCTCCTCTGTCAGGCACCAGTAGTTCACGGCTTTCTTGCCTGGTGCTGCTTCCACACGAACAGCTTCGAAGCCCTGCAACAGATACCGCCTCTCAGCCAAGGGGAAATAACGAAGATGCAAACTGACATCGAATGAAGAATAGACATACCGCATTCATAGATAGGTTGTGTCGAATGCTATTTTGCCACCCTTTGGAATTGGGGTCCCTTCCTTTAGCCGTATTCTTTTCGAACCAACTGTAAATTCCCTGAAGAGGTAATTGCATATCATCTGCTTGCGAGAGGGCCTTGTAGATGAGTGATGAGTAGGGAGGGTCTGCATTTGCATCATCCTCGGTGTCATCCGGACTCGTTCGCGTATTAGCATGGTCTATCGCGGATGTGATTGCAGGAGACCTCAACTGGCCCGAGGAAGCCGAGGTGGCCGGTGATTGTGGCGTTAGAGCCGCGGTAGGATAGGCTCTTGTAAGATTCCGAGATGATTGCTGAAGGTACCCAAAAGCTTCAGAAGATGCTGTGTGGGAGCAATCGGGCTTCAAAGTATATGAAGCGCTTTTATCCGATCCCCGCATCCATTCAGAAGAGGTCCTACCATTATCGGGACGGGGCAGACCTGGCTTCAGTTGCCCTGAGGTGGCACCCGATGTCATTGATGACGACGGCCAGCCATTGTCGTAGGGAAAAAAAAAACGTGGGAGACCATCAGGAATTGACTGAGTTGGTGAGTGAGATGATGCTAAAAAGGCTTGGGATCCAACCACCCATGGAATTTGACACGACATCATCGGTGTTGGACTGCTGGGCCCTGAACTCGTCCAGTGGTCGACCGCTGGGCAGGGATTGTGGTGATGAAAGTTACCCAGAGGGGTGCCATCAATGACAGTGAGAGAAGAAGCACCCGTCTCTGTTCGTTTCAGGACGTATTGCAACGGAGTTCCCTGGCGTGAAGGAGTTGAATCTGCGCACAGGTCCTGAGAGACAAGGAGGTGATCCATGTTGACTTGCAAACAAGCAAGCTGATGCCAATCACGAACGATATAGGTCTAGATTGATATTGGGGAGAGTAGTTCACGGTGGGAGGGGAATATTATAGATATTATAAACTTCTAAGCCATGCCAGGAAGGCAAACGCAACAGGTTGAAGAAGGGAAGTAGCCCTGAAACAGCATGAAGATGATGAGGGACTAAACCAGATAAAGATATCTGATCACATTCAAGAACAGGTCACACTATGACTTAATTGAAGCTGAGAGGCAAAAAGAAATGCCAGCTCACACATACGGCTTGATGGACTGTCCACTGCAAACAGCACTATGCATCCCAACAAAAGACGGTCAAGAAGATTAAGGGAGGATGAAAAAAAAAAAAAAAAAAAAAAAAAAAAAAAAAAAAAAAAAAAAAAAAAAAAAAAAAAGATAAATAAATAAAAAAAAGATAAAACTGAAAATGAAAATGAAAATGAAAACGAAAATGAAAAGGTGAAAAATAAGAAATCCAAAAAAAGGAAAGAAAAACCAAGGAGCCCCCCAGTTCCTCATGTGCACCGTGGATGGATAGTAGTGGTGTAGTGGTGGTGCTTCGTTCTAAGACTTTCCCCATGTAGTGGAACAACAAGCCATTGTACATGGCATGGCCAATGGTTTTGCGGAGTCTAATAGAGGCTTGATTGGGGTGCTACAAAAGATGCAATAAACGTACTTCTTGATTTACATCGCCTGGCAGACCAGGGGCTGTGGATCGGACACCTGCATAAGTCCTGACCCTTCTCTGCATCGGCTACCGTCCACCAGGAAAAGGTGAAAGTCTTTCTGGAAGAGATGCTCTGGCAACTTCCTGGAAGGTCTCAATGCTCTGGGGATGTATCCTGCAGACCTTAGGCCTTTTCCCGCTTTCCCCGACCAGCCGGAACCTTTGGAACGACATGCGGGTGGCTTGTTGGCGCCAAAGCCGCATCGATGCCAGGATTTGCCTCTAATTTGCTGGCCAAACTGGAAGGGCAATTTCCCCAGGCAAGGCACGTGATCCAGTCGGGAGGCGTTGATGGAAAGAGAATCAATCCCGTGAGGTGAAGAGCGTGCATCGGAACAAGCCAGCGTCCAACTTTGTGATAGCAGTGAAAATAAGCACTAAAACACTGTCGCACACACGTGGGAGCCCTAATCTGCGAGTCAGGAAGCTTAATATCCATTCAGACATTGCACAGTATATAGATAATATGATACGTTTTAGCGTCCGTTGATCGATTCGGGGGCATCCAATGCCGCAGCGGGTAGTTAATATCTCCAGTCCAATCAGAGCATTTGCTCTCCCTATGGCTGTAGTGTAGATTTGATAATGAGTAAATCCCTAAGCTGAAACCTGAAGATACAATTATTGTAGTCGTATGCGCCCAAATCCAAAGGTCCCAAGTATAAGATGATGCCGATATAAGGACAGACAGGTCTAACGGATTTACTTTCGGTAGTAAACCTATAACAGATGTTAGTGTGGAAGTATTTCGTAGAGCGGAGAGAAGGATTCGTACTCGTTTGAATTGAAAATGCAGTTGTAGAATACCCTGGGGAGTGGTCAGCAGGTCTAAAAACAAGGCAGGATCATGTGCTGATGCAATTTGACGGCATACCTTGTCAAAGGTACTCTTGAAGCCTCTTTCTCTCTTGGCGCTATAGTCCCATTCCTTGTCGACGATCCGAAATGCGATGTCTTCGTAAGGTGGGCCGGCCATGAACCGAATGAGACAAGTATCTTCTTCGCCAGCGGCCGCAAACGACTGGCCGCGCTTTCTTCCGTGCTCACGTTCGATGCGATACGTCGGCGCTTTTGTCTTATCAATGAGGTCGGGGTAAAAAATGTTGAATTTGTAGCCTTGTACAACCTTGGGTGGTGGATTATCGTGGTCATAATGGGTTTGATTGTACTTGTTCCACTCGTATCCCATTTGCACCCGGTTAAAGTATCGTGGCTTGCGCGGTCGGTATTTATTCGCCCACTGAGGGCGAGAGGCTGTGCTAACAGCTTCTTCTCCTGTAAATATCTCTTCATTTTCACTGATTCCTTTCGCAAGCTCCCTCTCATAAAGTGCTTTTGTTGCTTGCGAGAAATCCTCATTGGGTATGGCGGAGAAGCGGGCGGAGCCAGTAGCTACAGGCAAACTCGGTGTCTGGTTCGCTGGAACAACCGAAGACTTCTCGGCTTGTCTCTGGCGTAGAGGAACAAAGCCCATCTTCATCACTTTTTTACGATCGCGGGCCTATAAATCTCGTCAGTACCCGCTGTGTACTGTTTAGAAGTTGGGGTAACTTACAACCTGGTCAAGGAAGCTTGACTCATCTACTATATCTAAGACTTTATCTTCTGGGCGAATTTGGAGCAGGGGGTCGGGGTCGAGACCACGGAATTCCTCAGCTTGTGCGTTACCCTCAGTAAACGGCTGGATGACTGGCGCCAGGGGTGTGAGCTTGGCTCGGACTGACTCCGCTTCCTCGCATTGTTGTTGGCGTAATCCCCGAACACGCTCGTCTATAACAGCCTGGAAGACCTTCTTCACTTTAGCACGAGCTTTCCAAACGGTGAGACTTCGCAGAAGTTCTTCCCAGTAATCGGTATCAATCGGTTCGTTGGAATCCAGCTTCCTCTTGACCTGCAACTCCAAGGTCTGAAGCTGTTCGTAGGTTTTGGGACTTAGAAGTCTATTGATATCTGCAGCGACGGAGCTGAGCGCACGCCCTTCGGGAGCAGTCGTCTTCTGCCGTTCTCGACAAATGATTCTCATAGCCTGCGCAGACAGGTTAGCCTTACCTCATACGAGCCTAGCAACAATGACGCCTACCTTCCAGAAATCCCTGTTTTGCGAATTCGATTCCAGACTCAAGAATGTATCAATATCCCTCTCTAGGTCAAACAACTGACTCTGGGACAGTCCCTCGAAAACGCCATCCGGATCAACAATATCTAGCTCTGAGTCGGCAATCTCCTCATCGAGAGGATTCCTCGTAGGGTCGATGAATCGCAAGGTAACAGTAAGCCAATCAATAGGTTTCGCCCGGCCCTCCTTCACACGGATCTCTGCCTTCTTTTTGGCCTGTTTAAGCACGAAAATGTCCTCCTGTGCCACCCACTCACGCTCTTGCTCGTCTTCTTGTAATTGGTTCAGCCGCATCTGATCCTTCATATTCCTCTGCGACTGCGACTGTTGACCCCTCCCATCGCCCTGGTAGCCCTTCTCATCGTATCTGCGGGGGAGCTTCTGGGGTTGACGCGATGATGGAGATCGCGATCGGCTTCGCTTTATCGGACCGGTTCTGTCTGGTGGCAAACGCGACGACATCACTGTAAAAGCTCTATGAAGCGTAGTAGAAAGATAGTGATATAGGTATATAAGCCCTGAATGAGCATTGAAAGCTAAACGCCGAACCCAACCGTGAGACTTTCGACTGAATCTTTTTGGCGAAGCATCCGCCAAGAACAAGTGGAGCTGCGGAACGGCATCGATTCCGCCTTTATCAGCGTTGCCGCCTTAAGAGTGCCTACTGTATATATACCTCAACATCAACTCTTCGGACGCTCTGACCATCAACACAACCTTTAGAGTTTCTAGAAATGTCCGTAAGATGGCAAAGACTACACCTTTCTAAGCAAGAAGTTGTACCCCCTCTCCTTTACAAATACTCCTCAACATCGAAAGGCTACCAGCTGTACATGACTGATCTTACCAACATCTGGTCCGAACATCTAAACCGCCAAGAGATTCTCAAAAGAGCTGATGAACATGACACTACAATCGACCCGAGCGAGGACCCTAAGCAATTTGAAGTTCTATTACAAAAAATAGAAGACGCTCTGCGCAACGAGCCAGGAAGCACCGCCAACCTGGATCTTAGTTCGAGAGGAGATTCGTTGGACCTGACTACATCGATCAAGCTGCCGGCTCCACTCCAACCTTTGAAATGGACAGTACATCTATCGAAGGAGCCGCAGTCTTCCACTACTAGTCAACTACTCCTTCCTCTTGTGTGGGCAGAGGCTGACTGGGAGTCACATCAGCGATCTCTCATTGACCAGTTGCATAAGAAAGATTGGGTTCTTACGAAGCTCTTTGATAAAATCGAAGCTGTGGGCATTGATCTGAGCACTATATTCCCTGGCATCTCTGGCCTGCAGATGGGGAAGGGCAGAACGCTGGCGCAGGCCGCCAAACATATTAAAGGGGTTGCCCCTTTCGATGAAAACGCTTGGTTCGAGGAAATCAGCACTCCGTCTGCTGGTTCAGGCCTTGCTGCCAACATTCTTGTGGAGGCTTCTAGTTCCGGCAAGACTAACTCGTCGAGAGTAATCAATCCACCACCGGACAAGTGGTGGGAGGGACTTACAACAACCAAGACCACGGGGGCACTTACGTGCAAGGAGAGTGAGCTTAAAACAGGAATCAAGCCGTCTAAAGCCCCTTTGGAAGTGGATACGGATACTGGCACGGAGCCAGATGATGATGACGACGACGAATTTGAAGTAAGTACAACCCTCAAAGCCCATCAGATACATTAATTGATTTTGTCTCTAGCGGCAAGAAACACCCCCAAGATTGAAGCAACTCAAAGGCACTAAGGAAGAGCCTACCAGCCCCGAGGATGATGACGAAGAAGAAGAAAAAGAAAAAGACAAGGAAGAAAGAGAGCAAGAACCTATAGACAAGCCAATGCTTCCATCAAGGCAAATCCGTCCCGCCAAACCGTCCAAAGGTCTTGGACTCATCAGCGGGAAAAAAAAGTCCAAGGCACCACCACAACCTTCACCACCTCCAGTACATACTTCAAACACAGTTGACGATCAGACAGATTCGGGTTCTGAACAAGAGAGCCCGGCCCTAGCATCACACCCACCAGCGAAGCCTAAACTAGAGGCATCGGTGAAAGTGCCGAGCAAACTGCGAGGTTTAGGAGTCATCGGTGGTAGTAATAAAGAAACACAAGCTACCCCTGATCAGCCAGCATCTCCACCATCAGCAACAAAGTCACCGAGGACACAACCAGTAACAGGTCAGCAATCTGTTCAAGCATCTCCTCCACTAGACAAAAAAACAAAGAGAGTTGGTAAGCTTGGTGTTATCGGAGGCAAAACCTCCAAACGCGACGTGGAATCTACTCCGATTTGCCAGCCAGAGGAGGACAGTATTGGTTCGTCAAGGGAGACGATAAAGCATATCTCTGAACTAACGAAGTCTCTATCCCCTGATTCTCGACAACCGAAGGCACCCGAACAGCCCGAACAGCCCGAACAGCTAAGGAGCGAGGAAACAAACAAGGAGAAAGTGGATAGGAAGCGCGAGGAATTAAAGAGGCAGCTTGAAGCGAAAAGTAAGGCTCCAGCTAGGAAGAAGCGGAAATTTTGAGATCTGTTCTTTTCTTCCTGGATAGGCTGATATCGTGATGGAGCACGGGCTGCTAGACATCGGGGGGATGGTATTTGTTGGATTATACGTTATATGGCAAGCTGGTATAGTATCCAGGAGAATGAATGGGAGATAAACACAACTACATATAAGGAAATATTGCACATATGCCGGGTAATGTAGATCCGCAGGAAAGACGAGGGTTAGCGGTATGGTTGGAGGATGAATGGTATGCATCTACTTGAAAATAGTTAATCGTAATCGTCGCTGTCCTATGGTATCATATTGAGTGACATGAAAGCATGGGCGAGAACAACCCAGTATGTCTGTCCCTTCTAACCCATCTATGAAATGTACCTAAAGGAGGTAGCTTCTCAGGTAGCAAGTCATGGTATGCGGCTGGGCAATGATACATCTGCAATCAAGTTTCTTCGCTTTCACAACTAGACTGGTCGAATCTCAAGTGCTTAGCCCGCTGCCACCGCCAAGACTAGTTCGAGAAGAGCCACTTCTTCGCTTCCCTTGCTCGCTAGGCGTCACAAGGCGTACTTTCTTGGGTGACATCAGATTAGAAGACACGCTCGGCCCAGCGCTGTTGGTGGAAGCACTTGCTCCACCTGAAGTTCCGACACTTAGCATACCTCGAACCTTTTCAACGGCTTTGCTTTCCCCTCTTGTCCATGGATCACGTTTTACAAAACCTATGCCGGCCTTCCTACCAGCCGAATCGCGCCTTTTGGATTCCTCTAATAAGGCACTGCGGTTATGTTCGCGGCGGGGTCCGGGCCCGCAGTCATGCATGCAACCGGGGGTAGCGCAACCACCCTCGCTGGCAGGCGTGTCGTTTAACCACATGCTGATGCAAGCTAAATGTCCTCCATGGCCACAACCTTGACACCATGTCCAGAGTTTGGATCCTTTTGGCCCCGAAATATTGTATGAGTTCAAGTATGTTTCATCCAGGTGCCGTAGTTCGGATGGCGAAATTAGCTCTGTCTTAAGAGAGGAGCGAGACGACGATAAAAGATGAGACGTAGTCTCAGAGTCCCATTCATGGTTTGACTGTACAGATGGGATAGACTGCTCCGCTACCCATTCTGCTGGTGGATCCGCGCTCATGCAAATGGTACATGGCTCCTGGGGAGTGTTGCAGCGATAACAGCGCCTATTATCATTCTTGGGGTTCTCGTATGGTCGTTTACATGTGAAACAAAACACGTTCATTGTAGTGTCTATTTGAGCATACTCATAAACTGCTGGATACGTCGGTACGCAGAGAAATCGAAGTTCGGCTGCCTCAATGTACATGGACTGACGAATGAGGTGTTCATTATAGGCTGTGAAAATGAGCTCACATTCCTCGCGAGGAAGGATATCCTCATACCCATGAAAAAGAGTGCGTAGTTTCTGGAGGAGATGAGCAGCGGATTGAACATCGACATGAGTACTGCTGTGATAATGTCTAATGGCTTCCTTTAGCAACACTTCAGCGCTCCAAGGTTTGTCTATTGTTCCATTGGTGTTGATAGGGATAGTGAAGCCGGTGAGGTCATCGTCAACCATAGGTGTAGCTCTGCCAGCAGAGCCGCCGGTTGTGTGTGTGGGGCCTATAGATTGATGGCTATCTTCTAAAAGTGGTGTTCCTAGAGGACTGGATTCCTTCAAGAGAAGAAGTGGGCTGGAAGGTCGCTCAAGATGAATATGGTCCGAATCTGGAAGACCCTCATCAAAAGGTTCATTGTCCTGACTTCCTTCATTCTGGACGGTGACAGCGCCTATAACCGAGTCACTTCTGGCCCTGGAAAATGGTATGCGGGAGGTTGCGCTTTCCAGGTCTTCCGTGATACTCTCATGTTCGGCAACGTCATACAGTTTTGCTGCTGACGATAATGATGTGCCTATTGATTTGGAAGGGTGTGAGCTCCCCGTAGATGCTGAGAACATGGGGAGACTTTCTGTTGACTCGTGGCGGTGGAAAACTGGAGGCCTAGCAAACTCGACGTGAGACTCGAGCGACAAGATCTTTTTGGGGAACTGCTTGTAGTCACGAAGGGCTGCCCTTTTGTCCTCCATTTTCTGGTCATACTCGTCTACTTCTGAAGCCTCTGTGTGATTCCGAGCATGCCAATCTGCTCTCCTGGCAATCGCTCGCGGTGCGGATCTCTGGTCGTTTTCAAGGCTCTGGGGCACCATTTCAAGGATTGGGTTAGATGGGAAGCTTTCACCTGGAGAACGTGTATCTTCGCTTGCATTCGATTCACGGTGATGGGGTTGGAGTATGATGCGTGGCCCCACATCAGACATCGAAGACCAGTCGTTTGAATTCACGGTGCCTTGGTTTGAGCTTAGAAGCGATGGTGGAAGGGGCTGGATGTCCGCAAGATCATTCAAAGATGCAATGTGCGAGTTAGAACTGTCTGACGATACAACATTGGCATCAGGCAAAGGCTGCGCGAGGGGAGTCGTCATATTCGAATCATTTTCTACGTCGGAGAGATGTTGCTTCGACGCTTCTGTCATCATAACCCCCTTAAAGAACCGATTCTTCATCTTTTCAGGTCTCCCCTCATCGAGTGTTCGCGACATTTTGGGCACTGGTCCTTCTGCGGACAGCCTCTTTTTGATGCCGCGACTGCCCTTTTCTGGAGCTTGCTGCTGCTCCCTCGCTTTTGATTGCAGTTCTTGAACGACAGCAAACTTCACTATACGCCAGGTCTGAGATAGCTTGAGCATTGAAGCATCTTCCGCACACTCTGCGTTCTGGTTTAAGGATTCGAGTAGGGACTGTAAAGGATTCAAGTGTGTGAAATTAGTGGCACTGAGCAAAGGAGAATAGTGACGAGCTAAGTATCGGAACGTTTCTTGACTCATCGTGGCCCCGGGGATCCTTCCAACTGCCCCTAATTGACATTGCTCAGAAGGCTTCATCTTCAACAGCACCTTTTCAAGCGACAGAACGGGGTTAAAATCGGGAGCACCTGGGGGAGTACTACCTAACGACTTCGACGCCCGAGTACTACTTGATTTAGTATGTCGGTGCTTGAACAAGGGCTCATCAAGAAGATCGTCTGCTGGGCTTTGACTCAGAGCTTCGCCGCTACTGCTCTCTTCCTCCAGATGACCCACAAATTCCGTGGTGCTGAGGCCTACAGTACTGCGCTTGGGGCGCTTCTGGACAAAAACAAGAACCTCCCCACTAGGGCTCCAGGCTAATGAGCAGGTTGGCCGTTGATTGACCACCTGAGGGGCATATCGGACATCAGTCTGAGTGAAAGCACCAGCGTCGCCGGCAGTCCATAATAGGTCTTTCGAATGCCAAAGCAGATCAGCAGCATTGGAATCGTACCGATCGAACTCCCGAAAGGGTATGTGAGGACGTCGAAGATCCCAGAGGTGTATCCTTGGGTCTTCTTTGTCATAGGATGTGACCAGTTGAGTGGACTGCCAGCCACCTGAGCCTTCATGTTCGCTATTCCAGGACGGGGGTCGCCATCGTACATTAACAACGGCCTGGGGTGTCCGGAATTGAAACGTTGGTTTCTGCCTACGTTCAGCTGAAGAAGAAAAATCCCAGACTTTGACATGCCTGTCTGTTCCACCACTGACGATATGTTTCCCATCAGGATGCCAATCTACTGAGAAGCACGGTTTGTCATGGGCAGTGATCCTTAACAAAGGAGCAGTAGTCTTCCGATAATCCCATAACTGGATTGCACCGCTGTCCGTAGCAGTGGCAAACACAACTCCATCGCTCGGAGACCACCTGATATCCCGGACGGCATCGCTGTTCCCGTTATACTGCTCGTTACTCGAACATGGCCTGACTGCAGAGGCCATACGCAAGTCCCACATTCGAATGGAGGAATCCTGACTGCCAGACAGAAGCCATGCCGGCCAATGTGGATTGAAAGCTAATTTGTGGACCTGACGGCTGTGTCCCTGAAACCGGCAATATTCTAGGCCAGTGCGCTGAAGATCATAGAGAACAATGCGGCCGTTGGCCACTGCAGTGGCGATAATCGTGTCATAAGTGCCATGTGACCATTTTACATCCCGCACTGTCAGCTGGTCTTTGTAGCGTGCGGAGAGTCCGCTGCCATCATTCTGGGTAGAGGAATAACCGATAATAGCATTGCGAAGGTTGAATTCCTCAGAAGAATGGTCGGGTGATACGCGGATTGTTTTCAAGATCTCTTTGCCTCCGACTACTGCATGTGTCCGTTGAGGAGAGATATCTAAAGCGGCAATGGGAATCCCGGTCTTGTGAGTAACCGTTTGGGATGCTCCCTGTCTAGTAGGGTAGTTAGAACATTGCCATCAAGCCTCGATGGAGAGCTGGAAAGCTGCATATTGGTGCGACCCGTCTAAATAATGATTCTAAATGGAGCTGGAGCAAGGGAAGGGATACAGATGAAGAAGAAAGAAAGAAAGAAAAATAGGAAAAAGTGACGGGGGAGGGGAAAGAACACTTGGAAAGGGTAAACTATACAATGATTTGGACCTATTAGAACGAGGACCAGCAGACAGATCTGTACGACCACCTGAAGCCTGTGGACTTGGAGGTCGAGACCCAGAAAAGAAGGGCTGGGCAAATCTTGCTAAAGCACTGGCCGCGCGATTGGAATATTTGCTTTGTTGCACGGGGGCAGGCGGAGGAGGGGGAGGAGGAGCTGGAGAGGAACTGCCTCGAGTGGGCAACCGAGAGTTATCGGACATCCTCAGTCAATCACGACTTAACCCAAAAAGGGTTGAAGCTCCATGTTTGACAACGTTCCCGAGATGAACAAACAAGCAAAAGAGCTGGTGGAGGTGGGGAATGAGTAAAGGAGGGAGGTTAGAGGCGGAGCTTCCCTTTGGAGACTCTTTTGGAGATGGATACTCGTGACTGACGACTGATAATATGTTTGGCTGCCTAAGGTGCCCCGACGGGGATTAGTCAGCTCATGTAAGAACTTAGTTAACTAATTAGTTAGTTTCCCAGGGAAAATAAGGTAATGAAGAGTAATATCTATTGACTCATGTGAGGTGCATGAAGCAAGTATGAAGTACGAGTAGTAAGCAAGTCAGCAAACTGAGGAATGTGAGGGACAATTAGTGACCACTCGAATAATAATAGAGTGGCGAGGACGCGTGATGTGCGGGTTGAGCGCCGGTTGCATCTAGTAAATCATAGTAGAGAAGAGAACAAACCAGAGGCAAACGCTTGGAGACCTCACTTCATAGCTACCTACTGAGTACAACTGTTATTTTGTTATTTCCCTCCCCCCAAACAATTGTATCATACCATACCGGGTCTTTATTTAATTGTTATTTATTTATTCTTTTGATTTTATCTTTTTTTTTCTCTCTCTTCCCTTCTCTAGACCTGTCCAGGTGATGGATCCGAAGAGTCAAATATCCAATAACAACACCGGAACAATTGGAATTTGGATTGACACCTGAGTGGTGTGTACTATCCATTACTGTTGTTGGTTAAGTGGAGGGAACCTATCTGGCAGGACGCCGTTAAACGTTGTCGCCATGAAAGACAAGGGAATCCAACAGGCATGCGTAGTAAAAGCGGTGTGCAACGTACTCTACATAGTACATACGGACTGGCAAGCTTGGAAGTTAGCTAGTTAGGTAAGTAGGGACTAATTGTATGATTGTGTATGATGGTATGTATGGGTGTAATTTAGTGTGGATGGCTTGGGTGAAGATGTAGCATCCACAGTCGAGACAAAAGGGCAAATAACTCGCTATCTACGTCCTCACCAGGGTGTCTCAGGCAAGCCTCAGCCGAATTGAACTAATATGAGTCAGTCAGACCAGAGCTGGAACTTATGTCTTAGTTCCGAGATGTACCTACGTATACGTATGGGGTACCGCAAGAAGTACATATTGGTACATATTTACTTACCAAGGATACTTTTGTTTTAGATCATCCGGACATTCGGGACTCCCAAGGTGGGACAAACTAAAGCGACTCGTCGGGAAAAGGACTGAGGGTGCAGGGCAGGCCTCGACTTGAAGAATTGCCCCCTCCCCGCATAGTTTATTAACTCCTTGTCTGAATCATGGCCATAGTCAATGAAAATGGGGCGGTCTGGTGATGAGGGCCATAAATGATGGTTCCCATTCAATAGCAGGATTCTAGAGGCCTTAAGAATGAAAACAAATAAATAGTAAGCATGTTAAAAATAATCCTCCCCTCATATAATACTCACAATATAATCTAATCATATTAATTAGCAGTGTAACAAGCTAAATCTATTGAGAGATGATACTACCCCTGGCACTGAACTGTTTTCAGCCACCTACGCAGGGCGCTAAAGGCGATACCTTGGTTTCGAAAAAGAAAACAAAAAAGAATTGGCCTTCGAAAGGAATCCAAGTAACTAAAGGAGAAATGATCTATCTTTTTCCTAGGATTTGCACTAACCTGTTCGGAGGCCAACAGACATGGATCAGGGTTTCTTCTAACCCTGCAATGCAGCTTCGACGGTCCAATCCTAATCCTCGCAGCGATCGGTTTGTACCACTTCCATCTCCATCGAGATCTGTCACGGACACATCCCTACGTTATAATTCCGTCTGATATTCAAATTTTTTTTTTTATTTAATTTTTAGTTTTAAAATTTTTTATAAATTATTATGATTATTATTTAAATTTCCTCTCCATCCCTCGAGAGGTTGTAGTTGACTTGTTGTACATATCGATGTACTCATACATATCATGTTACACCACAACTTATCTAAATCATGTCCCATAGTAGTATCCAAAATCTTAGACATCAGGCTTCCCAACAGCTGAGCTCTGAAAAGTTTATTATATTTCAGCACCTCCGAGTCTTCCCTCAAGTTCGGTCCCCGTGTGATTCCTCCCTAGAAATTCAGACTGAGAGATATAATGCATGGTTTTTCTCGTCAAGCATTTAACGGATCCTTCAAACATTCATTCCAACCCCTGTCGCCATCGGGCACGAACCTCCTTGGATTCAATTCAGTCAGCTCGAGGGAAGTGTGCATGATGTATGTGAATACCTTAAGTAGGTTGTGTAGATTTTGACGCGGTTCCGGACGCATCCTGGGTAGTAGACAAACGGCTACGTACTAGTACAGAGTACTAGTTCGATCTTTTCCGTAGGAGTAAGGTATCGACTTGGATGATATCAAAGTACATATAAGAAAAAAAGAAAAGAAAAACATAAAAAAAAAACTCCGATTCGCATCATAAATCATTCAGAGAAGAAGGATATGACCCGCTAGTTAAAATTACTTTCATTGCTAGCGAGATCTCCTTCTGTTTCTACCTTCCTCTCCATTATTATTTCTTTAGGTCCTCTTGTTTTATTTTTATTTTTATTTTTATTTTTATTGTTTTAGTTTTTCCCTTGCCTCTTTGCCGTCCCCCAAATTTGCCTCCGGGGCCACCCAAGCTCAGCAGCTTTCTGGGCTCTGGGTCAAACTAGTCCACTCTGGGTAGTTCTCGACTTCAGGTTCGCATGCACACCGTCACTCTTCTTCGACCTATGAGTACTATTTGTATCTCTCCCAACGATCATTTCCTCTCGTGTATCTTTTCTCTCTTCTCTCTCTCTCTTTTCCTTTTCTTACTCCTCTCTTATTCCTCTCTGTCCCTTCTGGCCTCATTTTTCTCTCTTCTATACTCTTTAATTCCCGTTGTTCTTGGGGTTTCAATTTTCTGTCCAGCTTTTCCTTTGGCTCCCCATATAGCCTTTAGTCGATCCACGCGTACTTTCTCCTGTAATTATTTCTTATTAACTTTTTCTTTTTCCTTTTTTTTTTTTTTTTTTTTCTTTTGGGTTGATTAGAGATTTTTTTCTTATCCCATCTCAAGACAAACTGAAGAAACAAATAAAAGAGAGAGAAGGGAAAAAACTATCGCAAGTGTCTATCGATCCCTTTCAGCAATACTCCAAATCCGGCCCTCCTTTGATTGACCGGTTCGGATCTGCTGTTCACCTCCCAGTCGTTTCCGAGTCAAGTCCACCTGCATCAATTCCTTGTTGCATTCTACTTGCTCCTCGGGCTTTACGGGAAGGCGCGGTTGTTGTGTCATGGAAATACCCTATGATCGTTTGATCTGATCTTGTTGGACCCCTGCTGGAGGATTGTTCAAGATGAGCTCTCACCACGCAACTCGTCAATTGACGGAGTACCTTCGCTCTGGCTATCCAATACTACTCCTCCTGGTCTTTGTATCATCCTTTGTGGCCAATTCTATCCTAACAGCCAAACATGCCAACAATTCCCCTAGCGCAGAGCAGACCGGTCCGGGTGGAAGACCACTCCCCAAACGGTCAAGGAGTACAATGGCAGTCATGAAAACGCCCCAGAAGTTCTCTCGGAATATAAGGTCGCTCTTCATTTGGTTGTCCGTTGGTGTCCTTGTGACTATAATCGCGGATGCAGCTGTCAATGTGGCACATGTTATAGTCTCCCGGTCAGAACATTGGTGGTGTGGTCGGTCCGTGGTGGTAAGTATTTCGGGTCCGCGGAGTGGACTTCGAATATATTCGATGCAGCGCTGACTGTTGTGTAGATCTACGTTGTGGGATCGTTCTTTGTCTATTCCATCATCCTCGTCTCATTATTAGATACGGACCCTTCTCCGACATTCGCGCAATTCGTCCCTTGGTTGATAGCAGTGCCCGTCGAGTTAGCCATACTGGGAGTCTCCTTTTCGATCGATACCGGTGACCATCATGAACCCATTGTGGGAAACCCTACTGGAGGTCGTTTACGGAAAGGTGTGACTTCGTGGGAATTGATGGAGCTTATTTGTAACTGTGTTAGGGTGCTGATCCTTGGCATATTGGTCACACTCTACTTGTTCAACTCCTTTAGAGCGCATTCTAGTGCAAGGAAAGCGCCTAGAGATTATGCCAATGGCCCTTCAGAAACCGTGGGCCTGCTGGATCCTTCTCACGCGGAAAATGGGAACGCTTATGGCTCAACTCATGCCAATTCAAGTAACCAGCAGCCTTCCAAGCCTGCTGACGGATGGGTCCGACCAACTACGGTTCCCTCCACTAGCTGGTGGGAATATCTCAGCGGATATTCGTTGTTTTTCCCGTATCTCTGGCCGTCGAAATCCCGTCGGCTACAGGTGGTAGTAGTGATATGTTTCGTGCTGATTGTCCTGCAACGTGTTGTTAATGTGCTGGTGCCTCTTCAGGTTGGAGTAATTACCCGCAAATTATCTAAAACAGGTGATGATTTTAGCGTACCGTGGTTTGACATTTGTCTCTATATCCTCTTCCGATGGTTGCAGGGCAATCAGGGCCTCATCGGCTCGTTACGCTCCAGTTTGTGGATCCCAGTGAGCCAATATTCTTACATGGAGCTTTCAACGGCGGCTTTCGAGCATGTGCACAGCCTTAGCCTTGATTTCCACCTGGGCAAGAAGACCGGTGAAGTACTGTCAGCGCTGAGCAAGGGTAGCTCTATCAATACCTTCCTCGAACAAGTCACTTTCCAGGTCGTGCCCATGCTAGTCGATCTTTGTGTTGCCATCGTCTACTTTCTCGTTGTGCTCGATGCTTACTACGCCTTGGTTGTCACTATTATCACATTTTGTTATCTTTACGTCACTATTCGCATGGCACAATGGAGAGCGGAGATTCGGCGGCAGATGGTCAATGCCTCCAGGCAAGAAGATGCAGTCAAGTAAGTCAAGCCACTATTTACTGACTTGACAATTTAACTTATCTGGTGGAACTTAGGAATGATTCGATGGTTTCATATGAGACAGTGAAGTACTTTAACGCTGAAGACTATGAGTTCGGCAGGTATCGAGGCGCAGTATCGGATTTCCAGAAAGCCGAATATCATGTTTTGTTCTCTTTGAACCTGATGAATACCTCGCAGAATACGGTCTTTATGCTTGGTCTACTGATTGCGTGCTTTATTGCTGCGTATCAGGTCTCACTAGGACAACGGGATGTTGGTGAATTCGTGTCGCTTCTCACATATATGGCGCAGCTCCAGGGGCCACTAAACTTTTTTGGCACGTTCTACCGGTCCATTCAATCAGCGCTGATCAATTCGGAGCGAATGCTAGAGCTATTCAGAGAACAGCCGACTGTCGTCGATGCACATAGTGCTGCTTCTCTACCAGTATGTAAAGGCGACATTGCCTTTGAGAACGTCAAGTTCTCCTACGATACTCGGAAACCTGCCCTGAACGGACTGACTTTCAACTGCGAGCGAGGAACGACAACAGCTTTGGTTGGTGAATCTGGTGGTGGAAAATCCACCGTATTCCGTCTCCTTTTCCGGTTTTATAATTCCGAAAGGGGACGTATCTCAATCGATGGACATGATGTGAAGAGTATAACCATTGATTCGCTCCGGAGGCACATCGGCGTTGTGCCGCAGGACACGGTCCTCTTCAATGAGACACTGATGTACAACTTGAAATATGCCAACCAGCACGCAACGGACGAAGAGGTCTATGAGGCTTGCAAGGCTGCTAGTATCCACGATAAGATCATGTCTTTCCCGGATGGGTACAACACCAAAGTCGGTGAACGTGGTCTACGACTTAGCGGCGGAGAAAAACAACGAGTGGCTATTGCTCGTACCATCTTGAAAAACCCCCGAATTATACTTCTAGATGAAGCTACCGCCGCACTTGACACAGAGACGGAGGAGCATATCCAGGGGGCTTTGTCCACGCTTTCTCGCGGCCGTACTATGCTTGTGATAGCTCATCGATTAAGCACTATCACAACGGCAGATCGTATCCTAGTCTTGCATGAAGGGAAAGTCGCAGAGAGTGGCACCCACGACCAGTTACTGGCTATGAAAGGCCGGTATGCTAGTATGTGGCGGAAGCAGATACGAGCACAGAGGGCCGCTGCGGAGGCACAGGTGCTTCAAGATCGCGCGCAGCGCTTGCGCAGCGCATCAGCCTCAGGCGCACTTGGAGATGATAGTTCTAGCCAATCTGACGAGGACCGAAACGGCAACCGTCATCCATCTGCGGCCCAGACGCAGGGCCATCATTGGCCCGCTCACGATCACAAAGCATAGAGCAGAATCGAACAGGTTAGCGCAGGGAGTCATCCCAAGACCTTATTTGTCAGCCACATAACTATAGAGAGCTTATACTTGGAGTGTCCGAGGGTATACCATTCTCGGGTTTCTTTTTTTCTTTTTTGGGAAGATGAACTTACAAGCATACACTTTTTCTTTCATTTTTCCTAGCCCCGTCTTCCTTGTCATATTTTACCCCTTTAAATCGGTAAAATGGCGTCCTGAGTGACTACGACTTGTATGACGCACTCTCATTGTCAATTCATACGGGATCTGCTGAAGAGGTAGCAGGTTAGGGTTGGATTCGTGAATAAATTCTAGACCAGTTGCACTTTGAAAATACCGCATGATACTCGTCCATAGCATTTTAATACGAACCATGAAGTCCTTCCTCAAGAGACTCTCACGTCCTTGATTATGTATGACCTTGCCTAGGTAACTTGGTCGCTTCGGCGGCGACTAAACCCCAACTGTTTGAGGAGACTAGGCGCTGTATTCCTAACATATCGGCGCAGTTCGCCATAGACCGGAGACAGAACGGCAAATCCCGAGAAAAAATAATTCTTTTACAGCGTAAAGCTTATGGAAATCTTTGAAATATCTGTGCCGGAGGCGCATCGTGCCCGAATTAAATGACATTGAAAGGCTATTTTTGTAGTGCTGGGAGCGGTAGGTTGAAGGTAGACATTTCTCACAATATATGTACAGAACGGCAGAAAACATGTACATGTACAGGCTCTAAACTTGCTTGAGGAACTTCTGGGGTATGTTCTTCTCAACAATCTGCATCCTCTCAAGCTGCTCAAGTCGGGCGGCAGCATCATCTTCCTCGTCATGCCTCCGGAAGTGCTCGATGTCCTCCGGATGCGTGAGATCTTCTTCCTTGGCATCATCTCCATGATACTTCTCAAAATGATGAATCTCATACTCATACTCGATGTCTCCATGGTGGCCAGGCCCAAATCCAAAATCGGGAAGACGCTTGCCCTCCGACACTAAACGCATCCAATTGTCGCGCGCGATGAAGCCGGTGTTCCCAGAGTCAAAAAGCCCAAATACTTCTCGAACAGCTTGTTGCTTGCGCTCTTCACTTACGCCTGCATTTGATTCGTCATTGAGGCCATATGTCTTCCGTACCTCATCGGCTGTCCAAGCCCCTGAGTTATCATAGTCGTGGAGAGTAAAGAAGGATGCCGGATCAAAGGATTCAATATGGTGTTCCTCTACCAATGCCAAGCGTCAGCAAATTTTTGAATTTCAGCCTCCACGAGATCAATTGGAGGCCGTTACGCACCTTGCATGTGGCGGGTGGCCCAGTCTGAGGAAGGGGCGGCCTGGTCACTCGAGTGAGACCCATGGGCGTTTGCGAAGCTGCCGCTGAGGGCCAGCAATGCGGTAGTAAGAGACAAGGAGCGGCTCAGCATCCTCAATTGACACAACCTCAGACTTGAGTAATAAATAAAATGTCAAAGGCGTTCCCAAACACAAGATAATAGGAGCAATTTCAACCCTGTTGATATGTGTTCCCTCTAAGTTGATAACAACTAAATCCGGGGATAGACCTGCCCGCTCATTTGGTAGATTGCGGTGTTTGCAGTGTTTGCACAGCTACTGACGAAACTTACGACTTTTGTCCGACGGCTCATGTGCCGTTTCTTGATTACTCTTCTCTGTGAAACACATTCCCTTCCCCGATATATCCCATTGAGCCCTGAAGGGCCAGCCAGCTGCTGACTCCGGTATATCGCTCTTTCTGCCATTGGATCGACTTGCCAGGAAATGTCGCGGTAATGCAGCGCCTTTGGTCCCGCGCCGCCCCGGCGCATTCGACTTGTCATTGCGTCTCTTGTTTGAGCACCGCGGCAACTGGAATAACGTCAAGGGCAACGTCAGCAGCCAGTAAGAGGCGGTTACGCATCGGAAACTCGATTACAGCACTATACACGAGCATCTTTGCTGCTGCAGCTTTAGCTGATGCCAAAGCCAAAGATCAACGTCGTCTGGAATGGAAGGAGAAGATCGCAGCTGTGAAGGAAGAAGTCAATGAGCTGGTGGACGAGGAACAGCGTCTTCTGGCAGCCCTCACATCGCGGCGAAAGAGGAGGTCCTTCAATCACGCGTTGCCAAGTCGGCAATACAGTACCCTCGCCCGATCATCACCCCAGGGATTCCGAAGCTCGATAAGGAGCATACCGTCACGTTCAATCCACTCGGAAGCCGGCTTGAAAGAGGACTCGGAGACCCTCGTTGTGGGCGGCGTGGATACTGGCTTGGAAGGTGGGCGTGACAGTCAAATTCTCAGGGAATTGGTCGCCGAAAGTGAGGATCCGCTGCTGGACGATGCGAATGAGGACTACGGTCTTGGTCTCGAGGATGACACTATACCCGCATGGCTCTCGTTCGACGTGGTCCGCCAAAAGGTTATACGGAAGCTTGCATTGAAACAGCTTGCTATACGACTCTTACTTCGCCCGGCAATTGCACACACTTACATGGGTCTTCGAATGAAATACGATGTTGATCACTCGGTGCCTCGACTAAATGTTGTGGAGCTGTTAGCAGAATTGAACTCGATTCGGCGCAGATTACGACATCTGAAGACAAGAAGAGATGCGGACATTGACGATTTGGCAAAGGATCTCCGTGTGCGCAACATGAAGGATATGGCTCGCGAGCGTATGAACCTGGATCAAGAAGTTCGCCGTGATACAGAGCTATACTTGAGTGAAAAAATGTCTTTACAAGAGCTTCTTCTGAGGTTGGCGAACAACCTTCTACAGGCTACTGATCCAGATCGGCCGTATAGTTTGAAGATGATGCTCATTGCATTCGCTAAAGGCCGCCAGAATGACCTTGGTGACCTGGTGCTAAAGACAGTATTGCCTCACAAGTTTCCATTAACGTCCTCTCTGATTCTCTCAATTTTTACTTTTTACCGCAAATCCAAGAATCTCAAGGGATTTGACCTGTTCCTGGAAATGCTACGTGGTGAGGGTTATCCAGTAGACATGAACAACCTAGGATATTACAAGCGAAGGGTAATTAACGGTGTCGAGATCTCAATTCCTCCTGTGAATACCACTAATGCGGTCGTTTACTCCACACTGATTGTTGCTACTTTGCGTTTCGATCAGCCTGACCGGGCCGACGCCTACCTCCAGGCCGCAAGAGCAGCAGGCTATATGGACGACTTCTCAACCCTTAACGCCTATATGAAATTCTACGCTATTCGCACTGACTGGGACAAAGGGGTGCAAACCATCAAAAGAGCTCTCGCTTATATGGCATCATCCACAGAACACTCAGTAGATCGACTCGAAAGATTGGCCGTACTGATGGTGCACCTGTGTGATTCATGCGGAAAATATGATGTCTCTGAGGTCATAATCACAGCGGCAATCAACAGTGGGTTTGACTGGAAGTCCGCAGAGAAGCAGTTAGACGTCGAGTTCCCATTCGACCCTCACTTCCGGCGATGGCACGTAGCCGATGACACCTCAGCAAAAGAGTATCAAAACAAGCCGGTGTGGGAGCGATGCTATGCTTTTGTAAACTCCATCTCAGAGCAATTGAATGATCTCGCCTTGCCCGAGGACGAAGGCTCGGCAAAGAAGTGGCATAAACTGATGGGTACATATTCCCAGGAGGTTCTATCAGCCGTTCTCGCAGGTCCACCAGCGCAATACAAGAAACAAAACCAGAACTCCCCACAAAAGTTGCTTACGGCCTTCGACGTGGAGAATGAACGATTCCATCGGGCTGAGTCTACAGCAGAGGCACAGCAGAAGGAAATCATGACGCTGAAGGATGAAGTTGCGCAGCTGAAGCAGATGGTCTTCGAGCTATCGAATCAAGCCTCGGCCAACCCTTCTAGCCTTCCCCAGTCCGCTCCCAACGACTTTGGACGATTAAAGAATCATAAGCCTCCTGGGAAACCCGCGCTCGAGCAAGCGCCGAAAAAGATAAACATCCGTTATGTTGAATATTGAGATCTCTACAAGCGATATCCTCCAACGTTGCAGCTGGCGCACTGTAATCGGGAGGAGATGCGTTGGAAAGTGTTTACAGCATATGTTGTGGTTTTAAAAGGGCGTACACTTGGTTCCTATTCTCATATCCTCTATTATCTTGTTGATACCTGCATAAGCTGTACATTATTACGATGGAAACTAGAATTCTTCCTTAACCTCTGGTCTGAATACCTCCTATATAGAATACCTATGGACTGCTTCTTTACAATACTGGATATAGACTTAGATTCAAAATGATTCTCCATTAGAGGCACGTAAGTCCAACAAAGCATTCTTTCTTTTATTCATAAGCATGCACAAATATCTGCAGTAGTCATTTCTATACCATTAAAGACTTTGTGGGTAGTTCCAACTCTTAAGTGCATCCCATCGAAGTATGAAGTTGATCGAGATCCGCAACAAGACGGGGGAAAAATGCATTTCTTTGAATCAACGCCCCAATAAATAATGATAGCATGAAGATAATTGAAGGAAATTCTATAGGCGTGAAACAATAAACGACTTAACGTCTACGGCCAGAATCGGCACGCATTTTCTCCTTGCGAGACAATCTTTCTGCGGCACGGAGCAATGCAGAGCGGATGTCGCCCTTGGGGAAGGTCGAAATGTCATAATAAGTAGGTGCGATATCCTGAAGAGAGTATTAGTTTCTCCTGTTTCATGATGGGAAAAGAATCAAGGAAACATACAATGAGCCACTCAGGCTTAACTGCAGTCACAGTTCTGATATAGTTCTTAGTTGTGAGCACGAATTCATTGTACAGAACCCATTCGGCATCATGAGCGAGAACAGTCGAAGGGTGCAAAAGAACGTTCTGATTGTCTTTGATGGTTGTATACTTGCTCTTGCCTTGAGGTTCCTTCTTCGCCACTTGCATGAAGAATCCTGCACACAGAGCACGACGAATGTTTTCATAGTACTTCTTGTCCTCGAATGGTGTCGAAACCATCTCCAGCTCCTCACGCTCCATGATCCGCAGGAGCTGCATACGCACATTATCCGCCGACTGGAGGGATCGCAGGGAAAGAAAATGGTCATGGCACCACTGTTTCACATTCGCTTGAGCTTCTGGACCCTTGAACGCATGATATACATTGAGGAGACTTAGATGGTCGCCATCAGGATGAGAAAAGAGATTCTTCATCTCGTCCGCCCGCTTGCGCTGAGATGCGGGTCTCACCCACACCTGAGGAACAGACAGCAACGCCGTGATAGAGAGAATTTCATTCGAACAATAGAATTCGGGCGAACTGATCAGCATTACTGCAAGTGCAGGATCAAGAGGGAAGTCGGAGGCAACACGTCCAAGCTGAGTAAGGTTGCCATCGTCATCTAGACAGGCCAAGTAATTGAGCTCTTCAAGGGCTCTCATAAGCGTTTCTGGAGCCGGGGGATCCATCAAGTCGAAGTGAACGAGGTCGTCAACTCCAAGCTTTTTCAATTCTAGGACAGTTGATGAAAGGTTTGACCGCAGAATTTCAGGATAGGTCTGATCAATCAGTTCATTCTTGAAAGCACTTTCAGTGTAGAGACGGAAGCATTTTCCGGGACGCGTACGACCAGCACGACCAGCTCTTTGTTGTGCAGAGGCTTTAGAGATAGGCGACACCAGGAGCGATTCGACACGAATTCGAGGGTTGTAGATCTTCTGCTTCGAGAAACCAGGGTCAACGACGTACACGATACCATCGATTGTGAGCGAGGTTTCGGCAATATTAGTGGAAACGATGACCTTTCTGCCCGGACGACCACCAGGGCGACGGGGCGGTGGTGCCGGATCGAAGATACGTTGCTGCATGTGCGGAGGAAGACTGCCGTACAGCGTGTAGACTTTCAAGGGACCAGCATCAACTTCCCTCACCATCTCATCACCCTCCAGTGTGATCTTGCGCGCCGCGTCCTCGATCTCTTCTTCACCAGTCAAAAACAAAAGTATATCACCTTCGTCCTCCGTCGCATGAATTTGAAGGACCGTGCGAATGGCGGCCTCCACGTAGTCCTGTTCGGGTTCAGGAGTATAGAAAATCTCGACAGGGTGAGTACGACCGGGAACCGCAAGCAGAGGGGCGTCATTGAAGTAACGCTGGAACTTTTGGGCATCTAAAGTGGCAGACATGATAATGATCTTCAAATCTGGTCGACGCACGACGACTTCTTTAAGAAGACCCATGAGAACATCGGTGGCCATGGTTCTTTCGTGAGCTTCGTCCAGGATGATAGTGCTGTATCGGTTAAGGTTGTGATCGTTCATGGCTTCTCTCAAAAGCATACCATCCGTCATGTACTTGAGGACTGTCTTGGGACTCGTCATGTCTTCGAAACGAATGCTGTAACCCACTTCTTCTCCGAGTTTGACATCCAACTCAGCAGCCACACGCTGCGCTACTGACATAGCAGCCACTCGTCGAGGCTGCGTACAAGCGACCATCTTGCGCTGGATTTGCGGTTGATCATCGAACAGGACGAACTGAGGAATCTGAGTAGTTTTACCGGAACCAGTCTCACCGACGAAAACCAAGATCTGGGACTTCTGATAAAGTTGAAGGAACTCATCTCTTGAATTAAGAAGTTAGCACTCGTTCTCTGGATAACACTCGTGATTAAAATAAGAATACGTTTGTGCTTACCTCTGAGCATGAACAGGGAGATCGCGGCGACCATGCAGGATTGAGACGTATTTGCTGGAGAACGGTTGACCGTTGAATGGATTAATATCCCCATCCTCAATCTCCTTTGCCTGAGCAGACGTCGATTGATGTCTCTTCACTTTGGCAAAAGGCGAATCCGAGCGAGGGTAGCCGTTAGAGGACGTGTCCGCATACATATGGGCCAAATACGGATTGTCCTTAGGATCCGTGCCAGTTTTATCCATCTTTTGACGTTTAGCACGAGAACCGTCTTCGGAATCCGAGCGTCGATCGACCATGACGTTTTAGCGACAAAAGAAGGACGGCAGTCAAAGTTGTCGTGAAGTTAAAAAGGCGTTGTCTAAACCACTCCGCAGTTAGTTTGTTGAATGGCCGACGGCTTGAAAAAAAAGCATCCCCGATAAGGCAAGTCGGCCGCACATCGCCACAGCTACTAGGTTTAACTTCTCACCGCCCTCGTATTCTGCCTCGACTTTGACCCCACGCACAGGCAAGGGATAGAAAGTTGGGATGAATTTCAATCCGGCTCAGGGCTAAGACAGGGTAGGGACGGTCCCTTAAACGCATGAGTGAGGGGTGCATGCAATCCACTGGTCTGGGTATTACTACCTTTTCTTCTCTTTTCTCCAGGATCGTTCCAGAGCGGCTACTCAAACATATTTTGGATTGATACTTTATTGACCTGAGATGCTGGACTAATCTTCCACACAGATACCGTGTCAATAATCACCTCTTGTCAAAATTTATACTAATTGGCTTCATGCTATTGAATCTGCGGAAATAAATTCAACTCTTTGAATCTACTGTGACATCTTTTTTTTTTCTTCTCTCTCTCAAATTTAAAAGGACATTCTGTCGTTTTTGAGAAAGCTCCCCAACAACACCTTTTTGTTTACTAACATGGAAGGCTTCAGCAATCCGGAGGACATGAGCCCTAGCTTCTGCATTGGACAGCATGAGAGCAAGCGCACAATACCGATTACGACTGAGGTCGTACAGGCGGCCCATGAAAGCAATGTATGGATAGCAAAACGTTGACCCCCATTTTGCACGCTAACGTCCAATCGATCAGTATGATATGCTTACAGCTCCTATAACAACTTCTCATTTTCGTTCCCGGGTCCTCGGTCTGCTCTCTTCCCACCTTTCCAATGTACAGGCAGCATCTGCAGACGCCAATGGAACTATGGGCACAACTCAAAACACCCGGCCCTTGGTCATTCCGCCATTGGCACCTTCAGATACTCATATGACTCCTAACGAGGCAATGACTCAGGTCGTGGGAGTAACCAGCCAATGGGTTGATCTCTGTTCTCCTGATCCATTGATCGCAGATATTTCCCGTCAGGTCCTTATGTTAGAGGTCGCTTATGCAGCTTTTTCCGGAGTTGGCTATCTTCTGATCCCGGGCCCTAAGCTGCACCACAGGGGCGTGCACTCGGAAGGCCTGTCTTATTATGCAAGAGCAATTCAGGATGCCATAAACCTTGGTCCTTATATCCAATTCAACATCTGGCTGAGGGCAGTTGACAATCCGGATCTCGAGATCGACGAGGTGGGCGATCTAGCGCCCCTTGCCCGAGAGGAATTCCTTGGAAACTTGGAAGAAGGACAATCGCCAAAAGAGGATCCTTACGGAACATGGGAGGCTTGGGACACTATCAGGAGAACCTGTAAATATCACTCAAGGCTTTTCGTAGGTAAGAATGCAGTTTCCGCCGTTGCACCGGCAGCCCTTCAGGATCGGCTTTCATCTGTCGCTTGACATGTATCTTACTAAGATGGTTTTGCTAGCGCTTTCATTGCAGAAGCAACTGCCTCCAATGTCTGTCCAGTCTCGGTGGCATTCTGAGCCAGTTCGTTTGCTCACTTTTAATGCCAATGCCTTCATCAAAAACCAGAAGGGTTATCCGGTTTTATCCAAAGGCCACCAATCTTTAATCGCTCGGTTTATGCGCCTTCGAAGCCCACCGTGGATTCTTCTTTGCGACGTTGGCCCTATCCCAGGTCTAGACACTGATGATTCTGGCGCAACTAATGTAATAGGCTCTGAATACCCGAGTCTCACGCAGGCAGCCGTTTCCAACAAGAAGCATTACGATCCCACACCTCATCTTTCGTACATTAGAAACCTCCAGCAGCGACAACCAGCTCGGAGCGCGATCGAAAGATTCGGAGTAGGCTATCAGGACTATTTGCAGGCACCGCTGCAGCCGCTGACCGTCAACTTGGAAAGTATCACGTATGAGGTCTTTGAGAAAGATCCCATAAAATACGAGTGGTATGAGCGTGCCGTTGCAAAAGCCTTGACCGACTGGGCAGAGGAGAAAAAGCCTACTTCAAACCCAGACGGCCGAGTGGTTGTTGCTGTGGTAGGTGCCGGTAGAGGCCCGCTGGTCACTCGAGCGCTCAAAGCGAGCGCTGAAACAGGCGTTGATATTGACCTGTGGGCTGTAGAGAAGAATCCCAACGCATTCGTTCTTCTCCAACGTCACAATCAAAATATCTGGGGTGGAAATGTTACCCTTGTCCAATCTGATATGCGAAGTTGGAAAGGGCCTCAAGTCGAGAAGAAGCTCTCTACTCCGCTTCCCCCGGCACCAGTGGGGCAGTCTCTCGGTATTGGGCATTCGATGCTTTACGATGCCGAAGCTGATCAGGGAAACCAAACACAAGCCCCTGTGGCCGGTGCCCCTGTTACTGAGCTTACGCCCACTACCATTGATATCGTCATCTCTGAGCTATTGGGCTCGTTCGGTGACAATGAACTTTCCCCCGAATGCTTAGACGGCATTACTCATCTCCTTCATCCGGTGCACGGCATTTCCATTCCAGAATCTTATACGGCCCATTTTACGCCTATTTCGGCTCCGAAACTTCATGCTGATGTCTTGCATCAAACGGTATCCAATCCTGCAGCCCCAGAGACGCCGTATGTGGTGATGTTACACGCTGTCGACTTCCTCTCCACGAACCAGCCTTCGGTAGCCACTGCCATAAGCAACAGCACTGGCGACCACAGCAACGTACGATCCTCCGTATCGACGATCCCTGGTAACGAAACTGCGACTCCGTTTGTACAGACCGCATGGTCCTTTTCACATCCCAATAGGTATATACCTCCACAGTCTCCTTCTACGGCAATTATCTCCAATGCACACAATGTGCGCCGGACACGCTTGGCTTTTCCGGCTCAGAATCGTGGAGTCTGCCACGGTTTAGCTGGCTACTTTGAGACAGTCTTATACAAAGATGTAGAACTTTCGACAAATCCTGTTACTATGGACAGTAAGAGTGCCAATATGATAAGCTGGTTTCCAATCTACTTTCCTCTCAAGGTAAGCGATTTCAAGGTGTCTTCATCAAAGGTCTCGTTTCAAAAGGGGGGATTACGGAGCGCTAACAAACCTCGATCAGACTCCTCTCAATGTTCCTGATAATGGCGAGATTGTTGTGACGATGTATAGGCAAACGGATGACCGGAAAGTCTGGTACGAGTGGATGGTTGAAGTCTTTGCCCTTGAACGCACCGTGGAGGCTCCAGCCACAGATTTCATTGCTCCAGTCATGAGCGGTGCCCGAGGTGTTTCTCCTAGCGCCGATGGTAAGCCTCGACAGCAAAAATCCGGCGACCAAAAGGGGGTACGATGTGTGAAGGTGGGAATGAGTGACTTGCACTCGAGCATTAAGGAGGGATGTTTAATGTAGGAGATGTGATATTGGTTGTAGTAAACTCGGCCGTGCAAATTTCAGAAGATGATTTTTGCGAATGATGTCGCGCATCACGGACCGATAATTCAGGCACAGAAGCAGCTTGCTTCTAATAGCGCAAAGGCGCGTTTTGAGTATTAAGATTTTTTGGGTATCAACACCTGGACCAACTGTTTCATAGATCAAATTTACCTTTATCCCGTGCATCGATGCCCTGTGAATTTTATTCTCAATATATGACTGGTCGATCAGAAAGCCAACTTATGGGAAGCTAGATTTAGTGCCCCCAAGGCCAGATTGTGTTTGTATAGTAAGCTGGGTGCTGATGATTCAGCTTTTGCCATGATAGAGAGGCGCTACAGAGATGGGTCAGGTGAACTGAGCTTTGACCAAACGGAAGGCGAACCGTGGGCAGGGTGCGCATGGATAAAGCAAACTGGGCACGGAGTACACTCGATACAGTTAGTTACTCATGCATGTACGGGACACCAAGCTGTGCTTTGTAGCGAGTGCCCCATGAAGAAGGGGGTGCAGATCAAGGCTGTGGTTGAGCGGCAGGAATTCAATAGTGCGACGAAACATGCACAGAAGGGGTGGAAAGTCTTGGTATGCTGACACCAAGAGGTGTTCAACTATGGGCAACGTGGGTTTGTGGACTGTTATGGTTGGTGCTGTTGATCATGAAGGTTGTAGTTGTTATCGGTGAGCGAGCGGTGGTCCTGATTAGTTGTTTCGATTGGTAGGTATACTACTTCTTCACTCTTCGTGGCAATGGGCGGTTTAGTGTTGGAGCTCTCCGATGTCAAGTGATTTGATTTTACAGCAACAAAAGAGCATTGATAGGACGTTAATGCGGTTATTTTTAATTTTTCTCTCGAGTTCACACGATGGATCACCGAGCACGCGGTTTTCTTGTTATGATGGTAACTTATATCAGCCGTACTAATTAAGTAGTAAATATCTTCAAATCTGTTAGTATGTATAGTACTGGAGACAACCCTGGTCTTGGTAGTCAAGATAGTGCTTCTAGAAACTCGCCTTATCATAAGCCTCGGAGTTAGAAGGGTTTCCGATGGACGCCCGAAGGAGGGCGCCCGAGTTTCTGCTTCTGCGGTACCGTATCAATACAACCGCTTTACAGGTTTGTATGATTCCCTTTGGCAGTCAGATCATCCCCAATTGTCGGGATCTTACATGAATTACACCGGTCATTATCCTCCGTCCAACCATTTTTGCACTCCGATCGCCTGTAAGACCACGTACCAAACCGCCGGTGCCCGTCATACTTCCAGTGTATGATGCATCATCCGTTTGCGAGGCAAAAAGGGTTTCCATCCTAAAACTAGTAAGTACATACTAGATACATGGGGGAGGGATCCTCTTTACTATCAAATCATTCATTCACTACTCCACACAAGGAGGAGAAAGAAATTCCTCCCACGCACACACGCACACTTCTCCTCTCGCCCTGCTGTTCCAAGACCAGAATATTTCTATTCTTGTCAACATCCATTAGCGCCCTTCCTAAATTCTTTTCCTTTCTTTCTCTCCATGACTGCATGTTTGATTCGTCGCTCGACCATCGCTCCGAAGGTCGTAGGTTGACTGCTCAAACCCTCTATCTACGAACTGATTGATTACGTCTTGCTGTCTCCGCAGCCATAAATTGCCTTGACGGCCTTCAGTCTTATCGATCGATTTCCATTATTTTCCCCGTCTCACATCCACCGAAAGTCGCCCAGTTTCCTTCGCGCTTTCCTCCTTCCCGCCACCCCGGCCTTCTCATACAGACCTGAAATGGTTCACTCAACGGGCGAAGAACGCGCTGTACACCTCGCACGGGAGGCCATTGAGTTAGTAGACGCTGGTCATCGTGAAGTACGTGTCACTTACCCTACTCTTCATGTTACCCTCTTCGGTCTTTTTTTCAAGACCTTTTATTTATTTTTCTTCTCTTTTCCCTGTTCCTCCCCTTGTCCCACCCGACCAATACTTTTGTGTGGAGTCTTATCGATAGTCCGCTAATGTATTTCTTTTTGGTCTGATTACAGGCTGCTTCGCGGAATCTCCGAGAAGCTCTCGCCTTAGCTCCAAGCAATTCAGCTGTCAAAGAAGCTTTCCTCAAGATCCAGCAAGAGGAGGGAAATGGTCACCATTTGCTAGAGCTCTGCCGGCGTTACACTTCTCGCAAGGATGAAACCGCCGGAAAAGATGTTATCCTGTATCTACGCACTGATGGTCTCAAACCTCCGGAGGGCGTCGCATTGGAGTGTGCCAAACTTCTGCTAGCGCACAGAGCGCACATGTTATCTTCTCTTCAAGATGGCATTATATCGGGGCTAGTTCGGCAGAATGCCAGCGTTCGTCAATTCTTCTCAGACCAGCTGCAGATTTCGGTAACCACATTTTTTGATGAGATGTACGATCGAGGCGATGGCGCTGCAGTATGTCTTGACACTGTCGTTTTGGACCCTTCAGTATGGCCGTCTGAGGAAGCTCGCTTACATTGTGAGCGCGAGCTTTTCCTGCTATTTATCGCCAAGCTCATGGAGTCGGGCCATGACCTGGACGGTCGCTCCCTCAAAGGAATCGCGCGGCTCCTTGTTGTCGATGCGTCCAAGTTGCAGGATCAGATTGACGATGAAGGTTTCGATGTGATCTTGTCTTCTCTGGATAATCGGCTCCCTCCTGAGTGGCGGAGCCAAGCTACTCTGGCGACCGTCAAGTATCTTGACTCTTCCAAGGAAACTGGACAAAATCGTTTCACCAAGCTCATATCTGCCAAACTTAGCAAGGCTCGGGTTGACGACCTTATCGTTGCTTTTTCGGCCTTGGCTGCTGTTTTCCCTGTAATCCCGGAGATTGCAGCTACTCTCTTCTTATCAGATGGCTTCATGGCTTCTCTTACGCCTATGTCTGCTAGAGATGCGAAGCGCCGGAGAGTGGAAGTTTCGTTTTTGGAATTATTGAATTCCGCGTGTATCAATAAACCCTGTCGGGAAGCGATCGCCAAGAACTTCTCTGACTTGCTTTCCCACACACTAACGAACGGCAGCGATCAGTCGTCCGAATTAGCGGCGGTGGTACTGGCCAAGATCCGCGCCTCCGAAAAGGATGGGTCAGGATCAAATGGTAAGGTTCAGGAAGAGGATGACAGGGTTGCTGAACTGGTTGATCGGTTCAAGAGACTGATGTCAAGTCGAAAAGGGGACAATGTCCAAAACATCATCGAGGGCTTGGCATATTCTTCCGTGAAGCCAAGTGTGAAGGAGCAACTTGCCCATGACCCAGCTTTTCTGCGAGACTTGATCAAGGTCTTGCATGAGAACTCGAGTGATTCGTCGGTGCTGTATGGCGGCTTAATGATTATCCTCAACCTCACCCAGTTCCTTCCCAACCTAACCGAAGAACAAAAGAAGATGTCTCAACTTAAATCTTATGCAGAGGCTTCTCCTGATGCCCGGGCGGGCCCAAATCTTCTTGAGAACGACGAACATGTTGTCGCCCGGTGCAACGCTATCATTGAAGCTGGCATAATGCCGCTTTTCATTGACTGCAGCAAAACAAACATGCCCTCCGTCCAGGGCCTTGTAAGCAAGATTATGCTTTCGCTTTCGCGAAATCAAAAAACCAGAGGGACTCTAACCCAGCAGGGAGGAGTCAAACTATTACTTAATATTGGCACTCCGAGACAGGGGAGCTCTGGTTCGATTTCAAACGAAGCCGTGCCCAACGCCTCCCATGCATTAGCCCGCATCCTTATCTCCGTCGATCCATCTCACGTTTTCCCTCCATCTGGGTTTCCCCAAGTCACTTCGGCTACCCGACCCTTGGCTGCGCTCTTAGTGGTTCCTGAGGCTTCCGCGGAGCAGCCACGCGATCTTTTGCCAGTCTTTGAGAGCCTCCTTGCTCTCACAAATCTCGCCTCCTATCCCGACGAGACTGCGCCAGACGCCATTGTCCGACAGGCATGGCCAGTGATAGAGGACCTGCTGCTTAACAACAGTCCATTGATTCAACGGGCCGCGTGTGAACTGGTCTGTAATCTGATGACTTGCGAGTCTGGGATAGTAAAGTTTGCAGACGGCTCTAAAAGGGCGGGACAGCGCCTGCATATATTGCTAGCTCTTACTGACGCGGATGATCTTGCAACCCGGAGAGCCGCTGGAGGTGCCCTAGCTATGCTCACTGAGTTTGACTCGGTCGTCGCGGGTGTCTTGGACAGGCCCCGTGGCGTGCCGCTCCTGCTACGCCTTTGCCAGGAAGATGACGAAGGGTTGTTGCACCGTGGTGTTGCATGTGTGCGGAATATGAGCTCCGTTGCAACAGGTGATATTGGTCGGCGCGCAAGAGAAGCGTTGAAGAAGAGCGGAGCGGTTGATATACTTACCAATGCGCTGAAGAAGTCACGGAATACTGCAGTCCTTCAAACAGGAGTGGAAGCTCTGAAGCCTCTTGTTGAGTGATGCTCGCAATCTTTTCCCGTCAGATATGTGCTTTTTCTTTTTTCTTTTTTTTCCTTTTTTTTCATCTTTCATCTCTTGCTTGTTAGCGTTTGATCGGTTTGGTACAGGCGTGGGCTAAGGATGAGTTCAATTATTATGGTGTTTCTTATTCTTCTGTTGGCTTTTTTATCGTTTTATTTTATGATCTGCCCCGTCCGTTATGATTCACCCGGATTATGAGGGTTGGGAACAGGCTCGGAGTCGTGCTATTTCAGCAATACAGGATATATGTGCTTTTATCGGGTCTCTTATAGACCAGAATGATTGATATGTGTTATCTATCTGTAAGTGGCTCCTAAAACATCGCACGACAAGATGCGGGATTATTTACCGCCATAGGAAGATCTACTTATCCGTATTATTACCAAATAATTCACGCTCGACCGACAATAGAGCACGACAATCAAACCCCGTCACAATTAAACAATACCCTACACCTATTACGCTTCAAACCCTGCTTCTTCCCCTCCGAGACCCCTCGTACGGACAACCATAACCCCTTCCCACCCATCCATTCCCCATCCCTCAGAGCACTCTCAACCTCAGCTTCCCAAAACCCCGACCTCACAGCATAAACACTCTCCGGCTTAGCCCACTTCCACACCGGCGCCGGACCACCATCCAAGACACCCTCCGGCCTAGGCCCAAAAACCTCGACCGTAGACAAGTGAAAAACAACATCCACCGCGTCGGTATCACTTGTCTTCTCCAAGCAAGAAACGACAAAATCAACAGCCTCCCGATTCCCCTTCCCGGCCACGATGGGGGTGAAATACCGGTGCAACTCTAGGGAATCATTGACGCGCTCTGCCGTAGTGGAAAAAGCCCCTAATTCGCGAAAACCCCGGATAAGCTGCAGTTGGTCTCGGGTAAGCTTTGTTAGGATTGCGGACGAGGATTCGAGGTTCCAGTAGTGGAGGACTGTTGGGAGAATATGAGGGCCTTCTTGGGTTATGCTGATTAGGAGGGTATGGGCGTGGGTGTGGGTTTTTAGGTCCGGGTCTTCTATGTGAGGGGGTGGGCATGTCTCTGGGGGGGCTGGGTAGGGTGGTGGTGGTGATGATGATGGGGGATGTTTTGGAGCCATTATTGCTTATGGGGGTTTGTTGTAGTGTTGGGGGATGGTAGGGCCGGTTAGGTAGTGGGGAACAGGGAATAGTAAGTTGGTGCTTTTAGTATCTAGATTCTAGTCTATATTGAATCTTAGTCTCGTCGTTTTCATGCACTATAAACGGGATGCTAACTCATTCCCATACTCCGTAATTAATGGGATTCTAACGCCCAGATAGGTATATAAAGAGTAAACCCCAATCTAGTATAAATTTCCAAGAAGATATATCAATTCTAGAGTTGATCAAATATGGAAAAATGCAAGGGTGATGACATCCTCCCATGACTGTACCCCTCTTCTGAGGTCACGTTTGACGCTGCATGCTGACGTCGCGAGGGGGGTGATCAGTAAGTCTCGCCTATAGTATACTATCTGTGCACCGTTCTTGTGCACCACTGAGTTAAAATTCATCTTATGTATACAAGGGATTGACGAAACAGACTCCGGTCTGAAAAAGATTATGTACTAGACTGAGTAAAAAAGCAAGAAACATGATCGTCACTACAAATACTAGTTATCAAATCATCCGTCGTATAGTTAGTGTGGGTGACTACGCATAAGCATTTGGTCAGGTGGTTGTTCAATAGTTCAAGGTATTGGAGTGCAAATTCGAGAATGACGAGAAAGAAAATAAACAATTAAAGACTATGCTACCTAAGGGCAATACAACCTTCGTTGCTTGGCACTATTTTAGGAAGAGAAACGATTGACGATGGTTGGTGAATAGTTCTATTTGTAGAGGTGGGGGCTCACCAATGAGGAGGAACCGTTGGATACGTATTCAGACAGCTTATCAGTTGGGTCGAGGCCCTATCCATGTGGATAATGACCCCTGTCGGCAAAGGGATGAATTACGGAGATGAAGGGGGAGGATCAATCGAAAACGCGGTGAAGCATGTTCCAGGTAAGCTGGTGCTGGTGGGCGACGAAAAGGACAAGTGTCTCCCTTTGCCTAAGTAGTGATGCGAGAAATAGAGAATAAGGACGTTGCAGGGATTGAAAAGTGATATGTATATGGGGAATAAACTCAACAATAAATACTTGGCTGGGCTAGTAGTCATCAGAAAGCAGCCTCATCTCCGTAGTGCTTCAGGGAGATTAAAGATTAACACGCTGTTTGTATAGAGTGATTCATACGGAGTACTAATCTGTCCTAAGTACAGATTACTTTTGGCATGGACATACAATGCCTACGGCATGGGAGTGGATTCAAACCCAAGGGGAAAAAAAAGGAGAGAGAGGCCAGCACCTTTCCCATACCCATAAGGTAAGGAGGGAAGCATTCCAGAAGAATACTCAGATTATTCCATGCTTTCCCCGGGGTCAGCAGCTCTTTGCAGCCACTCACCGATTATCAAGGCACGGGGCTGGCGGTCGAGGGGGGGAGACAGAAATTGACCAACCAATAATAAAGTTCCACCGGCCGTGATTAACATGAACGCTGATTTGGCCTTTTGGAAAGCTCGGATCAGAACCTCGAACTCTCTGGACAAATGGGATATCGTCCTACTCCTCTCATCAATTCCGAAACTCCACGGCCCCTCTCTGGCCTTCCGGGGGTATGGATCATGGAGGGAAGCATTATTGTTTATATCATTGTGATACAGAGTAAGCCCGGTGCCACTAGGAAACTATATATAAGCTGTGGCGATTCGCAATCGAAGAATCTCGACAATTTCTTCACAACCCACGATTTCAGATCAACGATCAACGGCATCTTTAGCACTTGGGGATTGTCTCATACCTAAGGAAGATATTTCTATTTGCTACTAGCCTTTGACTGATCCAAGGGAGCTAGCTATATTATAATAAATCTTGCTACCTCCTACTACTTGAGGGAAAGCTATTGTTCCCGTACCTAGTAAGTAGGCCCAGTTCCTCTGGTTCCGAGATCTCACAGATCCCCGGAACAACAGACGTGGCGCGAACAAATCAGGGACCGTCCGCCCTGCACGCCGAGCGTTGGTTCGCGGAGCTCCGTTCTTTGTCCTTAAGTTTCAACTTTCCGCCCCGAAGTGTGTGCTTCATTCGGAGCATCTCGTTCGCTCTACAACCCTTTGCCACATTTGCCCAATTTTTTTTTTTTTTTTTAATCATCTCCCAAGGCATCTTGCTTCCTCTTCTTCATACCAACTGTCACACTCTTTTGTTCCGCGTGCTCATAGAGTCTTTGCAAAATCCACTTGGTGGTTCGTCGGCTGGGTATGGTACTCTGGTTCATGCATCTTGATCCTCCGTCAAAGCCAAAAAAAGGAACTTCGAATAGTCCCTGTCTTAGCTCCCTTACCGCACTTCCTTATCAACCTTGGCCTCTCACCGCATCTTTCCCTCGACTGGTTGATTCTTCCACATGCTGACTCCGCTTACACTATAGTTGATTCGCCGCGCTCCGCTCTCCCTATCTTTCCGTGTACTGCCACCCACACCTTTTCAACAGTTGTGTACAAAGCCCTATTTTCGTGAGAGCCTTTTCCATCTTACGTTTCACGGCATAAAGACATACACACTTTGCTTGATGTCTTCATTGTAGACTAACACATGGCGCCGCCGTATTCGAAGTTTCAATTGTCCTTTTCCTTTGTCTTTATCGAATCCATCTCGTGATCTATACCTCTGCTTGCCTATACATTCTTCTCTCAATTTGGTCTGGTCGCCTGGGAGCGATTGTGGACCCCCCCCAAACCTTCTCATATACCTGTTCACTCGCGTCCAACACAATATTCACAAAAGCACAAGATGAAGTTTGGGCGCAACCTCCCACGGAACGTTGTTCCTGAGTGGAGCACTTCCTACATCAAGTACAAGGCGTTGAAAAAGCTCATCAAATCGGCAGCGGAAGATGTGAAGGCTGGCCACGAGGCTGATCTTGCTGGTGAGCAACCTGTTTGGGTTTTACGTACTTGGGCCGCGGAGCAGTCTTCCTAATTGGGTCTCTTAGGATTCTTCTATTCCCTCGATCGAAATCTCGAGGATGTCGACTACTTATATAACAAGAAGTATTCTGATTTTGCTCGCCGCCTCAAGCTGTTGGAGGAGCGGTATGGCCAAACCTTGGATGCTGGCCACCGCCTCGACTCGGAGGAGGTGGAGGACCTTTTGGCTGCCTTGCTGGAGCTGCGTGGTCAGCTGCGGAAATTGCAGTGGTATGGCGAAGTTAATCGCCGTGGATTCATCAAGATCACCAAAAAGCTGGATAAGAAAGTGGGCACCCATGCGCAACGGACTTATCTAGAGACGAAGGTTGATCCATCGCCATTCGCTTCGAATGTGCGGGTCACCGAGTCCTTGAAGAAAATCAATGACTGGCTCTCTGTTCTCGGTGAGCAGAAAGTTTCCGATGATGCCAGCTCTACCCATTCTTCCCTTTCACTTAAGAGAGGCCCGGCCCGTCCGAACCTGAATCTACCATCGAGCCTACTCATTGCTGTCGATGAAGCGTTGCGCAAAGATGACACTCACGTTCTTCTGGAACTGCTGGTGACGCTTAAAACCTCCACGGACGACATCGGCGACAACGTCTTCCCGAAAGTTCTCGACAACCTTTTGCAGCGGTCTATATACTACCGCGCGAAATCCTGCATCTCCATTCTACTTAGCCGCATTGATAATCTCGAGGAAGAAGACGATATCAACAAACGCAACTGTATCCACCGATTGGTAATCTCGATTGGCCGGGCACAGTCCACGACGGACTCCGAACAGTCCGCCTCCATGGTCCTTGATTTCCCGCTCGAGACGTCCAATTATATAACCCCTGCGGCCCTACCTACTTTGCAGCCTCCCCGGTCTGTGGTGAAGGAGTCGGATCACCCCCAACATTTAGAAAGATCGGATCCGTCCGTATCGCTTTTACATTACCTGCTATATCAGCTCCGACCTGAGCAACGACACGCTTTACTTTCCAAGGACATTGCGGGTCGCACTCCGTTACATTATGCTGCCCAGTATGGGTTTAGAGTTGTCTGCGAAGTGATAATCGAGCACCTGCAAGCGTGGGATATGTTTGACGTTTCTGGGGGCATCGACGGGCCGCGCTGGCAGGATAAAGATGGCTGGGCGCCATTGCATCTGAGCGTGGTTGGTGGTCATCCATTAACAACGCGCACTCTTCTGGAGGCCGAGAATTGGCAAGGTGCCAACCGGGATAAATCAGCTATTCGGAAACAGGTCTTCAAATCAAGCGCGGTGCTTGCGTTGGCCACCAAAGCAAACTTCGTTGATATTGTCAAGCTCCTGGTTGATGCAGGAGTTGATATCAACTACCAGGATGATCAAGGTGAAACCGCATTGCACGTCGCAGCCCGGTTTGGACACCATATGTGTGCGAAGATCTTGTTAGAGGGTAACCATGACCAGAAGGCGGATACTGAGTTGGCTGAGCACACGTATTCTTGGACACCACTCTTCATTGCCTGTGTCGACGGGTCGCTGAACGTTGTGGATTTGCTGATTGAAGCAGGAGCGGACCTCGAGAAACCTGACTCTTCTGGGTGGACGGCGAAGGAACATGCGTCGTTGAGAGGTCATCTTGATATTGCCCGTCGTCTCGCTGAGGTTACCCCCGAGCCTGAAGTCACAGAAGCTGAGCCTGTGATACCAGTCACTGCAACTTCGTCCTCTTCCCCCGCCCCATCTTCCCTCGCTGAGCGAAGATCTAATGTCAGTACTCCCTCCGCGAGTTCTGGGGTGCGGAATTCGGAGCCCGTTAAATCTTTTGGACATCGGTATCTCACCGATGAGGCCATGATTCTGGTCAGCTTGGGTACCATGGACATGCGTAAGCCCGTGGAAGCAGTTGATCTTGACCGTATCCCAATGGAAAATGCCCATTCCACCCAGCTTGATACTGCGTTGTCTATCGTGGTTTCCGCCAACGGGGCTCATGGAGAACCCGAGATCATCGATCTACCCGTTCAAGACAACATCTCGACGGAGCCAATCGTGTTTCATGCTGCAGATGCAACGAAAGTTAGACTCTTATTCGACCTTGTTCCTACATATGCTGGTTCGAAAGACCAAGTAGTGGGACGTGGAGTGGCATTGCTCTCCAGCATTAAACAATCCGTGGGCTCCAACCGCATTAATCTGAAGGGTGACTCGACTGTCCCCATCATGGCTGCGAACACTCTGGAAGTCATTGGCACAGTCACGTTCAATTTTCTCATAATTACGCCATTTCAACACTCTAATATGTCGATCACCGGTGACCAGACATACTGGAAGAGTATGAGCTCGACCATGGTTATTGGGCACCGTGGTTTAGGCAAGAATATGGCCAGCCGCAACTCGCTGCAGCTAGGTGAAAATACTGTGCAGTCGTTCATTGCAGCCGCGAACCTTGGCGCATCCTATGTTGAATTCGATGTTCAGTTGACGAAGGATCATGTTCCAGTCATCTACCATGACTTTCTCGTCAGTGAAACAGGCATTGACGCGCCGGTCCATACTCTAACTCTGGAGCAATTCCTCCAACTGGGTGGCAGTGGCTCATCTCGCCGGTCTACGTCCCCATCTCAAGCAGGTGATGCTCCTAGCAGAGATGCCAGCATTCTTACCCCTCGTCCACGCTCAATGTCTGTTGGTGGCTTCGAATATGACCCTGCTGAACTGAATGAGAAGATCAAGCATACTCGCGATTTTAAGAAGAAAGGCTTCAAAGGCAACACGCGGGGAAACCACATCCAAGCACCCTTCGCCACATTGGAAGAGCTTTTTAAAAAACTGCCTAAGTCTGTTGGGTTTAATATCGAATTGAGTGAGTTTTGAAACCCCCCTAAGAACAGTTGCGAGACGATCTGACTGTGGTCGCCAGAATATCCCATGCTCTATGAGAGCGAGGAGGAGGAGATGGACACATACGCCGTGGAACTGAATTCCTTTGCGGATACGGTTCTTGCCCAGGTTTACGAATTAGGTCAGGGTCGCAATATGATTTTCTCCAGCTTTAACCCCGATATGTGTCTGTTGCTCTCCTTCAAACAACCGTCTATCCCAGTACTCTTCTTGACAGATTCTGGAGCCTCGCCTGTTGGCGATATCCGTGCCAGCAGTCTGCAGGAAGGAATTCGGTTTGCATCCAGATGGAACCTGCTTGGTGTTGTTTCACAGGCCGAACCACTAGTCCTTTGTCCGCGACTGGTTCGAGTCGTAAAGGAGTCAGGCCTGGTTTGCGTCTCTTATGGAACTTTGAACAATGATCCTACGAATGTGAAGGTTAGTATACTTACACTCTAGTTTATCTGTTGGATGTTGTTGACACTGAGCCTGTAGCGCCAAGTTGCTGAAGGCATTGACGCGGTCATTGTCGACTCTGTTCTCGCCATACGGAAGGGTCTTACGGAACATCAGAACAAAGAAGACTCGCCTACTCCTCAACCCAGCCCACTCGCCCAGCCTACCCCGATCGCTCTCAAAGAGTCTATGCAAATACCCGTTCTCAACCAAACAGAAGAGAAAGGCGATCACCTTCATGTCAAGCCAGAGACTCTTCTTTGAGGCTGTGCCATGCTTTTGGCCATTCAACATGTGATCAGCAGAGGGCTGGCGCTGCCTTTCTTTATCCCACTATTGCTTTTTAGAGGTACATGTATCGATGTTCAATACGATTTCGCAATCTATGCTTGAATCATACTTTGTACATGTAACAGAGGAACATAACTCGATTCGATGTAATTATCTAAAACTCCTTTTGTCCCCCATGACTATACTCACATTTTAGATCAATAATCTTCGAAGAAAGTGCTACTTTCAACAGCCAGCGGTTAGATAACTGTATGTTCGGACACTGCATTACCGGCTATAGATATACCATTCTTACTGCACACGCTGGGATTCACAATGTCAAATCTTGCTATAAATAATCCTATAGTATTCTCTCAATTAAAATCCAACATCCTACCTAGATGCTTCATGGCTTTGGGGGAGCATACGGTCACGTGGCTACCTTCCACCCCGCCGATGACCCAAGAATGGAACTTCGAGGAGGAAAGTATTCCGGATAGAGCTAAAGCTCTTTTTGATAGTGCCACCATTCCCAACCATACCTTCCTCCACGTTTACCCTCATTTCCCGGTCGACGACAAAGAACAACTACCCAGCTTCTCCCGGTGTCAAGTATCGTTCAGTCCAACCGATGCTGCCTGGGCTGAGACGGGTGGTTAGGTCGAAGCAGCTAAGTAGGAACGAATCAAATCGTTCTGTTCCGTCGCTCGATGCTATCGAAAGTCTGATGATGTTATGACTTGACCGATTCGCCTTAGAGCCTCTCTCGCCTTCACCTCTACTTTTTTCTAAGGTTATGTTCTATTCATCCCCTACGACCTCGAAAAAAAAAAATAGATTAGCGGACTAGACCATGAACGCCGTGGATGCGACAGAGCACTATGAGACGAGTGCACGCGGTAAGACAACCCATCTCAGACATTTTCCGCGATAGCTATAGCTCAAAAAAAAAAAAAAAAAAACTTTTTTTCCACATATCTCACTGTAACTCACTTTCCACAATCCCTGAAGATCCCGCGCCCGCCCTCCTAACCGTCATCCTCGACACAAATCCCCACGCATGGGCCCTCCTCGAAAATTCCCTCCCGCTCTCCAAGGCTATCGCAAACGTCCTCGTCTTCCTCAATGCCCACCTAGCCTGCAACTACGCCAACGAGGTCGCCGTAGTCGCCTCCCACAGCCAAAAAGCAGCCTGGCTATATCCTCGTGAGAACCATGCTGCACCGAAATCTCAAGACGCAGACGGGGACGTCTCCATGAACGGCTCGAACAACACCACCGACCAGGTGAATAAGTACCGACCATTTCGGATCGTGGAAGAACAAGTTACGCACAACCTTCGCGAGTTGATTTCTTCAACTAGTGGGGCAGATGTTCAAGCTACGAATTCGACGATGATGGCCGGGGCTCTCACGCTCGCTCTGAGCCATATCAACCGTCGGAGCATTGCATGGGCAGACGCCCACGGAGCTGATACCTCAGCCGCTGCGACGGGGACGGTCGTTCCAGCCACCGGTGGACGATCGACGGGGACAAATACGGTCGCGGAAGGGTTACAATCGCGGATTTTGATCGTGTCCGTTAGTAGCGCGGCGGACGCCGCACATCAGTATATCCCGATTATGAATGGTATCTTTGCTTGTCAGCGTCTTCACATCCCTATTGATGTTTGCAAGCTGAGTGGGGATGCTGTCTTCCTGCAGCAGGCTTCTGATGCAACGAAGGGTGTATACATGTCTCTGGCTGAGCCTCGGGGGTTGCTGCAGTACTTGATGATGGCTTTTTTGCCGGATCAGAGATCCCGGAAACACCTAGTACTTCCTACGCGTGTCGACGTTGATTTCCGTGCCGCTTGCTTCTGTCACCGGCGGGTTGTTGATGTTGGATTTGTCTGTTCTATCTGTCTGAGTATCTTCTGCGAACCTCCAGAGAACGGTTGCTGCCTCACTTGTGGTACGCAACTTGATATGGGCGACTATGGAGCCAAGCCAGTTGTTGTCGCTCGAAAGAAAAAGAAAAAGAAACGCGTGAACGGCCCGTCGGGCACAGCTACGCCAACGCCTACGCCCACTCCGGGGCCGTAACATTACGTCCCTTGACAAATGATGTTTTGCGCTTCATGAATGAGGCTAAATGTGACTGGCGCTAGGAGTGGAGTCCTTTATCTACTCCCTAGCTTAGAGCGTGCTTTGCGCCACTCGTATTAGGCGATGTTAAATGATCACATTGCAAAGAAATTATCCAGCTCGTATTAAGTATCCTATGCTCAGATACGTGTAGGATACAGACACAAACCCCGGCAAATGCATTCAGACATACCACATGGGTCATTCTCGAGTTTGGAGAAGACTCTTAAAGAAACCGCCTCTCAAACAGGCAAAAACTGTCAACCTCACATCTTGGGTTTTTTGCCTATACTGGTCACTTGGTCGCCAGAAGAAGAATAGCATCGGGAAACAGAACGTTGAGACTACTAGCAGATAGCATTTGTCAGCTGCAGACGAATTGAAAAATCAGGTTCCCTCTGATTTGTGTAATAGAGGGAATAAAGACGATAAAAAGGTGCTCACTGACGTAGGTAGGCTATGCTGCAACGTTGGGTACCTTATACCTAAGGACATTAGTTCAACTGTTGGGTTCGTTCTGTAATTTTGTCATATGCAGTACTTATGGTAATCTTACCTCTTGTATCGATAGGCGCGGCCACCCTGAGCAATGCTCCCGTTCCCATTGCTGCGCGACATGACAGACACTGGTTTCTTGTCTCCGCTGCTCATAGAAGCAAGTGCCTGTGTCGTATTGTTTAGCAAAAGAGACTAGAATTTGATAGACAAGGGCGACCTACGAAGGAGTCCGTGTTATGGCCAAAGCAAAGGTACACTCCATCGATCGTTTTCTTGACTGCCATGATCCCAATGGCACCTTGACAGTGGCTCTCCTTGACCCCGGGATGGCCTAAGTATAGAAATGTCATTAGTGTTCCAATGATGAACATTGCAGGACGGGGCTCATCTAGTACCCATAAAGTCTGACGTTATCATTGCCCTCAGCGCTTCATCCTCGGTAACTTCCTCAAATGAACCGTCTTCGCACCTCAGTTGATTATAATAGATGCGCGAGGCGCATGTGCTGGCGGCCATGGTGGTAGCAATGTGTTCCCCAGTTCCCGAAGTGACAGTAGCAACGCATGTTTTGTCAGGATCACTAGGGTCTACAGGAATGACCGCAGTACCTATGCCCACAAGCGCGGCAGGACCAATACGGCCGCGGAATTTCATTCCAATGCCACCGGAGGACGAACCTGCTGCGATATTTCCTTCGCTATCCACTGCTATAGCACCGACAGTATCGCTGATTCGATCCGCAACCGCATTGGAAGTGGTGTCGCCATGGTGCATATCTGCGGCAAGAGAAGGGGGTGTGGGATCGATTTCCATAGCGGATGCATTTGGGTTCAGAGAATGAGCTGCAGATGCCTCCAATGACGCACTGCCTGGCATGGAGTTAGATTGATGAGCCTGGGAACCAGCACCATCTATATAACGACTGTTTCTGGCCCTAGGTGGTAGAAAGCAAGTACCGCTCGGCGAAGTGATACTGGAGGTTCTGGCTATGAAGCGTGTATCGCCTAGACTAGACACCACGTCGTCCGTCTTACCAGACAAAGGAGAAGCGGATGATGAGGCTGGCCGAATACTCGACGGAGAAGCGAGTAGCTGTGCTGGATTAACATTGACTGGTCGACGAATATACTTATGACGGTCATTCTGATGCCTCGCTGGGAAATGCTCCTTATCTTTCAACGCGGCCGCTTCTAAGTCCTGTTGCCAACGATGCCATCTTTCCATTGCTGCCTCTGAAATTAGACCGTCGGGTGGGAGCACAACCAGGCCCTGTTCATACGCAAAATCCGTCGCACCCTGTCCGACAAGGAAGTTGGGAGGCACTCTCTGCAAAGACAACGGCCTCGATGATGTCTCAAGAACGACTCGTGCTAGCGAGATTGGATTCTTCACTTCTACGATGGAATGTCAGTCTTTTCCAACACTAGCCGACTTCAAAGCAAACTCCGAGTGGGAAAATACGTACGAGCAACGGCGCCAGCTGCACCGCTTCGCCCCAGATGGTTTACAATCGTAGCGTCACATTCCACAGTGCCATCTATAGTCAGATTGCTACCGTAACCTGCGTTTGTGATTTCGGCATCTTCTAGGAGCATGATGGCAATTTCGACAGCGTCAACAGCTGTCCCGCCATTTCTGAGCATCTGGATTGCCACCTTCGCCGCGCTGCTAAATGTTAATGCCGAAGAATTGAGCAATAGCAAATAAGAGGAAAAGCAGTGATGGTATCCATGGGGTCACAACTCACTTCTCGCATGTTTCTAAGTGTAATTTTTCATTATGCGGACTATGAAACCCAGCCCCTGCATGAACAAAGATGGCAGAAATATTGTCTTTCTTTGGGCGGCTCATGGTGAATTTGAGCTGGTCTGTCAAGGAGTTTGAAGTATCGGTGCGTGGATTTGTAGCTTGTGGTTGTGGAAGTGATAATAGTGGGAGATTCCACACAGCTTTAGAGCAACTCAAGACCAGAGCCCGTAATGGAGACTTGGGATTCAGCATCCAATCTACCAGAATGCAGGCAACACGCACGGGTAAAACATCACTTCAATAGGGGTATCTTTCTTTTTCACGACGAGGATGAGAGAAGGTACAGTCCCACAGTGACCCGTCACAGGGGAAACTGTTCTAGATTTGTTATGAGAAGAAAAGAAAAAATAACAAACGAAGGACACCAGTAGGATGATGAGTCAAAGAAGACAAGGGGTGAGAGTTCAGTTAGGAGAGCGAGTGATAGAGAGGTCCTAGGTACAAGGAATAATGTAGTGTTGAGGATATTGGTATGGCGATGAGTTCATAACAAACGAGAGTGGAGAGCATTAGGAAGATCTGAATGGCATTAGAGAAGAATATTGGAACAATGAATGTGAGTGAGCAGGTCTGTAGGTACAAAAGGGACACAGAAAAATGAAAATGCCAGATGACAACAACACAGGTAATAGAAAATGGAGTGAATGTTTTCTCAGTTCAGTTCCTTCCAGAGATCGTTCAGTCACTCTTAAAGTCACTTAGCAGGTAGAGGCAGTTGCCTCTTTTGAGTCCTGTGAGCCCATGACTTGCAAGGCCAAAAGTCCCACTCATGTGGGTATTACCAGAAATAATTTAAATGAGAGCTGGGTTTAGTATGTAAGTGACTCTTTTACTTTCTTTTCTTTCTTTTCTTTTTTTTTCATTTAGTCTTTCCTTCATTTTTTTTTTCATCAAACTCATAGATATCCAGAGGGCACATGACTGTGGCTTGGCATCGATGTCATGAATCTCAGGTGTCCACTTATCTGGGACGGTATTTACCGTACCTGCCGAGTAAGTTACCCAACAATGTGCATACGTATGTTGTATGTACTAAGTGGTTGGTACTGTGCAACTGCTACTTACTAACTTGCCCGCCTCTCCGTCTTCTCCCCTCCTCCGCTACTATCCACGACCCTCTCCCTATTTAGTACCCACTTTACGTCCTGCCTCCATTCTATCATCTTCGCTTTGGACTCCCCAATTCATTCCAACCCTACTGGTAGTAGGTTGTTCTAATCACGGTTTGGGAGAAAGGGGTAGTGTGTTCGTGTGTGCTTCAGCTCATCCGTCATGGCGTCCCAAACCCCGGCCGTTGTCATGGACAAGTAAGTTGGTCTACACCGACGAATCCCCGCGATTGATGAAGACAACTGACTCTCCGTGCTATCGCTTAGCGGTACTGGATACTCTAAACTAGGTGAGCTTAACTAATCCCATATTTTCGTTCTGGATCGCCCAGCCGAGCTTCGAGCTGAGCTCTAGGCTGACATGCAATCACTAGGTTTCGCTGGTAACGACTCGCCCTCGTTTGTCTTCCCTACCGCTATTGCAACTAAAGCTGGTGCTGGAGCTACTAAGCCCCCTGTTGCGAATAAACCTGGATTCTTGTCTGCTGGTGGTGGGGCAAGTTCACACTTGTCTGCGAAGCGTGGTACAGAAGACTTGGATTTCTTCATCGGTGATGAAGCTCTAGCAGCTGCCAATGGTCCTGGATATGCCGTCAACTACCCCATCAGACATGGTCAAATTGAGAACTGGGATCATATGGAGCGGTTCTGGTCGAACTCGATCTTCAAGTACCTGCGCGTCGAGCCGGAGGACCACTATTTCTTACTCACTGAACCTGTAAGACATTGGTTCCGATCATTTTTATTAAAGCTGGGGTTTACTGTTGGTGGAATAACATATGCTAACATGTACTTGCTGCACAGCCCCTGAATCCACCCGAAAACCGCGAAAACACTGCGGAGATCATGTTCGAGTCGTTCAATTGCGCCGGTCTTTACATTGCTGTTCAAGCTGTACTTGCGCTCGCTGCGTCATGGACATCTTCTAAAGTGACCGATAGGTCGCTTACAGGAACTGTCATCGACTCGGGTGACGGTGTTACCCATGTCATCCCCGTCGCGGAAGGCTACGTCATCGGGTCTTCCATTAAAAGTATACCCATTGCCGGCCGAGATATCACGTATTTCGTACAAGGCCTGCTTCGTGACCGAGGCGAGCCCGATAGCAGCTTGAAGACCGCGGAGAAGGTCAAGGAAGAATATTGTTATGTGTGCCCGGACATTGTCAAGGAATTTGCCCGCTATGACCGCGAGCCGGACCGGTTCCTCAAGCATACCGTTACTTCGCCCAACGGCCGGACCGTGAGTATCGATGTCGGATATGAGCGGTTCCTTGCGCCCGAGATTTTTTTCAATCCTGAGATCTATTCTTCCGACTTCCTAACTCCACTGCCGAATGTCGTTGATGGTGTCATCCAGTCTTCCCCTATTGATGTTCGGAGAGGCCTCTACAAGAACATTGTTCTGTCTGGAGGGTCCACGCTATACAAGGACTTCGGTCGTCGTCTGCAGCGTGATATCAAGCACTTGGTTGAGGATCGCATCCGTGCGTCCGAAGCACGCAGTGGCGGAGCTAGGAGCGGTGGATTGGACGTGGCCGTTGTGACGCATAAGAGGCAGAGACATGGCCCATGGTTTGGAGGTAGCTTGTTGGGTCAGACACCAGAATTCCGCAGCTACTGCCACACCAAGGCAGAATACGACGAAATAGGTCCCAGCATTGTCCGGAGGTTCGCCCTCCTCGGAGGCCCAGGCAGCACGTAAATTGAGGGAATCAATTGTCAGCCAGTGTGTTCATTAGCTTTTTGTCAATAGTTTTCTTTTCTCTTACGATTGTCCAGAGACCTTATCAATCTGACGCCGCGCGTTCACATGTAGTTGGGTAGACTAGAAGGAGACGAGAATGTGGAGTGTAACACCTGTGGTCTGTTTCGCTTACTTCTGGCAGAATGTTGAAATCCTGACCTGGTTACTCAGGTCCAATGTACATACGCACCACACTTTCACAAGTGAGCATCTCTTCTCGATGTTCCGGTTTACGTAAAGAGCCTTTGGAAACGTTGAGGGCATATCACTTCCTAGTACCGCGACATAGCCTATCTACACTTGCAGCCACCACCACTTCTGACAGTCATGGGCTACACGAGCAGCATACCAATAGCACAAAGAAAATGGCCAATCATTATGGGATCTTAACTTTCACTATCCATACTCACTCCTTCCCCCTCAATCGTCTCCAAGCGATCAACAAAGGGATCCCACGCACTCTGATAAAATAGGCGCAGTACAATAAGGCTCCGAAGCAGTCCTATCCAGATCTCGTTCAAACGAGGCAACAAAGTATCCAACAACTGTGTTACCCTCTGAAAGAGGTACTCGCGAGTGAGATCAGTGTGACAGATATACCAGCTTGCATCCCGCAGCACCGTACAGATTTCAAAAAGGGCTAACAAATCCAGATCAATGCTTGCATTTGCGGCCGCTTTGTAAGCATTTCGATGCCCGATAGCTTCTACAGGGGCTAGGCATCTTGGTAGGATTAGAGAGATGAATTCGGCGCTCCGGTGGCCCCCTTCTAGGTGTTTGAGCTTTGACTGACACTCGTCGAAGAGACCTTTTTCGTGCCGGGCCAGAAGACATGCTGGGTTGGTTGGTGGTGGGAGTTCGTATCGGTTTGAGGGGAGTTCGGTGCCGAGTCCTGGTCATTCTCTAAGTTTGCGGGAAACAGAGAAGGGAGAGGGAGATAATATACTTATACTTAGTGCTAGTATATCTCTTCTGCAATTGAGACCATGCTAGTCGTGATTCAATGATATGGTTATACGCGTATAGACCCTGTGCACCGCAGCGTTCAGATAGTGCATGGAACATGGGCTGAGATGCCTGGCATAGGACGGCCTTGGATGTGGCTGCAATCCCACCCTGGACAGCTGGCGCACTGTTGAATTCTCCAAACTTTTGGATACTGTCCTCCGCGTATGCTTCGAGAACTGTGATTTGCGCTAAGGCATGTAGTATGGGGAGCTGGGTGCGGAATGAAATGATAGGAATGGACGTTTGTCCCGATATCCTTACTACAAAGACTACTCTTTTCATTACAAGAGCCAAGGTCGTACTAAATGCTAGAAACCCAACAGAAATACGTTGGATTTAGGATAGGAAACTTTCTCACATGTTGTCTAGCTTCTGTAGCAGTCCTAGCAGAGCTGATCTAGGTAGACGTCCGTGCGTGAAAGTAGTGATGGCATGATCTAAGGCCTTCGATCCTGTTCGATTAGGGAGTAGCCTGCAGTGCTTTAATACTCTTAGATTCCGAGACAAGCATCTCTAAACATGCATACTTGGCAGTGACTCCTTCGCGCATCTGTTCACCGTCATTGAGCCAAACAACGAACGGCCTCCCCCCGGTCATTCTTGGATACAAGAAGTCGGCAAACACAAGGGCGACTCGAGGGAATTCTTTCCTTAGCCATTTTGGGGCTGTGAACCTGAGGTAGTCAGCAATAGAATGTTGGAGATATCAGGAGCTGTTCCATCCTACTTTGCTGCATTCGAACTTGGCGTATGGTGATCAAAATAACCTTTTGGAAGCAAGGTCGCGGCTTGTCTCCAAGTGTCGAGCATCTAGCCCGTGCCCGACCTCTGTGAGCAAAAATTGGTTCCTGCATAACGAAGTCAATGAATCCTTTATTATGGCGGCTTGGGAAGATTCCTTGGACTTACAAGGCGTCAAACATAAGTATACGATACAAGAGTGGTCGATATTCCAGCCGATCTGATATGAGTGCAGCAAAAGTTCCTCCAGCAACATTATATTGAGTAGACATCACGCAAAGTGCTGCAAAGTCAACGGAAAATATCAGGCCCTGGTGGAATTGCCAAAACTTGGGAGCCAATTCCAGAACGTCTGAAATCTTCATATCTATGTCCGAATGAGAGAGATCTGGCACAGTGTCATATAACGAAGCTTACCATATACCTTAGCAATCGCATGGGTGCGGAGATAGCTGATATATATTCTTTCATCATTCGTCAGATGCTCAGGAATTGGTTTGAAAAGTCTGTTTTGAGCAACGTCGAAATTAGTTAAGACATTATGGCTGATCCGTCTATTTGATCTCTTTGACAGGTATCATCCAGGGCCCAACAGTCTGACAGATAACCCGTGGATAACGACACTTGGGAACATATTAAAGAGACTAGACTGTAACGGATGATGTTGTATCATGTTTTGAGATCTTGGAATCCCATCCTTCCAACCTGGCATCGGATGAGACAATACAGTTAGAGAATTCGCCCTCGAAAGTATTTTCTTGTATGTGTTTGTGAAACCCACCAACAGTCCATGTATCGAAGCATGATACCTAGATACCTCAGTAATGCCCCGCTCATATTAGTTGTACTTACATACACTGCCTATTGTATCCTTTATATCGTCAAAGGTCTAAGAGCTTGTTACCAGTATCCCAGGTTGTTCCGATGCAAAGTGTGGAGGCCAGACAATCCCATAGGCGGCTGCATATAAACTGCTCTCAACTGAGCTTGGTGCATGCCTCGCTGCTGTCATTGCTTGGATTATCTTGATCTCGGGATACTAGTAGCGCAAACTACTACGACAGTAGACTGGAGCCAATGAAGCCCAAGCAGTGATAATATACTGTGTAACTTAAGAGTATGCTACTAAGGCTATTTACTTGTCCCTATAAAATACGCTCAGATCTAGAACCATGAAGACCGAGCAGCATAACAGGAAGGTAAAGACAATAACTTTGCTCCCTGATCGGTCAGTTCATATACAAATAGGAAATATCGTCAATAAAGTCTATGCCATGTTCTTTTGTGCCTTAACCAACACCAGCTGAAGATCAAACTTTCCATCGAATCAACCTGTCGCGATATCGTTTTTTATTCTTTTTAGTATGTAGTCTTGTTCAAAATGGCCACACCTTCTACATGACCTGTTTGAGGGAAAAAGTCGAATCCTTTAATACTCTCGATCTCATAACGGATGTTCTTCTCCGCGTCACCCTGAACCATAAAAGCTACGTCCCTCGCCTGTGTGTGCACATTGCAACTAACGTAGACGACGCGACGAGGTCCGAAAGTCAGAAGCTGTTGGAGGAAGTCATCACTACAGCCTTTTCGGGGCGGGTCAATGACGAGAAGCGTCTGGTCCGAAGGATAGGGTACGTCTTTGAAGAGGGTGGCGGCATCTGCTGCGGCAAAGCCGGTGTTGGGAAGGGTGTTGGCGCGCGCATTCTCGCGCGCAGAGATAATGGAATCTGCGGCTACATCAACACCGAGGCTTGACTTGAAGAGAGGCGAGAGGGTGATTGTGAAAAGACCGGACCCGGAATAGGCGTCCAGGAGATACTTGATAGGCTTGGACTCTTTTTGGTTGTTCTCCGGCAGTGCACGCTGACGGATGAACTCTGTAAACCCAGAGAGGATAGAATTGTTGTTCTGGAAAAAAGCACCGGCTCTGTTGCTGAAGAGGTAATCATCGATGTATTCGACTGTTGTACCGTTGGGATCCGTCACACACCGTTTCTCTTCGATGTACTTCTCACGCTCGGTTCGAATCACATCCCCTGAGTCCTGGCCGACTTCAATTTCTCCGTCCTTTATTACCGGACTGGCATCCACACCATCTTTTGGAACACGGGCGGTGGATTCCCGCAGCAGAATTGTTGCCCCTCTGGTATATTGTCCAATATTTTCCGCAACCCTCTTTCTCTCAGTTTTGAGCCCTTGACGAACAATATCGGTGCCTAGAGGACAATCTTCAATATCTAAATCCCGGCGCTGGTTCTTGTAGCAAAATCCGATGGGCGGCACCTCAGTACGAGGCTCCCTCGGGCCTTTCTGTTTCCTCCTGTTATTCCCTCCAGGGCCCGCAAAATGTGGTGTCAACTTCGTGCGATAACCGTATCTCAAAGGGGACGGGAAAGTGTCGTCAATTGCTGGTATCAGCTCCGGGATTAAGCCAGAGAAATTGGCAAATGCCTTTTCCACAATGCGCTTCTTGTGAGCCAGCTGATCCTCATAGGACATCATCTGCAGCTGGCACCCGGAACACTTGCCAAAATACTGGCATCCTATAGCGGAGTCATTTCGCTTAGAGCCAGGTTCGATCACTTTAACAAAATCTGTCAAACTGTAGGACAATGTCGGAAAATGCCGCACAACTTTTACCAAAACCTTGTCGCCGGGGACAGTGAAGGGTACAACGTAGACATGGTCTGTATTCTCGGACAGCGCGAGGCCGTCGCCGGTTGAGGATATCTCTGTGACCTTGACTTCGATCTCGGTGAAAGTTTCCGGTAGGGAAGGCGGCGGTGGTGTGGAATCGTCTTCTACATCGATCTCACTCTCCGGCTTGTGCTTCCGCAGAAGTTGGTCGATATCAGCTTGGAGCACTTCATCAAATCCGCTGCTCTTTTCTCGGTCAGCGTTGACCTTCTTGCGCCGTTTCAAGCTCGTGTCTGGTTTCTTGGGAGAGTTCTGCATTATGGTTGAGGAGAAATGCGCGACAGGGTATGGACGGTGGGACAAAAAAAGATTGGAGTGGACGAGATGTCCAGTCCGTAGGGAAAGAATCGAAGAGCAATATTTGCGCAACAGGAAGAGACACGCCCTAGAAGCGAACATATATATTAGGTATAGGGAGAAGAAAATGAGAAAGGACAGAAATTATTGCGAAAAAAAGATCAGGAAGAGAAAAATAGCTTAACGTTTGAGGGACGAGATGAGTGACCAAAAAAAGGTGAGCGGCAATTGGTCGAACCGGTCCGCTGAGAATTTCGCCGGCTTTTAGTCTTTCAGTTCTTCAACCATCCAAACCTCTGTTCACCCTTCGCACCGCGGTCGATCCCACTCTACCCCAACTCCTTTAACCTCCCCGGACTAGCTCTCGAGTGGCCTCTGCTGGCCAGAGAGCCCCTATCTTTCAACATGAGCTTCGCACGGCCCGCAAGATGTGTGTTCTGCAGCTTTTCTCGAGGTGTCTCCGCAGGCACTCGCGTGCCCAGTCGACAATTCCACCCTTCGCCTGTTTTACCGAACCGTAAACCGAGATTTCCCAATATCAAGTCTCGAGATGCGAAGACCTTGGATGAGATAACGCGGGAAATGAAGCCCAAGCACTTCAAGCCGTACACGGAAGAGGATAAGGCAGGCCTCAAGGAAGAATACACCCCCGAACAGCTGGCCGCAATTGAGGCCGGTGAGGCGGCAATCGATCCCAAAGATATGGCAGAGCAGTTTGCTATTCGTCAGGATCCCATGAAGCTTCACTACCTCGATGATTTCTCGACCATTGAGCCCGGTGTGGACAAGCATGTCCGGGCGCCCAAGTCCAACTCCGACTACAACGCGACTTTGAAGAGTGATGATGATTTTGTCGAAGACTACGCCCGCTTTTTCGCCGAAATGCCGCAGGATCCCACCCCAGCCGATTGGGTACGGTTTGCTGAGACTACACGAGTCACCCTGGGCAAGGAGGAAAATGAGCTGAACCCCCACAGCGCCATTGTACCAGATCTGTTCGGTCCGGCGGAGTCTCTGACCCAGGATAACAAGCCTTACAAAATTTTCGAGACGGAAGACAATACGCGGCCGAAAGAGTCAGATGAGATGACCGATGCGCTAAAGCGACTTCTCCAGTCGACGGGCTATACTACGTGGCAGATTAAGACGCTGTCGACAAAGGCCCTTGTGTCGCACTCGGTCGTCAACCAGACTCGTCTGGGTAAGGTCCGTCGTATGTATTGTCTTTCCATTGCTGGTAATGGCAATGGTCTCTTGGGAATTGGAGAAGCCAAGTCAGAGGAGTCTGCCGATGCCATCATGCAGTCCAAATACAGAGCTATCAGAAACATGCAGCCCATCCCGCGGTACGAAAACCGCACTATTTTCGGCGATGTCCAGGGTAAGGTGGGAGCCGTCGAACTGAAATTGATGACCCGCCCACCAGGTATGCAAACTCTTACTCATAGACCACTGACTCCACCTACTAACGGTCCTTAGGTTTCGGACTTCGTTGTCAGCATCTGATTTACGAAATGTGCCGTGCAGCCGGTATTCACGATCTCGCTGCTCGTGTCGGTCGTTCGGGCAACCCCATGAACACTGTTAAGGCAGCCTACGAGGCACTTATGAGCCAACGCAACCCAGAAGATGTTGCCCGTGCTCGGGGCAAGAAGATGGTCGATGTTCGCAAGGTCTACTACTCAGGAAGAGAGTAATCGGTGTTCATCGGTTCGATATATCTTTTTCTTCAGTTTGTCATGACCTCTGGAGGTATCAAGGTGATTTCTGGTAGTCCAGAGATAACCTTTTGATCGTTATCCGGACATCTCGACAGTCACCATCTCGCATAGAATAGACTGTACGAATATGGGCATCGTTCGCGGCATATGGTGCCGCTTCTTTGCGTTATGGCGGTGTATATAATGCTTTTCTTTTCCTTTTTCTTTCCCCTTCGGTTCTTTCTGTACCCTGACATGTATTTGTATCTGCAAGACTAGTGTCATACTATCTCATATCAATCAAGTTCCAGGCCCTGTAAACTAAATATTTAACCTTCAATTCCAACACCATCCCATAAAGCGCAATCATAAACAAAGGGTATACCCGTCGCCCACACCCATAGATGCAAAATCATACAATTATTCAACACCCCAGAAAAAAACCACAAAAAAGCAATCCCTATAGGGTGGAAAAAAGACCTCCAAAAATCAAGCATATCGGCCCTCAAAAGTCACATCCTCATCCTGCATATCATATCCCTGGTCATGATACTGCATCTGATCCCCGTGTTCCATTTGCTGCTGCTGTTCCTCACTCTCATTAAAGATCTGTTGCTGTAACACGATACTGTACACACTAGCTTTGAGAAGCGTGCAGACCGTCGCCGTCTTCCGTTCGAGTAGTCGGAGGCCGTCAAGAGTAAGAGACGAAGGGTCACCAGATAGATCGGCCAGTTTATCAGAAAGCTTTATTCAAGTTATATCAGTCTTGATCCAGTTCTTCTGGTGGTTGGTGTAGAGGGAGGAGCGGGGTATAGCGAAAGACGCAAGATATGTACTTATCTTGGGTCTTCCATCTAAGGACAGTGGAAGCTATATACCTTGTTCACGTTACCCAGTAGCCGAGCATATTCATCTAGCACTTCCTGTTCGAGATCAGAGACCATTGGGTTTGAGGCGCGGAGGAGAGGATTCTCGGATTCTTGCGCCGGGGTGCCGTCAGACATTGTGGATGGTGTTGTTATATGGGTGTGTCTTTTGGAATAGAGTAGGATAGGATAGGGAGTCGTAGGGGTGGTATTTCAATTTTATGGTTATATTTCGGTGGGTGGTGATGAGGAGCCGTGATTTATTTATTACGGTTGGATCGCGGTGTATTTATTTTATCAATTGGTTTATCAGGTAGTCAAGTGTTTGTATCTTAACTATGTGGTGCGTGGCAGTAGGTCGGAGGAGGTGGCCTTTGCGTTGATATGAATTATTAACTAAGCCTTGAGGCAGACTATTCTGGATTTGGTCTAGTCTGATGTTAGGTACTACCTCATATACTCAGACCCGGACGAAGTATATTGCATTTGCGTATACTTACACTTCCGAGATGAAATTGGTAGGATAGTTTCTTCTTGGGTATAACATAAGGAACTGATGCTTCCTCAATTAGCTGCTCGTGCTAAGGTACTTTGCGAAGAGACACACTCAAATAGAAAGTATATTTAAACACACGAAGGTGTTAGATCACGTGACACCTAGGACACCTAGGGGCTTGGCCGCTCACCGACTCCAACCCCTATTTCATGTATCGAGAGATTATGGATGTGCGCGTTCAAGATGATGGCAATGTGCTAGATAGCTGTGTGCTATATCATCAAGGTCGTCCCTACTAGGAAACTGCACATGTAGCTACCAACCGGCGAGGTACGCTCCTATTTCCCCTGATACCGTTTCATTGTAGAGCCCGAAGCTTAAAAGGGCATCATCAAAAAATATGCTGCGAATAAATGCAACTTCGACCACCACTCCATCTAAACCCCGACGGTACTCTGTGCATGATCGAAATATGCTGCCCTGGATTATCCTTCCGGTTAAACGACCGGTGACATCCGTCAATACTACACTTAAACGAAAGGGGAACGACATGGGTGCACCAGATGTACATTAAGAACTCTCCCACCCTACTGAAGTAGGTAATTAGATGAAGAGCACCCCTACCATCTACATAAGAACAGCGGCCTCGGTAATTCTTGGTTGCCGTTTTTGAATTATAGGCGCTATAATAGAATATATATATTAGAGTCTAAACACAACTGTCCTCTGTTGACGTTTTCCGCTTTCAGCTGGTCAAGCCACCTGTTTTCACAGCTCATTGTTCTACCGGCTCGTTTCTAGAAAGCTCTATATTGAGCTATTTTAGGCGCTTTGTTTGCTTACCTGTTAAAAAGCTCATGTTTTCTAGGTTCTAGATAGTTAGGTTTTATCATCTCAATTCAATCGTTTGAAGTGTTTTCCCACTAGAGCTTCGATCCTGATCTGTGTACGTCAACATCCTCGGCTGACTCTCTATCGTGATCCTCGTCAGAAGTAAGGTGTCGGTGAGGCGGTCCTGCTTTCCAGTTATGGGTGGAGCTGTTCTGAACGTCTCATCTCATTTTAAACAAGCCTAGGCATTTTAAAACAACAGGCCACGTCTGGACAGGGATGCTTGAGCGCTCACGACACACTACTCAGTAATCGCTGGGGACCTCGACAAGGCGATGAATCTATGAACCTCCATGGCTTGTGTGTCATCGCCGTAAGACAGGGCAAGCTAGGGATTCGCGCTATGAGGAACCTCAATCGAGCCGATGTCTAGAGGGCCGGGGCAATTGTTTGCTGAATCAAAGCGTCATTGGCCGAGATATATGACGAACGGTGGCTGTTCGCCAAAATCATGATTAAGCAGCAGAGGGTTTGTGTGGCTTGTTAAACATAAACCCGAGTGGTGGATTGCTGTCAGCAAAGAATATTAGACCATGGGACAAATAATCAAGGACGCATCGGTGGTCGAAATGACCGAGGGACAACTGACGCTGCCCGCCTCAACCGAAGTTGATAGCGCTGACTGAAATAATGGGATCGTGAGATGAGGCATGGGAAGGATATATATTGCTGCTTAAATGTTCTCGTAGGTGGACATTTTTCTCAGACCACACTTGGTATGGCTATGCCATTTACATATCAGCAGATAGTCCGAAAACCCGGGGACGACTCACTCCTGTAGGCTAGAGTGATTATGACGATATTGGAAATTCAAGGCTGTTAAAGTGTAGCAACAGTTTGGCGATGGATTACGCATGGGAGCTTTCCGAATGCTCTTAATTTCAACAACTACAGATCGACGATCTACTCGGACATGCTGTCCTATTGCTGAAAAACAAAAAAATCAGCGGTTACGCTGCAGCAGAACTGAGCTCAAGGCAAGGCTCAAGGCTCAAATAACAAAGCTTCTGACCAATTCTAAGTCCCCCATACGGAGCACTCAATGGAGTTTTGCCATCTCGAAACATTCAACCTGTTCACTTGCTAAAGTCACTATGATTAGGGGATATCAGCAGAGTGCTACATATTCGCTTTGAAGAATAAACAAAGGAGTCTGTTTCATATTTATCCAATAAATGCAGTAGTATAAATATCTCGTGATTGTTGTAGCTCTAACATACGCCCAGGCGCCGGGCCTGTCAACATATGGATCCCAAGACATCCAAGTGCTGTCTTCACGCAAATCAAAAATCAATGCAATCAGGAAAGAAATACCAAATCGAGTCTTCTTGTCCTTTTATTTCGCCCATAGTAGGCGAACAAGCGCGGAAGGAGATGATTCGCACAAAAAGAGATCTGTTCTGCCATACAACCGAAATCGTAAACGCCGTCTTTGCAATAGTGACAGTAAAATGGGAGCAAAAGCAAAACGTGTACATCGCTGCACCCGAATGGTCAAATAAACGTAGAAAACCGAAAAAATAGTCCCGTGGAGGAAGTCAGCTTGAATGGTCGTGGTACACTAACACAGATCGATAATCGCCATGAATATCGAGAAAAAGCAAGAGGTGGTTGAAAAGCAAAGCAGACAAAAAGACAAAAGATAAAAAGCCCACAAAAAATTCTAAGCTCCCGTACTCCAGATTATAGCTGTAAGAAAGTGTTGCTTCGGATACAAAGATCTTTCATGCATTATCGTCGTGAAATGAGCTCCCTAGCCATGCAAGGGATGCTCATAGGGTGTGAGGAGGTATTTCGGTCATCATAGCATCAGTTGACCAACTACATATCTCCGTCATGATGGAGAGTAACGCTGTTGAATTCTTCGAATGGATCGTTCACCTCCCCGTTGGGAGTGGCAAGGCCAGAATCCATTGGGACACCCTTCATCCTAGTAGGGTTGTTACCGCCAATATCGACACTGGCGCTCTCCTTAACATTGCGGAAATTGAGAGTGTCGGTTCCTCGACTCTGATGAGGAATCATCGGCGGCTTCATATGGCGGATGAGCGCCCACTGTGTTTGCCGGAAGAAGGGGTGAGTCTTGACGTCTGAAGCGCCAGCTCGGGCTCCAAGACGCTTCGTCTCATCTTTAATTAGTAATTTACGAATTAATGACTTGCACATGCTATTTCCATCCTGTCAGCATATGATAGATAAGTGTAAAGATAGAAAATCCTTACTTGGATATTTGCTGTGCCCCTGGGTGTTCCGGAAATGGTACGTCGTCTCGAAGAATGTTTCCAAAAGTCGCGTTTCTGTTTTTACCTTTGAAAGGCGTTGTGCCGTAGAGCATTTCGTAGACTAATATGCCTAGGGTCCACCAGTCAACTGCACTGGTATGCCCGCAACCCTTGATAACCTCCGGAGCAATATACTCCTCTGTACCGACGAAGGAGTTCGTCCTGAAATCGGCAATGCATGATTTGGTGTCGATGGTGGGTAAAGACGTCGCCGAGTTTCCGCTCCGTGCCGGAATCATGGTGGGGGCACCACCCGATCCCGATTGTTTAGAAAGATCGAAATCTGACAGCATGATGTGGCCTGACTGATGCAGGAGAATATCTGACAAACCACCGTCAGCACAATGTTTCCCACGTTGGTGCTCGCATAGAAAACATACTCTCTGGCTTCAAATCACGGTAGATAAAGCCCATGAGATGGAGGTATTCTAAAGCGGCAGTAACTTCCGCCGCATAGAATCGCGCAGCGTCCTCGGAAATGCATTTCCCCGGACGTGTCTGAAGAGCTATAGGGGCATATGTTAGCTAGTATCCAAAATAAGTGCCATAATATACGCACCTCTGAAAAATTCACCACCACTACAGTACTCCATGCATAAATAGAGGTAGTCCTCGGATTGGAAAGAATGGTAGAGTGTGACAATGAAGGGATGGTTGCTTGTGGCAAGAATCTCTTGTTCAGCCAAGGCCCTCTTAATCTTGTTTCGTTTGATCATTTCTTTCTTGCTCAGAACTAGTGCTGTCAGCAAGGCTATCGCGAGTAGCCAAACATCATCGATTTAGGCTATGGTAGCGGGAACACAACAAGCTCACCTTTCATGGCATACAAGCGGCTCGTTTTCTTCTCGCGAACAAGGTAAACCTTTCCAACATCACCTTTGCCGATCAATTTTATCTTGTCGAAACTGCTTGGCCCGACCTCCACATTACGAATTTTGATCGAGTTGGAACTATACGTTCTGCGGAAAGCAACCTGATTCCGGATCTCACCCGGGCTTGGGATCTTGCCGTCGGCACCAAGCGTAGGTACAGCTAGACTGCTGACCTTATCCTCTGAGATTGTAATCTGAGAGTCGGTTTCTTCCACTAGAGGTTCCTTTCCTGTTTCGGCCGTCTGGGGGCGTCCGTCGGCCTCGTCTCGAGCAAAGAGGCCCTGTGCATTCGGAGCCGAAGCGACACGGCGAAGTTTCCGAGCTAATTCTTCTTTGTTGGCAGTGGTGGCCTGCTCCGCAGCCGAGACTCCATCGACCTGTAACTCGGGGGTGTCTGGCGGAGAGGAGGGTACCGAACCGTCATTGCGATGCTGTAAAGAGGGCTGCCCTTGATGAACGAAATATGGGTTGGCCGTCGCAGTCGGAGACACTCCCTCGTCAAGCGGGTTTCCTTCACTAGCAACAGTGGTAGAGCGATTGCGACCAATCGTGGGAAGAAATCGTGATTGCCTGAAAGTGGATTTCGAATCGGCCTTGGCAGCAGCCGAAGGACTTCCCTCTCTATCCCGATCGCCACTGTGGTGATGACTGTGATGGGACGAATTGCTGCCTGAGCTGTTTATGCGGAAGAAGTTCCTGATTTTTGTCGGTAAATGGCTCGATTCATTTGAATGCTTTTTGGACGGAAGAGAGAGGCTGGGGAAATTTCCACGTTTCTCGTTCGACACATTGGACGGACTGGAGTTAAAAAGCTGGGTCATGCCGACGATTTCGCCTGGGACTGTACCAGGAGTTGTGTGGTTGTTTCAGGAGGATTTGATAGAGTAAATATTAGTGGAAGGGGTAGGGAAGGGGTGACAGTCTGGATTGATCGATGCAAGGAAGAGGACCGAGCAACGGGCTAGAAACGGCGGGGGGAGGCGGTGCTATTGCGATCAAAGGAACGTCCACCCGCGGACTGATGGGGTCATGGGGAATAACGAGGCACCCGTCAAATCACTGCCGGAGAACCACTGACAGCACGGTAAAAGAAAGAAAGTAGGTACCGAAGAACGAAAGACACTATACCAATTCCCCAAGCAGGATGAACAATGCAATAAAGGGAAGAAAGACAGAGAGAGGAGAAAAAGGAAGGGAATACAAAGTGGAGACGTGGAGGAAGTTGGAATTTCGAGCTTAGTCAAAACCGCCATCCACTTAACTAACAAACCGAAATAGTCACGGGTCGACATCACCCGCAGCCACTGAACTAACTGTTCTTTTCCCTCTTCTGGGGTTCACTTCGCCGCCTTGGTTCCTAAGAACACAAGCGTTCCTCAACATCGGGAAATGCCGATTCATGGCTAAGGTTTCATCCTGTGTCCCTGTCTCAGAACGCCATCCCATAATATTCTCTTTCATTATTGCTTTTTCTTTAGTTTTGTTACTAATCGGCTGATTATTGGGCTGACCTTTATTACTTTGTTCTTTGTTCTTCCCATGAAAACCTTTCGAGGCAATTCTAATGGTTAAGATGACGGTCTAACCTTAAAGCATGGTTATCTCCTTTGAAGTAATTGGTCGGCGTTAATGAATAAACATGAGCTAGCGTGCCCTATCTAAAAGGCGCATTATCTTGGCAACTATATATCGCTCATTTATTGTTCAACCTGGTAGAAATCATTTTACAGTGTACACTCTACATAGTACTACTACTATTCACAACTGATATTCAAACCCATCCAGAAGCTATCGAAGCACGGGGTCATCTGAGATCCATGCAACATACCCCCGATGTTGGATATATGCCTCATCCCCAAGGCAGAAAAGACCCAAATACACTCTCAGAGGATGCCCCCACACTTATTCGAGGTGTGTCCAAATCACAACAATTGAACAGCCCCCTGCTTGCCCCTCGACTGCACCCATTGTTTGATTGCATCGAAGCTCCTACATGTATGTTTGCGTTCTGTCTCGCCTAAAAGAAATAAGAAAGGTGCATTATCTCTCGTTTGCTGGATTGGCCTCAGCGTAACGGGAGTTAAATCGCCCGCACACATGATGGACTGTCGCAACTGGTCTACGCAGTGATCTAAACCGGTTATCAGCATCAACAGTCCCAGATTAAGAAATCTAGCATCGCATTACCGATATGCATATCTTCGAGATCCGATGGAAGAGCATGGTGATGACCACCCGGCTTAAGACGCCTCCTCAATGCGTCCAGACAGTGCAATGAATGCAGCATATCTACCCCGCCGTAAATGCCTGTCTGGGGAATAATGATGTTCGTCCTTGTCTGCGGCAGAGGCTCCAAATTTGACTGGAAAGTATCCTCATTCATATCTGCTATCTCGGATTCTTCAAAGAGAAAGTATCGCTCCCTGATCAGTTCGTCCCAGGCCGGTCTAAGCTCCTCAAGTTGATAATCTCCCGTATACGGCCGTTCATCGGGGTTTTCAACCCGAAACAGTGTGCCATTCTCAGTCGCCCGGATCGGTGAGCCAAATCTTCTTTCTTCTAGCATGATATGAGGTTTCGCATCGTTAAAGTCGGTGGGAAAACCAGTTTCGTAGGTATTTCTTGGATTTTGGGGGTGTCGTGGCCACACGAGGAGCAGGAATTGCGTCGCTGAGAGCACAGCGAGTATATATGTTGCCCATTTCCAACGGTGGGTACTAGACGATATTGACGGCGACAGCTGTTCTTCGGTATCAAAGTAGTCTTGATCACCTGTCAACGGTTTATGCCCCTGATCACGGTCCATTATAACTGTGGTTTTCGCTAATGATGAAGCCAAAGCTCGAGATCGAGTGTGTTCAGAAATCATGGAGATAAGTTAAGCCAGTCAATTATCATTAGGAATTAGTAAGGGAAATGAACCTTGCAGGGGCAACCCTACAGGTCCACCCGTGCACTGTTGTCAGATGTAACCATCTACGTAGCCTACTGCTGGTATCAGACTAGCCTTTTGTACGCTAATCATAAGTGATCTACATGGGTGTGGGTCTATGACATGATATGGAGGATTTCACGCCAAGAGTCTTTACTTTCCACAACCTATCTATTAGTGCATTCTCAACTAGGAGTCTTGATTCATATGAAACTCATATCGATATGTCCACCGAGTATCACAATGATGAGTCTTCAGCAGTCGCCAAATTGACACAGAACCAACTCTTCCAGAGAGCCAAACAGCCGAAAGACTTTGAGCATACCTATTAGAGCACATCCTACATCATTATACAAAGACACCCATCCGAGAAAAAAAGCATACTTGCCATCCTCCAAACAGACTGGCTTAACGTATGGCAAGGAAAGGGTTGTGAAACATGAAACATCCTGATAACCGCATACTGATCGAACACCAATCAAGCTTCCTGTATCACAGTCAGAATCATTTACTTATTTTCACTATGTTTCTCTCAATTCGTTGATCCCGCGGCTCACTTACCATTAATTTTGGAGAAAGAGATTAGAAAGGAAAAGTAAACAAACTAAGGCAAGACAAGTGAGAAGTAAAGAATAGGATGTGGAGAGTAAGTTAGCCACGCCGGATACGTTGGGACAGCCACGTTACCAGCCATTAGCTCAATAGCTATAATGTAGAACCCCTGTTTCTTTTTCCTCTTCTTTCTTTTCTTTTCTTTTCTTTTTTTTTGTTTTGAAAAAACTTCCGCATCTTGAACCTTTTTCCTCTTCCATTTGATGTAAAAATTCTCGCACCGCTGCTGCACTGAGCTTGACACGTTGTTTTGGCATCTACCAATGACTATTCTTTGGGCTGAGCTTCGAAATATGATTTTTGTGTGTCTCCGTGTTGTCCTTCTCCATCACGCGTTGGCCTTTCTCATTCCCAGGCACATATCCAGAGCCGTCAAAAGACGGGACATATGCCTGCACGTTGACATTCTGAGGAACTGCCAAGGCGACTGTCTTTTGGGACACCAAACCTCGATTTCTGCTGAGATAATGCGAAAGCATTGGGGAAGTCGCCTGCTTCATGTTCTGCATGCCTGGAGTTCCTCCGTGCAATTTGTCCGTGCGATGAAGCGTTGTGATGTTGCTCGGTTTATACGCACAGTTGCCTCCTGGGCCGCTCTGAACCCATCCAACATTGTGCTGAGTATCTGAAACCTGTGACCCAGCTGATGCAAGTTTGGGGTTGGAAAGGCCTCGAGGTCTGAAAACGCATATCAGTACGCCGTATGCAGTTGTTGGGGTCATTTTTACCTTCCCCAAATGCTTTCCGCATTCTTTCCAAGCTTGTAATCTTTCAGTGAGCCCATATCATTCCAAGGTTTTCTGATTCAATTAGACTCCGAATATTGATCAATAATGTCCGGCATGTGTACTTACTTTCCTTCATGAATAGTAGCCCACGAATCTGTTGTGGACGCATAGGATGAAGAGAGTCTGTCATTTCCCTCATTGCCTGACATAGATGATGTTTCGCCGCAGTTTCGTTCCGGTTTTGTTGGAGAGGCCTCAGATATCCAGAGCTTCTTTACATCCTTTATTGGCCTGTGGCTTGAGGGTACTCTTGTGATGTTTACCTTGCCGCTTGAAAGTGGTCTTAGAACCTGTTTGCTCGGTGCTGGCCGAAGAGACGTTTCGTACTCTTCTCTTCTTTGTTTTACAAGCCGTGTAGACACAACGGACAATTCATGGAGCAGTCCATCAACTGGTTCGCCTCGCTTTGCGGCCTCTTCAATTTTATAATACAAATGCCGAAGATCCAGTGGCGATGGCTTCCTCGATGCTATCTGTTCATTGTCCGTACTGCCAAATTTCTCACTAAAAGTTGGCATATGTACGTGCGTTTGCTTGTCTTCCTGGATCGAAGCTGAATTTAAATTTATCCTCATCGTTTTCCCTTGAGGACACAGGCCGAGACTTCTGGTCGATCTTTTCGCGGGCACATCCTTACCTCCAATAGTTTTACCATGGAAGCTTGGATTCTCCAAAGTTTGCCAGGAAAAAGCTGGAGTGAATCCCCCACTTTCAATTGAAAGTAAAGGAAGCGTACTTGGGGTTAAGGGTGCAGGCATTGCCTGACTCAAGTAGCTTGCGCTGGAAGCTGAAGACGCAGGCTCTGGAAAAGCTTGCCTATTTGTCATATTTCCTGGAAGATATGTACCAGAGGGGACGGGGAAATCGACCACAGTCTCTTTCTGACCATCAAGAGGATTCCCATGTTCTCCGAAGATCAGATCCAGGTGCTCTCTATACATTCGTACCACGTCCAACTCTCGCACCAGACTCTTTCGTTGCTCAACCAATAGTTTCTTCGATTGAGGGCTTATATCCCAAGTATGTAGAGCCATATGTCTATCAAGGCATAAAAGTTGCGTAGAAAGTGAGTCATGCTGGTTCTTAGCTTCATCCAAGCACCTCGGATGTGGCAATTCCTGGAATGTTCCTGGCGAACACGGCGGCTGATTGAATGTTGGAAGCTGATCACCGACAGGTTGATAGAATTGAGGAACAAAGGCTGGATAACAGGGATCGTAGTCCAATTGGTACTGGCTGAAAGCAGAAGAAGAACCCGTGCCAACTGCATTCCTGCAAGATGAAAAATCTGAAGACGCTGTTGGGACAGATAAGTGTGACTGAAATGATGTTGGTATGGAAGGCATAGGATTTTGTACGTTCAGGCTTTGGTACATATTTGGAAAGCCAGCGTGTATATCTGACCCAAAGCCATAACTCACGTGGTCTGGCAGAACTGGCACATACGCCATTTGAGATTGCTGCTCAAGTTGAGGCAATTGCTGATGGCTAAATGCCAGAGGCAGGCTTGACTGCGAGACATACCCGGAAGTAATCGGGGTCCATGGAGTTTTTGGAGTATACCCTGGTCCTTGCAATACTTGGCCAATTACGCCATTAGTAACTGACAGCCTTGCAAGATCCGGGAGAATCCCAGTAGGTAAAATGGAGTTGTTTGTTACGTCGCTAGTGTTGGAGCTCGCCTCTATTGAATCCACTGGAAGATTCACGGATACACTGTCGCGATCGAACCCCGGAAGAGAGCCGGATACCTCGACATCGGTATCTCTTCCATGCTGCTTATCCACGGGCAGTTTGATTTTAGGAACAGGGGCCTGTGGCTCCATGGGTACAATGCGGCCTCCAGCAGTGACACGCTGGTGTTTAGGGGATGTGTGGTCTTTGAGAAATCGCGCAAAGCCTGCATCGATTTGTGCGAGATCTGATCGAGGAGGGTCCTTTGGCAGGCGAGATGGGTAATGTAAACGGCTTGAAGGATTTTCAGTTTGACGCGAGGTATTAGACACCGTCCTTGAACGATTGACCGGCTGTTCAGCTAAGGCGTTTGTGCTTGCTTGGGGCTGACGGAGCAAGTTATCTGCGCGTCCGACAAATATTAGGTCTCAAAAAGGATGGATTCTTATTGCCAAAAGGTTACGTACTTCCGAGCGCCTGATCACTGAACTTGTTGATCTCTATACGTGCATTTTGCCTCAAGGCCTTTAGGGTTTGTATGTCATACTTCCTCATGTTGATATCTAGGAAGAGAAAAGGTGGAAGCACATGATATGCTGGTTAGGTAAAAGGCATGCTGCTTTTCACAGATAGAAATGTTGAAGAGAGACAAAGAAGACACGCTGCAGAAGTCCAAGTTGTTTTGGTTTTTGATTCAGAAAAGTGCATCGCGATGATGCGTTGTCCAAATCAAGAAAGTGCACACCTGATCTTGGCTATGATTGGTTCCTATGAGTCGTCGTGCAAAAAGACGCGGGTCTTTGTCTGGGAATACATATTAGAGATTATATATATCATTGGTAGGTACTAGATGTTAAAACAAAGTCCAACGTAAAACAAAGGTGTTCAACCAAAGGTCAAAAGTGAGGTCAAATTCCAGGTTGTATTAACATAGAAAGCACATCAGACAGTCTCTTGAGCTGTGACTGGCTGTAGGGTACTGTGTATTTGCCACTCCTCCTCATCTGGGTGGGTGAAAGGAGATACAGCCTGCTCACTACTTGAATGATTAGTATTGTCCCCCTGCTGCCCTTTCATTTCCCAGCTGCCTGAGCGCTCGTGTCCCCTCACTACAGTCAGACCGGCACCGTTAATTTTAGAGGCTTGGTTATCTGCCGGTTTGGCATCCTCCAAAGTAGCATTTTTTACTGTGAGATCAGAATCACTTGCCATCTTACTGTTCCCTTTAAAGCCTCCAAGGCTTGACCTCCGAGTTCGATCCATGCGGATACCACATACTAGGAATCCAACGATGGCGAAGAGGGCGAGCGTAACAAGTGTAACAACTGCCCCAATGACACCAGCAACAGCAGGGCGCAGGCCTTTGTCATTGGTACCTGGATTCTGAGGTCTATCTAGAATACCAGAGCAAAATGTAGATTGTGAGTTGCAGATAAGGCACCATTCCTTGGCCGATCCCAGCGAGAACTCATTCATCTCTGCTTGAAATTCCGCATAAGGAATGGCTATATTGCTAGGGCTATGCCTAAAAAGAGGATAGGGCCGAAATTCAGGATTTTGGGTTCCATTCCGCAGGAGAAATCGAACGTAGAGCTGGGATGGGTCTGGGTACACCGGATTGGACCCATTCTCCAAGCTGTAAAGTTCAAACACCATCGAGGCACCAAGTGTGGGACGTCCATAAAAATTCTCATGTTGCGGCGACGCCAGCTGCATTAGAGATGTAAGTGAGACAGCAGGCTCGTGGCTGCCAAACACGAGTGTCATTTTCCCGTTCGTACCCCGATACTCAATATTGTTGTCAAAAGCATCTAGTATGCTGGAAGCCAAAGTGCGCCCTGCAATGGTCCGTATACCGTCACTACCGATGGCCTTCGTTGAGGTCGTATTGCCATTCGTAGAGAAAACGTAATGGTCCGCGAGAGACCTTGCACGGTCTATGTCTTCCTGATTGATGTTGTGCAATAATGTTTCGTTGTGTAAGGACTCATAGTCCAAGTATTCCGAGATGTATAGAGCGTTTTCATAGTTGGCCGAAGAAGGGTCCAATACCCCAGACAAGGACAGCGGGTAGATTTTGCTGTAGAAGGCCGCTGAATCTTGTGCGACCTGTTGAGCCTCGGGGCTAAATTTGTACTCGGAATTGCCAACTTGGTGCATCAAGCAGCCAGTTTGACCATCCAACTTAATTGACCGAGGGTCCGCCGAGTCAAGTGTGACAATCTGAGGATATTGATATCCATCCAAGGGAGCAGTAGCTAAGGAGCCATTGGCAAGTCTGTAGGATGAATCGAAATATGTTGTTGTGTTGAACGAATCTCTGAGAGGTGGATAGAGGCCCTGCATAAAAGCCTGGGCGGACGCAACAACTGACGGATCCGTGGTAGAAAGCACATTAACCTCTTCGGCATCTATCATGTACGGTGATAGGTTTCGAATTCTCGTATTTGGAGTACTATCATTTGCATGTATCGCAACGTAGCGGTCCCGAAAAAAGGACCCTGCTGCATACAGCTCACTAGCCCCGTATGGCGTCAAGGCTCTAGGGCGAGGTAGGGCTGTTGGGATACTGTCACCATAGAGGCTGTAGGCAAAAATCGCCCACACTTGTTCCTTGAGATCTTGAGCAGAAGCCAGCGATGCATGCAACACTGCTGCAGCAGTAAACAAAGACCCATTAGAAATCAACATAGTGGACTTAGGGCCTTCTAAGGACGCTTTTCCTGAACAGTGTATGATTTGGTTTCCTCACTGACGGAAGAACAAGTTCGTGAAGAAATTCATGAGTAGGAGCCAGGCCAGCGATTGAGAATAAGGACCGTATTACAGTGCAGTAAGTCTTTCCACAGGGAGGAGAAAGCAAGTATAAGATATAATAATGCATAATGCCAGTCCTGAAAACGTCGAAATGAGGCACTGAGGCCTAGACTCTTGCAAAATCTATTTGACTTTTGGCAGGTCCATTGGAAGTGACGACACGAAGTCATATTTTCTCCGTCAGAGAAACCGTGAACCGGTGGATGAGGGGGACCGATGGTGCAATAGTATCCCGACAAGGTAGTCAACATTCTTGTTTCCCCTTATTAGAAAGAAAAGGAAAAAAAATTGAAGACCAAATCTAATTACCAAATAGTAGGTCACGCTTGTATATAAAGGGCTTCGGAATCAATAGACAGTTCTTGAACGTCAGTCAAGTGTGACTTTGAGGAATATCAATTCATTTTGGGACTATAGTCTATCTATGACGTGTAGACTAAGGGTAGCATTCCAGCGAAAGTAACTGTAGTGGGTTAAGCCGTGAACAGTATGTACACATGAATAGAAATGTTCTTGGGGTGTTACTTATGTGTATCATTGTGGGAGTAGTGGTATTGTGGCCCAAGGAAAGATTTAGCCCTAGAATAATATAGAGTCGAGGCGGGTACTGTACAATGGTCCGCGGCAGAGAAGCTCTTCCCGCACTTGACTCCAAAACGGAGAAGTCTAAGAAGAACTAAGATTAATTATTCACTAAACGCAATATTAGTGGTGTGTTAACTAAGTAGTTCAGGCCAGGATTAGGAAGAGGATCTCTAAATCTTGGTAAAAAACCAGCTGAATCCTGGAGAGTCAAGGAAAGCGAGTAACTTTTCATTCACTTCATTAGGCACACTACAACTCCACTCTTATCATTTATTGCTGGTGGTGTTCCTCCATGGCCGCCTCAGGCTCCGCTTTGTCAGCTTCCGCCGGCGAAAATTCTGTCACGCCATCCGCCCGTCTCATCCTCTCGCAAGCCCTACGCCTGCGCCCTACCCCTAAGCCCTTATTTCTGCTCTTGGAAGTCAACGTCCTATACAGATCGACTTGACTTGTCCTAACATGGTGAACACACGAGGTGTAAGGCCATCTATCGATGGGCAGGACACTTCTGAGCTTCCTGAAATCCCTACTCCCCAGGATGAGGGTCTCAATGGTAAGTCGCGCGCCCGTCTTGCCAACAATCTATTGCGCCCATCCGGACGTTCATACTAGACAAAGCAAAATGCCCTTAATTCACCCCTTAATTAGCTCAAGGGTTCTCCTATGTGTTCCTCACAAAGCCTTATTGATTGCTAACTCGAAACATTGCAGTTTCTACCAAAATGTCTCGGCCTCTCGAGGAAGATGACGGTGCCGTTTCTCCTCGAGCTTCCAAGAAGCCGCGCTTAGAGTCTGAACCAGGAGACCTTCCAATTCAACCACAACAACCCACCCTAGCCGATCAGGGGGCTGGAAATCAGATTGAAGAAGAATTGGCTTCAGCTCTGGGGCCGAGTGTAGTTGACACGGTAGAACGCCAAGATGACAAGCCTAGTCACATCGAGACACCCGTGGAAAACGCAGTGGCACCAGAAGCCAACCAAGACATTGACACGGACATCGCCACAGTAATCTCGAGCATTATGAACCATGCAGAACGGGTTGAGGAACAATGTGTTATTGGACAACAGCAGCTAGTGGATACGTCTGGCCAGTCAGCTCCCAAAGGGATGGTGTTCGTGAAGGCAAACTCTCACCTCAAGATTCAAAGTTTGCCCATCCTTGATAACCTGGTAAGACAATTTTCGGAGTCGCGCTTCTTTGTATAGCTCAAGCATAATCTAACGATTGTTTAGTCTACTCAAATCCTGTCTTTGCTAGCAAAATCTACTTACCAGGATATTACTTCATTCGTCTCTGAGCCAGACTCCGAGAATGGACAGGCTTATGCAACCATGCGATCGCTTTTTGACCATACAAAGAAAGTGTATTCGACCAAGAAATCTTTCTTATCTGCCACTGAGCTTGAGCTCACAGAGCCCTCTCAAGTGGACATCATCAGGAAGGCCAACCTTGCCTCGTTTGTCTCGAGTATCTTTGGAACTCAGGAGATCGGATTTTCTGAGTTGAACGATAACTTCCTCGACGTTTTTGTTCCGGAGGGTGGCCGTTTACTTAAGGTACAAGGAGCTTTGTTCCTTGAGCTTAAAACGCAAGCTTTCATCGCCTCAATGAACAACACGGAGCGGTCACGAACTGAGATGTTGTACAATTTATTTCCTGACGATCTGGAACAACGTCTACTTGAAAGACGTCCAGGAACTCGGCAGCTCGCCCCGAGTGAAACTGATTTTGTGAATCGTGCTAAATCTCGTCGTGATATTCTTCTCAATGATATCAACAATGAGGAAGCGATGAAGGCCCTGCCCGATAAGTATCATTGGGAAGATTTCCTCAGAGATCTAAGTTCTTACGTCACAAAGAACTTTGATACTATCAGTAACCAACAGGTTCGATGCCCCATTTTACCCTCGTTTGAAAGTAGTGCATGGACTGACCGCAGTAATAGGCGAAGAAGATGACCAAGGGACGACAACCATCCTCGTCTAGTGGAGATGCGCAAGAACCAAACAACGCACCCCTCCAAGGCCAATTTCCAGTTGCTTCACAACCTCCTGACGTCCCTGTTGATAGAAACATGCATGGTGATCTCGTTGCTCGTGCCGCCCGTGCAGCGCAGATTGCGTTGCAGGGCCATGGGCTGAGACGTTCACAACAACAATCACAGCAGCCGCCGCCGCCGGCACCGCAGCAGCTACAACAACATCATCCTCAGCCGCAACAGCAGCAGCCTCAGCAACAGCAACCCCAGCAGCCTCAACATTCAATTCAACAGCCCCCTCAACCGCAGCAGCAACATGTACCTCATCATCCTACCCAACAGGGTGCGCAAATCTATCATGGTTATGCTCCTGCGCAACCAACTGGCCAGCTTCCACCTCAGCAAAATCCTCACCATCAATATCAGCCTAGTCCCACACCCTCGGGTTATCAGCCGCAGCCTACGCAGCCTACCTTCCAGCAAGGACCAATCCAAGCAAATTTCCAACAATATAATCATGGCGCACCGGTCTCCATGCCTGGAAGGCCAAATTCGGCAGCCACAAATCATGGTTACATGCCTGGTATCCCTCATTATTCGCAGTCTCAGCCGACCCAAGTTCTCTACGAGCGGGCTCGTATGGCAGCATCGGCGAAGTCATCCCCAAGTAGCCGTAAGTCAGGCTTACCAAGCCAGCGTCGACCTTGGACAACAGAAGAGGAAAATGCTTTGATGGCCGGCCTAGATCGTGTCAAGGGTCCCCATTGGAGTCAAATTCTAGCAATGTTTGGGCCTGGAGGTACCATTAGTGAAGCACTGAAAGATCGGAATCAGGTCCAGCTCAAAGACAAGGCGCGCAACCTGAAGCTTTTCTTCCTCAAGAGCGGGATCGAAGTTCCGTATTATCTGAAATTCGTTACTGGTGAACTTAAAACGCGTGCGCCCGCTCAAGCAGCCAAGCGTGAAGCACGAGAGCGGCAAAAGAAGCAGGGTGAAGAGGACAAGGCTCACGTCGAAGGAATTAAAGGAATGATGGCTCTAGCTGGCGCACATCCTCAGCCAGTTCCGCTGGGACACGGCCATGATGGCATGTCTGCATCTCCCAGCTTGCCACCTGATGCTGGCACTCATGCAGCATTCGATCAAACTGCGGAACAGAACTTAATGCAAACCCTTGGCCAGGAAGTGCATGGAGATCAGTTTGGACAGCACCAGCACCAGCATCATCAACATCATCACCAGCACCACCAGCATCACCAGCATCATCAGGATCCAGTTGACCCAAGCATGCATCTTGGGCAGTAAATTGGTTCTACTTCCCCCTTTTCTTCTTTTTCTTTTTTCTTTCTAGGCATCTATTTGTCCTCGGCAAGACGGCTTTTCCCCGTATTTGGGCGCCATGAAAAGTCCCTCCTGCTTTTCTAGTATTGCAACGTAAGGTTTTTACTTGGATGAGGAGATTAATGGTGATTTGGCAACGACTGCGTGATTTTTATATGGAGCATACTGTAACAGTAAATAGGTGTCATTAGGCAGAGTTTGTTGAACAATTGATGTACTTTTATTGAACAACAAGTGCAATGCATGATTCGGTGGATATTTTTTTTAAAAAATAAAAAAACATTTCAACTAGCAGGTATTACTTAGCATTGTGTTAGGCATTGGGTAGCACATCGTACATACCAAACCGATAAATTTACTTCGCGGAGAGCAAGTCAGTCAGTCACGTTGGGCCGTGTCCGGCCAGGCCAGACTAAGCTCTCCGCTCATTCACAGCGACTATCGCCGTCATCCATCGGACGCCTTGACCTCGAGGAACTTCGTTCCAACTCGTCCGCTATCAAACAGGGTTTATTTACTTTTCCACAGCCCAATCTCCTGATTGCCTTACGTTTGTACTTTCTTTGTTCACATCATGGCCGACCAACTGCCATCACAGACCCCTGTCCCACCTTCGTCGCAACCACCACCTTTGTCACAGACTGGCTCCCAAGACCGTTCAGCATCCGCCTCTTCGGTACCTGGGGAAGTAAGGGCTTCTTCTGAGGCGACAGCTGTTCCGAAACCCGACCCTGATGCAACAGACGGTACTACTCTGGACGCTTCCATCGATCAGGATATCGAGATGAACGCCAGCAACGACAGCAAAATGACAAACGAAAACGACGCAGATGATCCTACGGTAGGAAATCCAATGCAAAATGCAACCTCCGTGGATGCTTTAGCGCCGTCGGCAACACCGTCAAAGAAGGAGACGAGTTTGCGCGAGTTCCTAGGCAAAATGGATGAGTATGCGCCTATTGTAAGTTTTTTTACTTCTTCCTATCCTATCAACCTTTTCTTTAATCTCGATGAGAGACAACTCATGCTGTGATTATCTGAATCTTTATGGCTTATTCCGACATTAAATAGATCCCCGACGCCGTAACAGCGCACTACCTTACCCTTGCCGGTCTACCACCCCCGGGAAATGGCCCCAATCAAACACCGCCTCGCTTAGCTCGATTACTCGCTCTAGCGACACAAAAGTTCATCGCTGATATCGCTGCGGACTCGTACCAGTATGCACGTATCCGGGCTTCTAACAGCTCCTCCGCCAGCAATCCAATGGGCAGTCTCAACGCCGCGTCAGGCCTTGGTATACCCGCCGGTGCTTCAGGCGCAGGCGCGACCGGAGCTGCTGCCGGCGCTTCTGGAGGGGATGCGAGCAAGGGCAAGGCTGGTACACATCTGGGAATTCAAAGGCCTGGCTTTGGTGGTGGCGGTTCGGGAGGTTCTGGACAAGGACGGACGGTGCTCACCATGGAAGATCTAGGAATGGCGGTTGGTGAGTACGGGGTGAGTGTGAAGCGAGGAGAGTTCTACCGGTAAAGGCTGGGGAACGGGATATACTGTGATGGCTTTTTGAGCCGTTGTGGGACATCTTAGCGGGGGATTGCATGCTTCCGCATGCTATGATGGCGCACGCATGAGATTGAGTCTCATTTTCTCGACGGACGATTTGGAGATGATGATACCTGTGAAGATTCCGTGCTAAAAATGCCGTCAACGGCACCTTGGACGGCGGTTTTATTGGAAGGGTTTGCTTATTGGCGTAAATACTGGGCTAAGGACAAACGATATCCTGCATTTGGGTTCTAAAATTTTTACCACACGAGGACTTTGCATAGGCGTTTGGGATGGTGAAGAAACGATGGAAATAATCCATTTTTGCTGCTTCGTTAACTGCCGTGGAGGGTTGAGAGTTGTTGCTGTCCTTTACGTTAGAATAGATCATAAGATTGGTTCAATGATTTTGAATATCCCGACTCCACCGTGACAGTAACAGCTAATTTTACATGCGCAACATAAATATACAAGAATACGAAACGCCAATAGGAAGTAAAGTAAATCCGCATAACTTGGGCCATTTCACAAGCAAGGCACCCTTCGCAGGAAGGCATCTGAGAAGGTATTGACTCCCATCTGGTAGCCAACCCAGTCAAACCCGCGCAGCTTGACAATCACTCCGCCCAGATCACTTATTTGTTCTTCGACTGCTTATACGTAAACCTCTTCCTCGTCCTACAAAACCCCCGAAACAGTCAGCTATACCCTCGAAAAACCAGCCACCGGAACACAATCCATAGGAAAAAGAGGGACATACGCAACATATTCACCAAGCTTCCTCCCCACCATCTCCTCAGTTATCAAAACATCCTGGTAAGTCTTCCCATTGTGTACCGAAAAGCGCAGACCCACGAAGTTCGGGAGAATTGTTGCTCCGCGCTTTTGTGTCTTGATCGGGGGTGTGCCCGGGGGAGGAGGCAGTTTGCGGGGGAGAGGAAGACTGTCAATTCCGCGTGTTAGTTATTGATTGTTTGTACATGGTGTTCAATTGGTGTGTGTGGAAGTTGAATCTTCAATTTGTGCTTCGTTTCGAGGTCTGGTTTGAGAGAGGTATGGACGTACGGGACAATGTTCGGGCCTGTTGCAGTGGAATTTTGTTAGCGACGTTTGTGACGGGTAGCTGGCATGGGTACGAGCTTTCTCACCTTTCCAGACGGAACGCCCTAGGAGGGCACGAGTGGGAAACATTTTGTTGGGAGCTGCTGCTGGGTTGAATTGGCTGTTGCGATACGATAGTCCGATACAAATTGTTCAGGGCGGCGTTATGGCGGATAGTCAGCACGTGATGTTGTTACTAACTATAGAGCAAGGACTAGGGCAGTGTTGCAAGAGATGGAAAGTATTTAAATCGTTTTAGTAAATTAAGAAATTCTATTCTATTTGATACAGTCGTATACTATGATGGACAGTGAAAGGTAGCATCCAACCACTACTTGCTAGGTCACTATTATATTGGCGACCCGCTGCATTATCACCATATCCCAGAGTCGCCAGCAACTATCGGATATCTGGAGAAGTAATCGTACAACTACTCAGCAGCAAGCTCATCGAAAATCCTCGCCAGATTTCGGATGCCCATAAGCATGTTCTCATCCGGGCCCTGGCCAGGTGTCCAGCTGGCGTGCGCAAAATCAATCAGGCGAAGGTCATGCACTTTCGGAGGTTCTTTCTCGTCCTCTTCGTCCTCTATGTCACCCAGCTGGGCTGTTTTCGGATCGATCCTGATATTAATGGCTTGCTGTGGCCCACCATCCTTCCCAACTGGCAGGTCTACCACTTGATAGGATCCGTCCTGTTGGAGCTCAAGTTCGAATTCCTCATCGTCCTCATCCTCATCCTCATCCTCAGATTCTTTCTTTGGGTTCTCCTTGGCTTTCTTCTCCTCATCGAGCGCACCCTCCATGGCCTGTGGGTCGCCTTCATAGACAATCAAGACACTCGCGGAATACATCCGACTTTCCTCGGATTCGAGGACCTGTTGCAGGCGCTTCAATTCATCCGCCAATCTCCGCGCAATAATAAGAGAACGGTCAACAGGGCCAGCTTTAGCTCCAGCAAGGAAAGCCTCAAAACCCTCCCTGACAGTCGCATCATTAAAGTCCCGTCCGTACCATTTATCATAGCGCCTATAGCCGTCTTTCTCAATGATCTCGCCTTTCGCACCTTCCGAACCCTCATACTTAGTGGCATACGGGTCGGTCTTGCCCCCTGCATCCGTTTCCCCATTGACGCCGGTCCACACTTTCATACCGGCGATTCGAAAGCCGAGACTGCCGCTAGTCGTCTCCTTAGCCACGGTGTCCAGCTTCGCTCGCTTTGCAAGCGGCGAATCGTCTGCCCATAGTCTGGCGCCCAGCTTGACATCCAAGACATTCGGTCTTTTAAACCCACATGCCACGTTCTCCAGAACTATAGATAATCCTGTGTCGATCTTCTTCCCGCCCGACGGAACCCATTTCTCATCTCTTGCTGCGGCTTCTTCGGGGATATTTGCCGCTCCACTTGATTGGGGAGTTGCGACAGCTGTTGAGACCTCGGACGAATCGTAGCTAGGGAAAACGATAGCACCTGGCTGAGCGCCGTCGAGCGCAAGCGGCTGTTGTGCATCTGCGGATGTCAAGGTTCCGATGTAGGTAGGCATAAATTCTCCGAGAGCTGGGTGGAGGGCACAGGACTCGTAAAACGCAACCTCAGCGGGAGTGCAGGGCTTCGCGATGAAGGAGCCGGAGGGGGTGCAACGAACGCCCTCACTATGATAGTTAGTTTCGACATCTGTGAATTAAGGAGTTTTGCGGTGAAAGAGGCGACCAAGAAAAGCTCGGGATGTCCATGCGTAGCCGTGAGTGGTCCTCACGACTGTTCCTGTGTTCGGGGCACGAAAGCAATCGAGAGGTGGATTGAAAACTTACTGTCCGGCCGCGGCATGGTCGAAAGCGACGAAGCTATCGTTGTCAAGCTTCGGAGCTTTGAAACTATCTGATTTGGATGATGATGGCATTTTTGTAGTTATGTGAGTAGCTTTGTAGAGGCAAAGGGAGATTAAAGGTATTTCATGAATGGCGAAACGATCAACAAGGGTATGTAGTAAAGGAGGAATAAGAGATGAACGAAGTATCGATTTGCTGAAAGGAAAGGAGCAACAGAAAAACACTAAAGGAGTGAGAGACAAGGTAAGCAACAGAGCCTTAGCTGTTGGAATATCAATGTTACCTAAAGGTATGTTAGAGGCATGATCGGCAGTCAGGGGGGAGCAATTTTATTCCTTTCTTTTTCTGGACGGTCGAGCTTAGTTAACTAATACTTATGGGGGGAGATTTAATGAGCTAATAAAGTCTTGGTTAGACACGGAGACATGGATCTAAGGTTAAAAAAACGTGGAACTTCGGCGCCGCTTTGACATCTTTCCTATTCGGATCCAAGCGCTGCATTTGACCTACCTTATTAGAAGATGCAAATGCAGTAAAATAATTTGTTTTTCACTGATATACAGAGTATGTTACGGAAGTTTCCACATGTCTGTGGCTGTTATAAACAATTGAATGAAAAAAAATATGTTTTCTGCACTCATTGCGCTGATGTATTTATTCTTATCAACCTGGAAAAATACTGAAATTGACTGTATAAAGCCCGATTGGTGTGTGCACGCTTTTTGTGGCCTAGCAGTTATTTTTGGTTGACAATTCTTATATTAGACACTGTTTCCAGGGATTCTAGTTGTAGCCTATATGCCTAGCCATGAGATCAATCTGAAAGGATACCTAATAGTGAGGACCCAATGGCATTACGTCTTTCAACAAAGACAAAGTTCACCTAGAGGATATGATATAAATCAGTGGAGGGTTAAACATATTTCCTAGATTCCACAGCTAGGAATTGACCTCAGTCAATCACTTCAGATCTAGATCCTGTTAGGGCGGGGCCCAAGCGCTACAATATAAGATCAGTTGCAGGTATCTTGTGACTATTGACACAGGAAAATGAAAGCTAGACATTTTGTTTTCTTGGCCTCTGAAGCTGAAGACCTTTATTCCTACCTTGTATCTAGGGGTGAGTGGGAAAACTAAGTTAATCAGCACAAACGAAAAATAGTGAGGAAGGCATGATCAATTTGTACATGCCAGGTTGAAGTGTAGATGGAAATTCCTGCAAACAACATGAAGACAGAATCCATAATATCGAACAATGCTGCAAACGCGATTTATGAGCCCCGCTTCCTGTTTGTCTGCCTGCAGGTGAACGACTAATCAAAAATGTAACATGTATTTCTCATTCCCTGCCTTGTGGTCCATTCACTAAATCCTTGCTATTTCTTGTCTCCCAACGTGTTTGGTACGAGACGTTTTGATCACTTCCCTTACGCTCACCTCCCTGTACAGTTCGTACTTGGTGCCTAAAGGGACCTGATCACGCTATGGAGCAGTCGAAGGACGCGCCGAGTGCAAATAATCTCCCTTTTCGTCCCCATGAGGATTTCAAGGAAGCCCAGCAGGCGAACGAGCCTACCTTGACCGATCCTGGCCAAACTACAGACAACCCCGTAGACCCTGCGCACCAGCAACTCATTATTAGTGGAGAAGAGAAAGATGCAGCTACCTCCGTTGAATCAGCCGAGCCCAACAACAACAAGAAGAAGAAGAAGAAGAAGTCTAAGGCCAAAAGCAAGCGTGGAAAGGTAATGGCTCCTCCTCTCTCTACTAACACTCTAGAATGTTATTTGACCACCTGCAGAACAAACCCACTGGTTTCGAGGAATACTATGTTGATGCTCCTATGACTCCAGAAGAATATCGTGAGGAAAGAGACTTATATGACATGTGAGTGATATAATCAGGCATGAAATGATAACTAACGGAGGAAAGATCCAAGCCTATTATCCAGTGAGTCTAGAACATATGCCCGTAGTTTCTATACCCATATGCTAATGTGCTGCTAGTCGTATCGAGGACGCACTTTTACGCTATCAAAAGATTCGTCGCCTTGAGCCTGAGAGACTCGCAATCTTCATCAGATACCTGGCTTATGGCGGTATTGACGTTGGCCCAAAAATGTTTGCCGGCGTGGACGAACGCGAGCTTCAGCAACTCCACGGCGAGCAGGCCATGATCCTTAAAGGCCAAATGAGCGTTCGGCAGGACTGTTCAAATTTTCCTATTGATTTCAATGCGGTCGTAAAGGGCTACCTGTAAGACGGTCTATTAACAAGTAGATGTGACTACATCGCTGACAACAGCAGGACCTCATACTTCCCTTACTTTTTCAACCCCGAGACTGAGGGCATGATGAAGCTGGCTACTGACACGATCCGTAATTTTCTGTCCTACCTTCTCTATCACGATGTATGCCCCGAATACACAGAGAATATTGATGCTGCGCGCAGATCGTGCGACATTGCAGCCAAGGAGTTGTGGAAGAACCAGCAGTTCGCAGTTCAAACCCCCGGAGATTTCAATAAGGCCTGTTCTACTCTCTTCGGTGGATTCTTCCATGACCTGCATGTCGAGGACAATAATTGGAAGAACCCGAAATTCGACTCCGTTTTCATGACGAATGATATCGCTCGCAAAGTGGTTAAGTTCGCACTAGCCGGTGCAGGAACAGATCACCAAGCCATCCGTTTCCAGCAGTTAGCGAACCAAAATGCTTTGCGTGCGATGCGTGTTCTGGATGTTCATGGTTTCGAAGTTACTGCTACCTACCCTCCCGGACCGGATGTTTGTGAATTCTACAGACGGCACGCACCCGATCTGCACCCCGTTGGACGACTGCTTGGAAAGGCGTATCGTGATCCAGGAAAGCCTACATATGACCTCAGTCCTGAAGAACGCTTGGAATGGGAAAATGATACCTCGGTGCCTGAGTTCGAGCTATTCCTGGAAGAAAGTCTGCTCAAACTCTGTTATCCAGGAATGAAAGTGATTACTCCAGTTTGGGAGCTCAACTGCGGGTTTCACTTCTTTGAGGATGTCCATACCGCTTACTGCTCGATCTACACTGTTCTTGCCAACGATCTCATGCTGGGATGGAAGAAGCCTGTTGATGTGAATGCAGAGGGTAAGGAGGGTGCCGATAATATTGAAGAGGAGAAGGTCGAGGACACTTGAGGAGAAAAAAGATGAGAAGTTCTTGTAGGCTTTCATGGCGCTCTCAGCTGCCACTCCATTAGCTACGCTTCTCAGGCGATGGTTAAAAGAGATCTCTCCAAATCTGTGCCTCTAACAATACATGCTTATGCTCTTGACCCTACTTCAATGTCATTGCAGTTTTTTGTGTGTCCTAATTTGAAGATAGTGCACGCTTAAAACTCGTTAAGAATGCATTATGATTGACAATGATTATTCGTACGCATACAATTACAATGTTTGGTATAACATCTCTCATTAACTACATGTTACCAACGCAAATCAAGGCCTAAGAAGCAGCTTTCCAGTGGTCTTCCTGCCTTCAAGGTCGGTATGAGCTTGGGCAACCTGCTCCAAGGGATATACCTTGTGAACCTTGACCTTCAGCTGGCCAGACTTAATGAGGTTGAACAACTCATTAACGTAGAATTCAAATTCCTCACGGGTCTCAATGTATCCGAACAAAGTCGGCCGAGCAACCTTGACACACTTAGGGGACAATTTCCTATTCAGAATGTTAGCCGCTATGTCCAATTAAGGCGGAAGCAATGAACTTACGGAAGAGGCAGAGGTGGTACTGGACCACTGGCATTACCAAACCAAACAATCGTACCTTTCCTCTTGACGGCCTCCAAGCTTCCTTCCCAGGTATCCTTTCCGACGGAATCATAGACGACATCAACACCCCGTCCATCGGTCACCTCCTTAACCTTCTTCACCCAATCCTTACCCTCCTCACTGCGGTAGTCGATAACCACATCCGCGCCCAGGCTCTTCACCAAGGTGACCTTCTCCGGGCCGCCTGCGGTTCCAATGACCTTAGCACCAAGAGACTTGAGAACCTGAGTCATGAGGAATCCAGCACCGCCAGCAGCCGCATGTAATAGTACCCAGTCGCCCTTCTGGACAGCGTAGGTCTCCTTGGCCAAAGTAATAACCGTCAATCCGCTCAGGAAAGCAGCCATGGCATCCTCATCGGTGATTTCGTCGGGAATCTTGACGGTCTTGGCCGTAGGGACAGCTGTGTATTCGGCATAGCCGCTTGTGGTGAGCCAGGCGACCCGATCGCCGACCTTGAAATTGTACGGGTTGGGACCAGGGCCCAGTGCAACAACGGTACCGGCGCCCTCACGGCCGAGCACTTCAGGTTTGGAAGATGGGTATAGTCCTGTACGGAAGTAGGTGTCGATATAGTTGACACCGGAGATATTGTTCTTGACGAGCAATTGGCCCTCTTGCGGGGTCGGGACCGGGTAGTCGGATCTGAACTCGAGGACCTCAGGGCCGCCGATTTTCTCCACAACAACGGCCTTCATGGTAGATGGGATAGACATGGTGCGGGTTTGATGCGAGAAAGGCGAGATAGGCGATGGATTGAGTTGAGTGCGGATAGCAGAAAGACGGACAACACTTGGGGAAGCTATCCTCGAGGAAGATGAACGAAGGAGTGATTTGAAATGGGTTGAGAAGAAGCAGCTAAGATACATTCGGGGAGGGGCTTCCGGATAATTATTTATGATTTGACTACTGCCACGTGAGTAATCGAGATAATTTGGCTCACACAAGCAAAATACACTTGTATCTCGTGAACATTTTAGTTCTCTCTTGGATTTGTCATCCAAATATGTTTAACTTAGTTAACTAATAGTCTAATCCATGCTTGATTTTCCCTTCCCCGCAATATATACTACCGTTCATATCCCGTTCTCTACGATATCGCGGATCTATTCCGTTGCTTCTCACAGAGTCTAGTGAAATACAAAAATAATTCCTTTCTTGAAGATCCATATCTAAATAACGCTGTTGACAGCAAGAGTATTCCCATACTCATTCCACCCTCTCTTGTCAATGTCCCCGCAGTCTTTCTTCCGTCGGGAATAATGACGCCATCGGAAGAGCCCGTTGGCTGTTTCTATCTCCGACGGACCAACTCCGATCATACTTCTGGCATAGTTCATTAGTCAGGGACAATAACTAAGTAAGTTACAGAATAGGTTAACTAGTGCACAGTCACTGGACTGGCACAATGATGCCCAAGAATGATACCTTCAACAAAGAATAAAGAAACAACAACATCAGCCCAACTGTCAATTACACCATTGTGCTTTTTCTAATGAGCCAGCTGCCAATCTTTCCATTACTAATTGTATAACATTGCCCCGGAACCCACGGTAATTCTGGGTCGTCTGCACATGCTTCGAGACAACTCAGTGCCGGCAATTGCCCTTCTAGCAAGCCATAATAGCATCATAGTCTAGCCGTTGTTGACAACAACGGCGTCATGTGTCCTATTCTTTAACTGATATGGACTACAATGGGCGATTTGTCTGGGGCAAAGTGGCCCAACCACCACCAGTGGTCGAGAGCGATGATGAAAGAGGCTGAGTTGCTTCATGCACCGTCTCGCCCTGTCTTTCTTCGCGTATGAGCATGTCGGAGCCAACTGTCTCCCCACAATATGGCGGTCGTCCTGCAATGTTTACCCACAATTTTTTTATATTTTTTTTCTGTGGATTTTGAGGATAATGATTGGCCGACCCTACTTCAATTCAGCTTATATGAACAGAAAATTGGCTGATCTGGCGCCTTTGCATCGCTGTGGGTGCCTTCGTCCCACTCTTACTCACATATAGATGCAGGGAGGACGTCTATCACTTGGCCTCGACCAAAGACTGTTATTTCTGACTCCTGTGCCTGTTGATTTGGTCTACGGAGAGCCATTTGTTTTCCTGCTCAACATCTGGCCACGACCGCCGTGTTTCATGCCCCAATGGCCTGATTCGTCGCCTTTCCGCCCAATGCTTAGGCTGATGCCCTGATAGGGCCATCATATTGAACGGCGCTGCCCGACCAGGTTCTCATTGGGATTTATATACGCCTCCCATACTTCCCCCTTTTTTAATTTATTTCTCATATGTACCGAGGAGTCCCGATATCTCTCTAAATAATATTGATATTCCAACAATCCTAAACCACAGTTCTGATCAATTTCTTCCGTTCAGCTCTTACCCATTTGCGGCCCAACTTGTTCCGTCGGCGCCGATCCATTCTTATATATCGTGGTTTCTTCGCAACTCCAAGTGAGTTCGGCACGACGAACATAACATGCCAGCTGCCAGGAAAGTGTCTCTAATACGCCGCGCCCCCCGAAATAGGATAGATCCTGGCTCCACCAAAGAATTGTACCATATTCCGCCTCGCCTTTGGACCGTTGACTGTACCTCTGGTTTTCCTTTTTTTTTTTTTTTTTTTCCCTCTTCTATCTTTCAATTGTATTCTTGGTTTTTCTTGCTGTGATTAGCCATGCTATTCTGGAACAAGCGACCCCGGTGGCCCCCTTCGCCAACTGCGGAGGACGAACTTGAATCGCTCTCTCGCGAGTTGCACGGATTGACCAAAATCGGAGATAATCCTGGATTCGAAGGAGTCTGCGCCAGAGGATCCATTGACCAATACCCACTGATCATTGAAACATTTTCATATTCGTCCATTGTTCAAAATAATACCCTGGAAGACCCTGGCCATGGGAGCCCCTCTTCCGTTGATAATTCAGAACCACCAACACCACCTTCGGACAACAAACAATCCTTGGTGTTCGAGGCTGGTGATGCCCAGAAGAAAGAATCCCAGCTCAGGCCATCGCCTTTGGCTACACCACCAGCCTCCCGAGACACATCGCCTCGAGGCCAGCCACGTGCACCAGCACCTCAACCGGTACGGAACAGTTGGCCCACAACTGGCCGTCAAGCATCACCTGCTCAACCCCTGGGCTCTAATCCCCAAGGTTCCAAGATACGAAAGGAGGGGATTCAGTCATTGCACAAAGCGAGGCCCAACCCAAGTCCACAAACAGCCGCGAAAACATCATCTCGACCATTGAACACTGATCCACGGGGCTCCAAGACACAAAAGGGCAGCACTGAGTCGTTGAACAAGGCAACTTGCAACCCAATCCCACAGAAGACCACAAAATCATCTTCTCCACCCTTGGACACTAAACCCCAGCTCCCCAATACACAGACGGACAGAAATCAGCCATTGAACAAGGCAACTTCCAACACAATCCCACAGAAGGCCACAAAACCGTTTCCCCCCGTGTGCAATTCCCCTGTGTCAAGCGGGCCTGCCTCGTCTTTTCCAAAGCGATATGAGAGCGCCAAGTCTGGCCGTCCTGCAGGACCACCCGTGACAAATGTCCAGCAGCGTACCCCAGCGTCCGGCTACCAGTTGGACTCGGCAGCAACCAAGACAAGAGGCCATCGTGACAGCTCAGAGCCAAAATCATTGCCTCAAGGAAGTTGGAAGCCCTTCGCTGAATTGTCAAGGACATCGAGCCTGGCTGAAAAGCCGGAAGGTCGTCAGGATCGCTCCGAGCCCAAACAACTTCCTCAAGGAAGCGAGAAGCTTTCCGCAGGATCATCGAAGACACTGAGCCTAGCTGAAAGACTGGAGGAGAAAATGAGGCGCCGACATGAACAAAAAGTCTCTGGAAATCCTCCCAAAGATGCGCAGAAGAGACTTTACACGCCTGCCCCGACCTCAGTTGACAAACCCAACAATCCTGTTGGGGTCAAGAATGAGCCACCTGCTGAGAAGCAGCAGCTGCCAGCTATTCAAGCACCTCGTCCACGACTCGCATCAATAGCAACATCGATTGATCCACCATCAGTCAAGAAGGGCCCATCCCCAACCTCTTGCGCAGGGGCGGCGATGCCCATAGTACTACCTGCAGACGAGGCGAAATCTGCTCCAATTCCACCCAAACGGACTGTTTCCTTCCAGACCGAGGCGCTGAAGCCCGCTTCCGTGAAGAACATGGAAAATACCCTCGAACTTCTACACTCTCTACAGAATAGCGCCCCACAAGAGGCTGTTCGTCCACCATCGCCTAATAGGTCTGGTCAGTGTCTGCTACCATGCCCTAGGTCTGTCCCAGTAGCTGGATACCAGGATTGGTACACTATCAAAGGCATGACTCACTTGAATATCTGCCCCTCATGCTTGAAACAGATGCGCAGTTCTAAATTCCATGACTTGTTCATCCCAGGAGCTCCCCGGTCACGTTCGGAGAATATCCGTTGCTCCATGAGCGAGGCGTGGACCCGACTAGCATGGATGCAAACCATCAAGAAACAGCTCGACCATCTACACCTGCTGTGCCAGATTACCCAGCTGCCATCAGGGTCTAAGCCTTGCACCGGACGCATTGTCAATGAGCAGTTCTGGTACCGCATTGTCAACCCCGACACTGGAATCTTTCTTCCAAAGTTCAACGTCTGCTCGGCCTGTGTCAGGAACCTGAGAATTCTCATGCCCCCTCACCAGGACACGTTCAAGCGCAGCACCACCATGCAAGAGCGAGTTTGTGATTTTGTGACGGACAGTCCCCGTTTTGTCCGCTACATTGACCTTCTTGATATCACTGCAAAACGTGCCGAGCAAGAACATTCGCCCCAACCCGATGTAAGTGAGTTCATGGCCTACGCTCGACGCAAAGTCGTACTCCGGGACTGCCGCCGCAACCGACTGGCACTTAATACATGGCACTACATGCCGCAACTTCCGGAACTCACCGTATGCGAGGACTGCTATGATGACGTGGTGTGGCCCTTGGTAAAGGCAAACTATCCCATTGCCCGGAAATTTTCGGCCATGATGCGACTACCCCCGGGTGACGAGCTAGCTCGCTCCCGGGAGGCAAGCTGCCAGTTGTACTCTCCTCGTATGCGGCTGAAATTTCGCGAGGCCGTGGAGGAAAACGACCTTGCTTATTTGAGCATGATTACCATGAGACGGTACGAAGCTGAGCAGCGCTATCGGAAACAAAGGATCCAGTTGTTAGCAGATGAAGAGCGCGGGTATGACTGTGAGGAGGAGCTGATGAGAAATCTGGAGGAATGGAAGAGATGGGAATGAGTCGCAGGCGACCTCCCTTGTTCAATAACCTGCTCTTTATTTGTTCGGTTTCGGTTATTTGGTTTTCAAAAGTGTACTCCTCCTGAAGCTTCCAGGTGTATTCTACAATAGATATGTACAACAAAAATAATAAAATATATACTCCCAACCAAAACATAAACAGCAACGCTTCAAGAATCCAAACACCAAAATAATACCAAAAAAAAGCCCCCCTATATCAAGCCGCAACCTTAGACACAGAAGATAGACCACCAGCCCTCACCAACTCCGACACAGTAACAACCCGATACCCCCTCCTCTTCAACTCAGGCAACACCCTCCTCAACATAGGCGCGGTCCAAGCCCGCCGATCATGGCAGATGACAATACTCCCAGGCTTCACCATACTCAACACATGCCTCGCATTAATCCACCACCACCCCACTTGCGCATCATGGGGATACACACTCCCCATCACAATCCTAAACCCCAACGCCCCCAAAACCCCCCTCATCCGCCCACTGAAAAACCCACTCCCGGGTCTAAACCACCGCTCCACAGGCTCCCTAACCCCAGCCGCCGAATACGCCGCCCGAATCCGATCCTGCACAACCCCAACCTGCTCCCTCAGCTCCTGGTTACTAAGCGTCATACTCGGCTCATCGTGCATGGCATGGTTGCCCAGCTCGTGCTCTCCACGCACAAGCTCGTGCAGTTCGTCTTCGCGGCCCGGAATCTGAGAGCCGATAAGGAAGAAGGTGGCGTGGGCGTTGTTTTCGGTCAGGATTGAGCGGATTTCGGCGGTGTGGGGGGAGGGCGCGTCGTCGATTGTTAGGGCGATCAGTTTTTGGGAGGGTGGGAGCGGGATGTGCCAGATTGTGTCAGGCCAGCGGTGTTGGAAGTACCGGATTAGGAGGGTTGGTGGTTTGTAGATTAGGTAGAGGGGGGAGAGGAGGGTGAGGGCTAGGAGGAAGGGGAGGAGCATTATTATGAGGAGGCGTTTAAGTTTGCGGCGGGGGAGGAGCATTGCTTTATCTCTGCTCTCTCTTTTGAAATTGATTTCTGGGGCTTTGAGTATCTCCTTTTTGCTTTGGTTGGAGGTAGTTGTTGGTTGGTTGGTTGGTGTTTTGGTGTTGTGTTGTGTTGGAGATTCGATGTCGGAGACAATGATTTGATTGATAGGCAGATAGAGATAGCGATAACAAGGCGGTCGGTGATTGATTTATTTTAATGACGATGTATCAAATTCCAGAAGAACTTCAGGTATCGTAGATATAGACATAGAAAATCACTCTCATTTCTTCATTTCCCTTCCCCCCCCCCTCTTCTCATGTAGTAACTGAATGGAGTTTTCACTCAAGGGGGTCGTATGTAGGATAAAAAATGTTACCCAGAACTCATAATCAAGCTATAGGAATGGCCCCGTTCCCCCGACAAATAAACCCGGGGCTTCGGACAGATTGACCCCGCTGGTGCCGCAATTCATGTACTCTTGCCCGTGCTTGTCGACCACGTCTTCGCTGGGCTCTTTTCTGTTGGCGCAGATGAGGTTCTCCGAAAGGGGAAAATACGCCTGAGCCAGTTCATCGTTCTCTTTTGTTTACTTTCTCTCTCCAGGGTGGTGGTGAGTACTCGAAGGGGGTAAGTTGTAGTTAGTTAGGGCTTTGTACACTTTGTTAGACGGTAGAGGTGAAGATGTAGAATGTTATTGTTATTATTACAGGGCTGGCACTTATATTGGTGCACACCAGACTTGTGCTGTGTTAGTGGCTGTGTTGTGTTGCGCCCGATGAGCGACGGTGTGGGCAAAGTGGGAATTTGTTAGCTATGCCAAGGAGATGGTTCTCTTTAATTGGCGTAGAGTATCATCTGAGGGTATAGGGTGAGGTCAGTGATCTCATAGGTCTCAACAGTGGGCTTAGTGAGTATGGCTTGGGATGTATGTACTGTATAAATGGGGATGGCCATGGAGATTTCATGAATGTAGTCTGCTTACATTCCTGTCTATGCTGAGGACTCACTACATGGATATTACCAAGTGACCCTGCTTGCATAGACTGCAGATTGATGGTTCATTCGGTATAGACATGTAGAGAGATAGAACTGTGGCTAACAATCATCTGAACTATTGCCCACCCAACCGAACTCCAATAAGTGGTGAATAATATATTAACAGCCATCTTATCCTACCAATCCTACCACCTCTCCGGGCCATTTCTTACCCCAGACCAGGGCCCGCGGAGGCACTCGTCCTCCCACGGGGGCCAGAACGCGAATCTTGCCTTTCTCATTATCTACATCTGCCACGTACAGGAATCCCATGATGCTGGCATCACGAACTTCGGCTGCAGTGGCCGCAGGCGATGCATTGGTGATTGCGAGGAGGGAATTGGCGAGAGTGGATGGTACAGGTGAGGAGAGTTTCTTCAGAGGGATACTCCCAGCGGCGGCCGGGGTGGCGCTCTCGACACTTGAGGCTATACCGGGTAAAGGCGTAGCACGAAAACTCTCCCCTTGCTGCTGGCTTTGGCTAGCCTCTGCCTCGTTGCCTCCGCCGGGAAGAAACGCATCACCGGCGCCGAATTGAGACGGATCATACTCGTCTTCGTCTTCTTCTTGTGATGCGATATTATAATTGTAGATACCCAGCAAATTGAAGTCGAGCTGTTGGGCGTGGGGGGATAGCGTGACATTTGTAGTGGATGACGCAGAGAGCGAAAGTGCGGCAGAAGCAGTTGAGGGAATGGGATTACCGAAGAAGTACGTCCGGATCTGAGACTCCCGGAGCCCCTTCATGAATGCTGCGTCGCGATCTGCACATCCACCTGATTTAGAAAGTTTCACAACAGTGATGCGCTCATCCGTTGCGACGGCCGAGGCGCTAGATGTCGGCTTGTTGTCATAATTCCTCATCATAAGGCTATATAGACGCTCTGAGCCTATGACTAGGATAGTAGTAACTGTCATCTGTCAGCACCTGCATACATAATTCCTCGAGAAAGACAAGAAGAAACATACTCGAAAACTCCGTCACGATATGATTAATCATCTCAAGACTACCAGGTTTCCCCTGACTTAAGACCCCTGGCGTGTCGACAATGATGCCAGTTTCTCTAGCCTCTTCGTCCTCTGCCATCCTCCCCATGACCGACAGCGCCAGACGCGATACAATAGGCCGGTATATAGAACCCTCTGCCTCCAGCGGATTTTGCATCGGATAGAAATAGACCAAAGGCAGCTTCACAGGGACAGCACTCGGGCCGGACATAGGGCTACTACCCCAACCCTCCTCAACATCGATCATAGTCCGGAACGCAGTAGCAGTCAACGTCCCAGGAACGCTAAGCATGCCCTCATTCGGATCCAGGTTAACTACGATAGGTTGTCGTTCAACCTTCGTAGCATACGCCGTCAGTATCTTGGCCACACTGGACTTTCCCGCATTCTCCGGACCAAGGATCAACACGCGCGGCCCATCTTTGCCTGTTGCTTTCGCTTCCTGACGCATGCTCTCCAGTGCAAAATGCACATTGGCGTATTCAACCATCGGCGTTTCCTCCGCCGTGTACTCGCTTTGACAACCTCCCGCGCCGTAACCGCGAGATGGTGCGCCGTTCATGCCACCGGGCGCCAATCCATCGACGGCTGGTCCTGTGTCCCCCGCGCCGACTTCCAGTGTACAGCCATGCCACGTGTATATTGCGCCCTTTGTTCCGGAGAACGTGTATGTCTGGGATGGGGCAAGTTCGGTTCCAAAGAGTTCTGCAGTGCCGGCTAGGAGCTACGATCGACCCTCCAATTGGAGATGAAGGACAAGTCAGCCTTGATGTTACCCCCAAAGATTGATAGCGGATTGTATATTTTGTTGATGAACTCACCTTGACTCGAATGACTGTCCCGAAAGCCACCTCGAATCTCCACTCCGAGCCCTTGGACAGACTGATTTGCGTCGGCGGTGCGGACACAAATTGATTGTCCGCCGACGGTTGCATAAGGTCTAGGCCGGGAAGAGACATGGCATTACTGAGGTCCGATGATCTGATCTTAGGAAAGAAAGGAAAGAAAGGAAAGAAGAAAGAAGAAAGAAGAAAGAAAGAAGAAAGAAGAAAATGAGTGCTAGATTCTCTGGAGCAGGTATTTTAAGAAAGCTCGAGGACTAAATCGTTATCATAGCTCAAGGCGGATGGTGACGGTGTTTATCCTGTTTGCAGCGGAGTAAATCTGGACCACTCCGCTAATTACAACTCAGTTTGATATAGTGTTTTGCTGCGGAAACTTTGCGACTTTCCCTTTCCAGAACGGGACTAGCTCAGGGCCGCTTTTTGCTCAGTGATTGCTCCCGGGGCGTGGGGCAAGGCAGAAGTGCGTGTGCTGAGCGCTCCCTGAGCACTGAGTACAAAGCTGCCCGTCTCATGAATCATGTTCCTAGTGTTTATAAATGGAATGCGAATATTTACAGATATTTTGTTGTATACGTTTCTTCTTTCTCTTAGGGCCCTACAGGATCTGAAAGCTATCCTATAAGTCTCACTTGGTTGGGGCAGGTGTCGTCATTTAAATGAGTGTTAAGAAGGGTAAGCTGAAATAATGGAGCCATAACCTGAAGAGTGAAGACTCATCAGCTACTGTAGCAACCATCACCTAAAGCGCAGAATCTATAAGGAGATAGATATAGAAGACCACTCGTCGGTATAAGTAAGCATTAATTAAAAGATCGAGTGAATAATCAAATCTATTCTTGTTGGTAACCTGCTTCTTAGAGCGCCAAATATACCAGCTTCGTCGCCGGAGCGCGGGATTTTTATGACATTATGGGTAAGACGAGGAAGTCGCTATGTGTCGTCTTGCCTTATGCCTTTTCAATTGCTAGCCTGATATGTCTTATATTCGTGGGTATTGGCTGTACCCACACATCGTCTCCTCAAACTGAACTGTATTTTATGAAAGTCAGTGCATAATACTCCGTGGAAAAGCGTGCAACTGAGTAATTGACTGTACAGGCCAACCTAACGGGCTTTAGCTCAACTCTGGAGAAGAAATTAGCAGGCCTTATCTCACAACGATTAGTCCTTGATGATTCCTTAGCCGCGGCGGCAGGATCTACTTCATATGTCTCATCAACACTGCACAGAACGCAGGCAACAGCGCCATTGATGGTGTGACGGGAGCGGTGGGACATGCGGTAGACGAAGCAGAGAATCAGGCTCAGGGTGTCTCGGATAAACTTGCCAAGATAGAATCTAATATACAGGGGTCCTACATAGTCGGGCTTTTGGGATACTGCCAAGGGAGCTTCAACGAAACCGGCTCAACTGTCACGAATTGTACACCGCTAAGCTCATCCTTCTGGTTCAACTTTACCGAGGTACTCAGGCTAGAGAGTTCATGGGTAGAAAAGATATTTCCTAGCCAAGTTGAAAAGGTAGTGGGCGTGTATAAGGCAGTATCGAAGGGAATAAACGCCACCTATATAACTGCACTTATCACAACTGCACTCACCCTAGTTACGGGATTAACGGCCACGGTCTCCCGCTGGGGAAGCTGCTTGATCAGTATCTGCGCAATGGTATGTATTTTCAGGCTCAGCAACGTCGGTCTTCGGCGCTAACCGTATCTAGATATCGATGGTTTCCAATATAGCAGGGTCTGCAATGGTTACGGGGGTGTATATCTCGCTTGTCGGTGCTCTTAAATCTGTGTTTCATTCTGCCGGGATTAATGCAAGCTTGGGCCAGAAGATGTTAGCAACTAGCTGGCTGGCTTCATTGTTTTCTGTGGTGGCTTGTATTCTCTGGTTGACGAGCATCTGTTGCTGCTAGGGAAGGTAGTGTCTGGACTAAGAAGGGAAAAGAAAGAAGAAACGGACGTAAGGGACAGCAAACAGATCTGTCACTCGTTCTAACAATATTGTTGCAGCCATATAAGGTGGGCAGCACGGGGTCTTGCCAGTATAAGGATGTGTCTATCCGTACCATGACGGCAGGGAACAGCGCATATTCCACCTGAGTCTACAGCCCTATAGTAGGACGCCTTGTTTTTTCCTTTTTTCGATTTCTTCTTGTACGTACCGGTGTCCTTAGATTGAGGCAACTTAAGTGTGACTCTTAACCCTATTATCAAGCTTATCACAGGCGAGGAATTCGTACGAGAACCCTCTCTAGCCGAACTAATATTATAATTAGTTCGGTAGGCGCGTTATTGTTCGCGACTATGGTGTGCCTATCTACGAAACCAAATCGCGCGTCGCCATGTTTTCCGCACTTGAGAGATGCATGGAAGGTGAGTGACTCGCTGAACATATATTACCAATACTGACTTGCTTAATCATGGCGTTACATCTGCTAGCGCACAACCAACAGGGGTTTACATGCCTTATTTATTACCATGCCTTCTCCGTCCAATATTCTGCTTCTGAGACCTTACGAGTTATCAAGTATGCACGAAGAAACATCTCCGCTGCTGGACAGTCAACAACTAAGAGTATCAAGATGGTCCTCTTCGGTCTTAATATATCTTCTCTCCACTTGCAACTTCCTCCTGGCAGGTTCTGGTGCCTTTCTGGGCGTGCCCCTGATACGACTGGTTGAAGACAGCCTCTGTCGCCGGTATATCCAACAAGGCTCCTCCATTGACGAAGGGCTCTGCAAGACCGATGAGATCCAGTCCAAATTAGCCTATCTCAACGGCTCACTCCTCCTGGTGGAGGCCCTCGTTTGTAAGTACTAGTATTGTCCATCTATATACTCAGAAGCTGACTGATGACACAGGCCTGGTTGCTGCATTCCCGTTCGGGATCCTGGCCGACAGGTGAGTGCTTCTTCTCTAGACTTGGTGTAAATTGGCACTATGGTAATCGGGTTATAGAGTCGGTCGCAAACCCATTATTTTCCTCTCAACGGTAGGATCTCAGCTTGCTCTGGCCTGGGAGCTTGCCGTCATTGCTTTACAAGGGGACATGCCAGTGCAACTCATCCTGGCCGGTCCGCTGTTCAATGTGGTTGGCGGTGGAAGTACCGTCCAAATGGCCAATTTGTACTCTATCGCATCAGACCTGGTGTCTGAAACAGATAGGTATCTCTTCATGTCCTAGTCTTCCACAACAAATGTATAATACCTAACGCAATCGCAACTAAAGCGTGGGCATTCTTCCTCATGGTGCTCGCAAGTTTAGCTGGCGCCTCCGTCGGCCCAGCCATCTCCTCCAAGCTCATGGAGATCTTCTCACCCTGGATCCCGGCCATCCTCGGCTTCTTCGCCCTGCCGATCGGCCTAAGCGTGCTGGTCTTCATCCCGGACACCTTCTCTCCCTCCAAGTGGGATGTTTCCACTGGGCACGACGACTACCCTGAGGCGGAGGAACAACCACAACCAAACATCACGTTCAAATCACACCTATCCCAGTCCCTCCACCTCCTCAAATCCTCCCTCGCAACGCTAAAGTCCCCCTCGATCATCCTCGTCCTCGCCACCTTCCTCACACGTATGCCCGAGCTTCTCGCCACCTCGCAGTTCTTCGCCCAGTACATAAGCAAACGCTTCGACTGGCCTCTCGCCAGAACAGGCTACCTCCTCACCGTCCGCGGCATCATCCACATGGTAGTCCTGTCTCTAGCTCTTCCCCTGCTGTCAAAGCTGCTCCTACGATGGCAGCGCCCAGCCATTAAGGATCTCACGCTCGCGCGGTTCTCGGCTGCACTCGCCGCCGCCGGAGCGCTCGGGATGGCTGCATCGCAGATTGGACTCGTAGTGTCCGGGCTGGCGCTGCAGAGCTTGGGGGCAGGACTGGCACCACAGGACACGTCCAAGCTGAATACGCTGATTGGGATCGTGGAAACGATCAGTATGCTGTTTGCGGGACCGGCACTGGCGTGGATGTTTGAGATGGGGATGAAGCTGGGTGGACTTTCGCTTGGGCTGCCTTATTTTGCTCTGGCGGGATCGTTTCTGCTGTGTTTGGTGGGGTTGCTTTTTGTTCGTGTCCCTTGTAGAGAGGAGGCTAGCGGTCTGGAAGGAGATTTGGAAGAGGATGCATGAGTGGGACGTTGGTATACGATAGATAAAGGAAAAGGGGGAACTTGATTTCTCCGCCGCTCAATGGTACTTTGCGTCGCCATGATGGAGAGTTCGAACTCACAATGCATTGTTCGGTGGAGACGGAGTAACATCGTCGAGAGCGACACCCCTTCTCGTTCAAATTGACCACAGCTTCGGTCTCGAACTGAGAATAGACTACTGCTTCACGGCAATGTCTATAAGGGAAGAGAGCCGGTGTCGGGCTCTCACGGTGGGAATCCCGAGGTCAGAACTTCTATATAGCCAGCACCGAGACACGTCTCTTTATCTCTGTCGCACAACACAGCTTCTCATTCCCTTGTACTCCCCGCTCATCTGTTATTTTCTTGATTAGTCTTATAAGATGCATCCCAAAGTCCTCATTTTCTCGCTATTGCTCTGACTGCCAGCATTGGCCTGGCTGCTCCAGTTGAAGGTACTCCTTGCCCTTCGCATCTTTCACCAACTGAGTTTTCTTGGGCTCTGTTGCCAATTGAAGCTACCAAAAGATGAGTCTTCCATTGGCCAGTCCTTCTACACCAAGTACAAGGAGGGACGCAAGTTACCAACAAAGTAGATCTTAGACAGGCGGTCAAGCTTATTACCACATGTGGTGAGTCCTTGGCGAAAGGATCTGAGCTAGCTAAGATAAGTTGAGCCATGGCTCTTATGAGTCTTATCTAAAGACTAGTATGATGTGTGATACATGCCTGTAACACAACTATACTAGGAAGGAACGTGTTACAGATAACATTATTATAAATCAACTCTGGATCAACTATTCTCGAGTATCTTCAGATCTAGAATTAGGCCTGATAACAATGGTATCTTTGTGCTACAAAGTACAACCTAGTAACTATTCACTTCGACCTCCAATTCTGCATGTTCAGACACTGATTTGGGTATCTCCGCAGAAATGGCTGATAAGGAAGTGTTCATGGGCAGGGGTGTCATATAACACCCTTCGGCTGTGTCAGGGGAGATTGACCCTGGTATAGTATCCGTTTCGGACTTGCGGCGGGCCAGCGGCGATCTCCGGCGGAGAACTTAGATGCTGACTGCAATTGACGTCTTTCCCCTCCCTTATTTTCAATCATGGAAAGTGCATGAGCTCTGCTACTTGCCTCCATCTCTGGTGCTTTGCTGCTGAGAAAAATCATAGTTTGATAGCAGACAGTGGCACGGCCTTTGCCATGCGATAATGGTATCCTGGTATAGGCACTGGTTTAACTCCCAATCCCTTTCGTAGCCATGTAAGAGTGTGATACCAAGTCTTTCTGGTGAACATGGCGAACCCATATCATGTCTTTATCGTTGCGACCTGCAATCGATTTGGGGAGGGCATAACGAGGGATGTTGAGATTTGATTGCTTTATCTACGGCTTCTCCTTATTACTGAAAGGTATAGTGTGCTCAAGTTTTAATTACTATCACCCTGATAGATATCAAGTTGTGAGTTCATCTATCAATTTACAACGGATATCAGATAATACTCTATACTCTATTAGAGGCCATAGTTTAGATTACACTCAGGTAGATATTTCCACCATCTTGAGTAACCCTTATAAATCCGTCTTTAATTCCTTCAATTGTAATTCTACTGTGAGGACCTTGTATAGTATCAGGACACATGGTACAAAGAAACTGTAAGTTGAGAGAGCGTCGTTGGCATGATAGTAGTAACAAAACACTATCCAATGAGCCAACTAAGCTCCTGATCTCACATTAAATTCTGATGTTACATTGGACCAACAGTAATATGGTATCATACATGAATACTACAAGAAAGCAAAATGTTTAGACGCTGATTGGGCTGGTTGAAAGCACGAAATCAGCGCTACTGAGGCTACTACTTATAAGCCTCTTCCATCGTGTCAACCAGAAAAAAGTACTAAAATATACTACATAAAGCCTACTTAGCGTTTCAACACTTTTTATAGCCTAGCGGTTATTTCACAACCTCAGACGGCAGTCGAACCCAACCTTTATCCCTGAGGCTTCAGGACGCGAAATATATATAGTATTAAAGGGGATGATCAATAGGCCAACAGTTTCCTCAGCCGGTGCGACCATGGCATCCTCGTCGACGACCGGTCCATGCGGCGACGGCTCATTTGGCCCTGTCGTTACCACGCTCTGTCGCGGAGGATTTGACTTCACAGTCCTTTTCGAAGCAAGCATTTTGACCATCGCTCCGGCCGCCTGCTTCCTGCTCTTAACGCCATTCCGCTTATTTCAGCTGTTCAGACAGTCACCCAAAGTACTTTCGTCGGCAATACGTGTGGTGACACTCGTACGTGTTCTGATTCTTTTCCCGATCTCCATGTAACAGAACGAGACCCTGAGAAAACTTTCATACAGGTTCTTGCCGTATCCTTGGTGGCAATTCAGATCGCCCTAGTTGCCCTTGTCGCTACACAGCCCACCGCGCGAGGACGCGAGTCACTTGCCGGCGCCATCCTCGAGCTCGTAGCGGCGCTTGCCGTCGTCATTCTCGTGGACCTGGAGCACGTCCGCTCCATTCGGCCTTCGTTCCTTGTCTCTGCCTACCTGTTTACCACGCTGCTTTTAGACCTTGTACGCGTGCGCACTGCTTGGCTGTTATCTGGCAGTCGAGCTTATTCAGCTTGCCTTTCCACCTCTCTCGCCATCAAGTTGCTCCTCTTGATCCTGGAGAATGTTGAGAAGCGAAACTGGCTGCTACCTAGTGAGAAGGTGAGATCCGGCGAAAGTGTGAGCGGGCCATTCAGCCGAGGCTTATTCACCTGGTTGAACGGCCTGCTGTGGAAAGGATACTCGGTGCTGCTGACCAGCGATACATTGCCTACGATCCATGAAAAGCTCTCGTCCCACGACTTATCGGCTCAATTCGCGGACTCGTGGGCCCGCTCTAATCAGAGCCGCCAGAATGCGCTGCTTCTGGCTGTTATTAACTGTCTCCGGTGGGAGATGGTGGGAATCGCTTTCCCTCGGCTCTGTGTTGTTGGCTTTAGCATCGCCCAGCCATTTCTGGTAGGCAAAGTTGTCACCGTCCTAGAGCAGAATAACTCGTTCTCGCTGGATATGGGCTACGGCTTGATCGGGGCCACCGCCATTGTGTTTATTGGAGTTGCTGTAAGCTACATATTTCTGGATGCTCATTTTCAATTTCACTCCGTCTGTGAACCCTGCACTAACTTTTATTACCAAGGTGTGTACAGCCTGTTATCAGCATTTGGGGTATCGCGCTACGACGATGCTCCGTGGTGGTCTTATGTCTATTGTCTTCCAGCACATGATGGATCTACCATTAGGCAGCACCGACGAGTCCAGTGCTATGTCTCTAATGGGCACTGACATCGAGATGCTTGCTGAATACTTCCAGTCAATAGTCTGCGAAACTTGGGCCAATGTCCTCCAACTAGGACTGGCCACATGGCTTCTTCAAACTCAGGTGGGTGCTGTTTGTATCGCACCTATTGTGGTAGTAATAAGTACGCCTGCTCGTTTGCACAGTCCACGCATCTTAAGGGTTCATCATCTGACTATCCGCGGCTAGTCTTCACGGCTGCATCGTTCGGCATGGGCAATGCCGTGTCTGCGCGGCAGAAAACATGGCTCCAGGCTACTGAGAAGCGCATCAACTTCACCACTGCTGTCCTCGGGTCTATCCGAAACGTCAAGTTCCTCGGATTGACCGAGATCATGGGAGCTATGATCGACGCCTTGCGTGTTGACGAGCTCAGGATCTCCAAAAAATTCCGGCGGATCCAGACGGTTCGTGTCTGCATGGGTACGTTATCCTTTCAAAACTCCGCTTGTGGCTTGGTAGATTGGGATATGGTGATTAAACTGATACAGAGCTCTAGTCAATCTTCCCACTATTGTTGGGCAGCTTGCAACATTCACAGCCTATGCCATAGTAGCTATGATGCAGGGCTCTGGCGGTCTAGAGGTCTCGCAAGCCGTCACATCGCTCTCGCTGGTCAATCTGCTGGTCACTCCCCTCTCTAATCTTTTGCTAGCGATTCCGGACACATTCGCGTCAATAGGTTGTCTCCATCGAATACAGGACTTCCTCAGGCAACCGAATCGCCTTGGTGAGTCGTCTAGCCATTTCTCCAGTCCTAGTGGTTCTCCGAATTTTGCCATGCAACCAAAGCCACTAATTCCATGCTATAAACAGAAAAGAGACAGTTCCCCCAGGCGGCACCCACCCCTTCCCCTTTATCTGAAAATGTATCCACAATCGAGCTATCTCCCCTTCCACAGCACGTGGCCAACCCTGTTCCAGAAAAGCAAACTGATGTGGTTCTGTCCCTGAACAATGTCCGCTTTGGGTGGAAGCCCTCTCCGCCAGATAAATCTGGCATCACACTTACTCTGGGATCCTCTCCTACTGGTAGCCTCGTCACGATAGTTGGTGCAGTAGGTAGCGGTAAGTCCACCTTTCTTAAAGGACTTGCCGGTGAGACGCCCGTGCTGGAAGGGAAGCTCTTTATCAAGTATCCGGACCTGGCCTTCTGCGAGCAAACATCATGGCTGACAAATACATCAATCCGGGGTAATATTGTTGGTGAAAACTTATTATCTGTGTTTGACGCTGAATGGTATCACACCGTGGTGAGAGCATGTGGGCTGGAGCCGGATCTCAAGAGGATGCCAGCGGGCGACGAGACGCTTGTAGGTAGCAAGGGTGCCAAACTAAGTGGTGGGCAGAAGCAAAGAATCGTGAGCCTCAGGTTTCTTGATATGTCATTTAGCTATGGGCCGAATATTGACAGCTTGAACTTCTAACCCAGGCTATAGCGCGAGCCGTCTATGCTCGTAAGCATATCACCTGCTTCGATGACGTCCTGAGTGGTCTAGATAATGCAACAGCCTGGCTGGTGTTCAATAATGTCTTTGGCCCAGCTGGATTGCTGCGCCGGCTGGGCTGCACCGTGTTCCTAGCTACCCACAGCGGTATGCATTCATTTTCCATCTCAAGTGTCTGGCTTGGTTGGTTCAATATGAAGCTTATACTAATCTCCATCCAGTTCATCACTTATCACAGGCCGACTTAATTATTGTTTTAGGGAACAATGGCCAGGTCCTTGAACAAGGCAGCTATCCCCAGCTCCGAAGCCACATTGGAGGCTATATTCACAGGCTCAGCATGCAACCAGGGCAGACGGACGAGCTAGCTGGAATGGATGATGATAGTGATAGGCACCCTAAGTCGCCAAACACTACAACAGGTCCTCTAAGTTCCCCTTCTACTACTGATGGTAGTCGGCAGACAAATGATCTATCTGTGTACAAGGACTACTTCTCTAGTCTGGGCGGCCTGCGTGTCTTCGTGCTGCTGCTTTTCCTGGTCGTCAATGCCGGAATTGACGGATTCCGCTGTACGTCATCGCCTACTCCTGAACTGCTGGTTGTTGTGACATGAGGTTCACCTTTGCATAGACGTTTGGGTGAATCTTTGGTCCTCTAGTAGTGACAGCGCCTCGAACTCACGCTTGGGCTACTGGCTTGGACTGTATGCAGCATTGGCTGTCATCGAAGCTAGCGCCCTTATCCTTGCTGTATTGTGCGTTGAGCTCCCATTTGCCGCTCCCCATCGTGCGCTAACTTGGCTTGCATCCGACAGCTGGACATGGGTCATTATTGTCCCTGCTGCGTCTAAGAATTTGCATTCTATAGTGCTCCGCGCTTGCATGAGGTTAGTTTAAACCGTCGCTCACCCTAACCAGAAGAGCACACGTCAACTAAACGGCTCCAGTGCACCTTTATCCTTCTTGTCTAACGTCGAGACTGGAGTCCTCGTAACCCGCTTCAGCCAAGATATGAGACTGGTCGACATGATCCTGCCCCGCGGCTTTATATCGACAGGATTCCGTAAGTACATAAGGCATGAACAATCTAAAATCTGTTCCGTCCTGACTTGCCCGGCTTGCAGAGCTTTTCGGGGCTCTTGCCCAAGGCGCTGTCGCCATAGCTTCGCTACCCTACCTGGCAGCGGCCCTTCCAGTTCTCATTGGGGTGCTTGTCCTGGTCCAGCGGTTCTACTTGCGCACATCTCGCCAACTGCGGTTATTGGAGTGAGTGTCAACCAGTGCCCATATCACCCTGCTTTCACCTTGTACCCATTAGGCTAACTTAATCCACCCAAGAATCGAGCTCAAGAGTCCTCTCTATACCCACTTCATTGATTCCCTAGCCGGAGTGATTACCATCCGCGCCTTCTCATGGACCCACGCCTCCACGTCCCGAATGCTCTCCATGCTCGATACGGCCCAGAAACCTTTCTATCTTTTACTGAGCATCCAACGCTGGCTTAGCCTGGTACTCAACCTGATCGTAGCCGCTCTGACGGTATTCATCGTTGGAGCAGCCATCGCTCTCCGTAGGCATGTCGACCCGGGTCTATTGGGTATTGCCCTTGTCATGATGATCGATCTGGGCCAGATTCTGTCGGAGCTGATCCAGAACTGGACACTGCTTGAGACGTCGCTGGGGGCGATTGCGCGGATCAAGGATTTTGCCGAAGACACGCCCAGTGAGGAGAGAAATCCGACTGCTCAGGCTCAGGAACCACCCCCGGAATGGCCCCGTCATGGGGAGATCGCGTTTGTGGATACAAGCATCGCGTACGGCTGCTCAGAGGGGGCTAAGCCCGTACTGAACGGGATTCGTCTTCACCTTGTTGCTGGTGAAAAGATTGGGCTGTGTGGTAAGACAGGAAGGTGGGTTATTCTCATACACTATATATCCTGGTCTCGATGTCTGGGGCAGGTCCATTTCCAACAGGGATAAAGGAAGCAAGGCTAACAAACTACTACACCAATAGTGGCAAAAGCTCCCTCGCACTATCCCTCCTCCGCCTCAACGAGACAGTATCAGGACAGATCCTCATCGACGGACAAGATATCTCCCTCATCTCCCGATCTTCGATCCGTCAGCGCATCAGCTGTCTCAGTCAAGAGCCGTTTCTCTTCCCAGGCACCATCCGGCAAAACGCCGACCCGCTGAATATTCTTGCGAGCCAGGACATCGTCGATGCGCTGCGGTGTGTTGGAGTCTGGGATGCCCTCCTGGCCCACCACGATAGCCATGGTGAGGCGGTGCTGGATGCCAAACTCAACGAGAGCGTCTTATCCCAAGGCCAGAAGCAGTTATTTTGTTTAGCGCGGGCGCTGCTGAAGAAGAGTAAGATCCTGATACTCGATGAGCCGACTAGCAGGTATGTTCATGGCTTCTGTTGCTTAATTATATTCGTGCGGTATACTGACCAAGACCCCGTCATAGTCTGGACACCGAAACCGACGCGAAAGTACAAAAGGTCATCCGGGAATCATTTCGGCACTGCACCGTGATCATGGTGGCCCATCGGATTCACACTTTGTTGGACTTAGACCAGGTCGCTGTCCTGGATAATGGTCGGATTGTCGAAGCGGGCCATCCGCGCGAGTTGCTGGGCAGACCGGATGGGGCATTTGCGAAGCTGTTGGAACTGGAGTCGTGAGCTACGTACCTAGACCGACCCTGCGAGCTGTGGTGGTCAGTTTGGAGATTATAATCAGAAGCGGTAGTATTAAAATACGTTGATCAAGCCAAATAGACAGGGAAGGTGAAGTCCGAGAGCCAATCCCGCCCCATTGTTCAGCCGCTTTCCTCCCCCCATAGGCCCCCCTTCACCCAATGCGGATGACACTGAGCAACCTCCCCGAGGATGAAGCTATTATCGTAACATGTAAGCAAGCGTTATGGAGGGTTAGTGTTAAGATAACTTCTTATCATGTGATTAGAGAATTAACGTTAATAATAGTAGATGGACTACATGTATTTACACCTGCGCACAGCGCTGTTGTCATCACATCGCTACATCATGTCATTTTTATTGCATTTGCATTTCACATCCTATGCTATCAAGCCATAACAAGCCACCACAGTAAGTCCCATAAAAACCATCCGCCAGGATACAAACCTAGAAATCAATAGAGGCAACGATAAGAAACACGGATTATAATATATCAGGTATCCAGGAAAAATAGGAGAATTCGCATGTAAAGAGACTGAAACGAGATATGGTTCCTCTTCCGATCTCCAGGACCACCATGCGAAAACACAAACAATCATTCCGGCTAAGAGTGCTCTTCTTCTTGCAACCAAAGCGCAATATTTAGAAAGGGGTAGGGTGTAAATACGGTACATCAAGAATCACTGCGGGTAAAATTGCGATACGCAACGAGAGAGGTAGAGTGATAGGGTATACAAATTGAGAGACTAGATCCCTTTCTTTGAGAAAGGCGTAAACAATCTAGAACCTAATGTGAATAGATAGATGAGAATCGGGGAGGAGAAATTTTCTTCGAGGGAAAATGTGACGGTCAACTCAAGACAGTTGCTCCACTGGAAGGTGCCAAATACATTTGGTATCATATCCTCTAGAAGAAATAGGGAATTGATGCTCTAAATAATGTGTTAGTGTCCCAACAGTGAACAGGGTGCAGGGCCAGGGGTGGAGGGGCCTTACGCAAGCGCAAAAGCAGCAGTGACGCCGACGAGAGCACGGTTTCTAACCCGTTCACGCTTCAGCTTCTCTTCCAAGACCTTCGCTCTCTTAGTCCGCAGGGCCTTTTCTTCTTCGTCCTCTTCATCATCGCTAAGTGCTTCTTCGATATTGCGCTTCTTAGCAGCCTTTGGTGACGATGCAGCGATCTCCTGCTCCGCGCTCTGAAGCTTAACGGCCTCTTCCACCATCTCCTTAGCCTGTGCAATCATTTGTTCGGTATCTTCTGCAGATGGGGCGTCGGGGAGAGTGATAGGCATCTCAACCGTGACGGTGGTCTTGGTCGTTTGTACATCATTGGCTTCACCGGCTTTGGTTTCCACATCCACCTTGACATTTTCCTCTTTAGTCCGCTTCGCACGAGCAGCTTTAGAAGGTGTCTTTGTTGGCTTTGGTGTTGGAGCAGATTTCTTAGGGCTGCGAACCACTTTTTCTTCGTCGTCTTCCACGCTGGGTTGAATGGCACCATTGACTGATCCGGACTCGGCTGTAGCATCTAAGGCCGACTGGAGGCTTGCATTTGCTTCGCTAGTCGCCACAATGCTCTCTTCTTTGATTTCCTGGACGTCCTTGGCCTCTTTGGCGGCTCTCGTTTGCCTCGACTTGCGCGGGGAAGCAGGCTTTTTGCTGGGGGAAGCAGATCGGCCTCTTCTGAGGCGGGTCGGTGCAGAAAGTTGGGTGGGAGCTTCAATTGGGGGCAAGTCGAATCGAGGAGGCGGGGTGATGTGCATATGCTTCTTCGCACTGGACGGGGTTTGAACAATGTCGGTGGGATCAAGCAAAGCCCGTACCCAATCATACATCTGATACTCCTTCGCTAGCTCGAGAGCTAATAATCTGTCAGTGACATAGTCGCCAGGATTAACGATTCAGTAGGCTTACCAAGGAGGGGCGAAATCCACACATTTCCAGCAATCTCATCCTCGCTTGTTTCCTTACGAGCTTTTAGGTATTCGCGCTCAGCCCGTTCATCCTCCAGCTTCGACCAGGGGAAGGCAATCTTGAACATTCCGGTAGCGCTAACATATCCATCTTTGCTCCGTCGCTGTTGGGGTGAACCGCGTTAATTCTTGATTCTATGCGATGTCGCTGGTCCGAACGATGGGTACATGAGGTGACTCACCATCAAAAAGTACGTCTCTGGTTGTTGTTGGGCATTATGAGAAGGAAATATTTCAGAGCCCTTGAGGTCCTTTGGCAGTTTCACGCGCAGATGCGCATATTCGAAGGGTCCAAGATTCTCCGGCTTGGTCGCATTCGACGTGCCGATCACTGTAGGCCTAACAGTGAGATTGGTTTTCCCTAAGCGTCGACACCGCAAGAGTTCATCATCTATAGCGCCGAGAAGCGTGTATGTCAGCAAAGCGCAAATTTTCGGTATCCCCGAAGAGGCGTGCGAGCCTCAAGACTCGCGCCACGAAGTGATGGCGGAACTTACAGGAAGGAGTCTCAGATGGAAGGATGTGGGGATTGTTCTTCTTTGGAAGTGAGCGCGCCATAGCGAATAGTCACCTTCGTTAAAGGTCAAGTAAGAGACGAAAGGATCGGGTGTTGTGGACAGCGGTTTCCGAGGTGATTAAAGGAGGATGCGACGCCAGAACGTCGGCCACGTTGCAGGCGCGTCTCTTGCCGCTTTTCTGAGGATTGAGTTGATAAGACGTCACCACGAAGGGCGCACAGATAATTCTATCACGATCGACTTGGAGGATGATTAAACCTGTGGGACATGAACGTAGACCCGCGACAAGCCAGGTGATAATCGATTCGAGATCAATGCTAGGCTCGACAAAGTAGGGGAGGAAAATAATAAATGGAAGTTGAGATGGGGCGGACGATTGCTTCTGTACGCTCCAGTTACCGTATCAATTCAGTCTTCGGTATCAAACTAGTGATGACAAGACTTACATCCACCAATGAGAAGAGCTTAAAGTCATGTGAAATACTAAGACCGGTAAGTATCTGCGGTCATCGGTTGATCCCCGGTATCTGATGGGTACCAATTCTGGTATGCCGTAGTATTAGTGCCTTAAAAGCCTGACAGAAGTTGGTGGGAGATCCGGTTGCCCCGTGACGGGATTTACGTTGAGGAATTATTCCATCATCGTTGATTGATCGCTCTTTTGAAACTTGTATACTCAATGAGTTATCACAGACCTGATCGACTAGGTTTGAGCAGCAGCCCTTCGATTGTGGCATTTTTCTCTCTCTTTCGCTTAAATTGCTAAGCGACATGTCTAATACAATACATACCTATTCATACATACTCAGCAGAATCAAGATGTTTCGAGTGTGTATATCACTTCACTTTGACATCATCACTAAGTCAACAACGGAGAACAGCTCAAGAGTCCTACAATACAGATACAAAAGTCAACAGACAGTCTCTTCTATTATCATCTACGCCATTGGCCTCTTATTATACTGATATTATACTCATGGTGAAGTACAAGGTATGATTGAGGAACTCATGGATCAAAGTCTTAGACTTTTGTGTGGTAGATAGCTTCTTTTGCTACTGCATATGCCATACTCTGATAGTTAATTTAATTGATTAGTATGGACCTCTATAAACCCAAGTCTGGCCCGGGTGGCCGCGAAGTTGTTTACCCCCCTGAATCTGAACTTGTCCACCGCCTTTCCTTCAGGTCCACTGTGTGGGCTGAGAGCCAGCGAATCCCCCGCCAGTGCTTGACCACCAAAACAAAACCGCCCCTCTTAGTCTTCATTGTTGCTGTTCTTTCTGCTACTCCCACCAAATCCTTGCAGAAATAGACTTATTTTGTTTTGTGGACTCTGTTGAATACTGTGTATATCTCCCCCTGGACCTACTATAAGTGATTTTCTGAATCACGTACTCCCTGAAACTACTACTACGCTTACTACTACTACTGTATACTAATACCCCGCCAAGAACCCACCAACACAATGCCCGGACACGAAGATGATCTCGTCGCCTCCAAGACCGAGGGTTTCAAGGTCGGAGAAAAGAAGACAATTGATGAGTACTCTAAGCTCGGTATGTGGACCTTCCCATTTCTACTCGAAATCTGCATTCCATTATGCACCGATTTTCCTCGTGGCATGCCCCCCCTTGCCGTCATGCAAGAACGGGAACTATGGAACCGCAAACACCATTCCAGCTGTCACTCGAGAAAGGATGAAACATAAACATTCCATCCTGCACACTCTCATCGGCCCGCATCAACTCAATACACCAGTACTAATACTCTATTTCTCATATAGACGCCCATGACGAATCGCTGAACCGCTGGAAGGCATCACTGGGCCTCAACGCCGGTGAGCCCATTGGAGACCCTAACGACCCCAGAAAGTGCATCATCAAATCCCTCGCTCTCGAGGTCCAAGGACGTCCAGATGTAGTCATCGAACTTTCCGCCAAGGGCGCGCTTGAGACTCTCAAGGACAAGCCATTCACCATCAAGGAGGGTGCCACTTTCCGCATCAAGTGCGTTTTCCAGGTACACCACGAGGTTCTGAGCGGCTTGAAGTACCTTCAGGTCGTCAAGAGGAAGGGAATCCGGGTCAGCAAGGATGAAGAGATGCTGGGTAGTTATGCGCCCAACACCACCGGCAAGCCCGAGTACGAGAAGAAATGTAGGTGCTATCTCTTCCCCATACACCGGTTGGTGCTAACTGCCATTGTTAGTCAATGCCGAAGAGGCCCCGTCAGGAATGTTGGCTCGCGGCCACTACAACGCAGTCTCTAAGTTCCTCGACGATGACGACAACACTCATCTGCTGTTCGAGTGGTCGTTCGATATCGCGAAGGATTGGTAAATCTGATGGTTCCCGGATGAACTACGATTCTGTCATGACCAGCATTTCTTTGAAAGTTTACAAGCGTTGTACGGAACTGCATTTTTGGAATACTTGACCTTCTCGTTCAGAGCTACATGCCCCATATGACAAGACATTGATTGTCGTATCTAGGTCCTAATAATTGGATCCCTTCTTCTATAAGAGCTTCCAAAATACTGCATAGATATCTTGTTCCCGTGTTCATTGTTGGTATTCTTACATTCAGATCTCCATGCTGTCTATGGATGCTTCATCATCTACCAAACTCCAATAAAAAAAAAAAAAGAAAAATTGCATTGAAAAGGTCGAACATGAGAGAAATGAAATAAAAGAAAGGGTATCACAAAAAGTAATCAATCACCGGGTTCTGTCCATCCTTATTCTGCTGCGCTTGTTGTTCTCCACGATGAATATCATTTTCCGGGGCCGCATCGAAAATGTTGAAAAACCTCTCTCCAGTATCGCTAACTTCGAGAACACTGGCTAGATTGCCGCACCGGTAACAGTAGTTCGGTGCGCTCCACACGGTACTCAGCCGGTCATCGTAAAGAACCTGATATCCTTCCTGGCATAATTGGTGGGCTCGCAGGATATGGGACATGCTATTGACTTCGAGGAATTTCCGCACGACCTGTGCGCCAAATGTATATCCAGCTCCCCTTGGTGAAAGGGAGAACTCGTCGCGTTCGGTATCCGGGTCGGACCAGACCAAATCGGCCATGGGTCCCTCATGCGGGATCTCACGAAATCGGTCGATGATTTTAATCTGGTCTATAGAGTGGATAGAAGGAGATAGGCCGCCGTGCACGCAGAAGATCTGATCATTAATTACGACGCTCAATGTGAGGAAATCGAACATGTCGGTGAAATAGTGCCAGACGTTGGCATTGCCGTATTTCCGCGCGCACTCGGTGTAGAATCCGTAGGACTGCGTGACACCACGGGATTCGTGGTTTCCTCGGATAAGATGGACGCGTTGAGGGTATCGTAACTTCAAACATATAAGCAGGGAAATCGTTTCCACGCTGAATAAACCACGGTCCACATAATCCCCTGGAAGGAAGGAAGCACAGCGGGTCAGCCAAATGGTCGGTTCGATCTTCGAACGAACTGTGGTGGTCCCCGCTTACCTAGAAACAAGTAATTTGTGTTTGGACAGAAACCTCCAATCTTAAATATTTCGATCATGTCAAAGAACTGTCCATGGATATCTCCGACTACCGTAACAGGGGCCGCAATGTGAACCACATTGCTCTCTTTCATCAACAGCTCCTTCGCCTTGGCGCATATTGCTTCAATTACAGAGTCTGCCAGCAACTCTTTTCTATAGAGCCTTTCTATACACTCATCCAGGTCGATACTTGCTGGTACACAAGGAGAATTAGTTCGGGACAAGGAGATAAGGGAGATACGGGTGCCTAACTCACCGGGTAGGCCAGGCATTGCGTTTAGTTTTATTCTAGTGCAATTCGATAATACTTCTAATATAACAATGACGAATAAATCGGTGAAACCTCGAAAAACCCTGCGCGTGAGATTTCACTGAACGTGTCGAGAGATAGAAGTGAAAATTGACAGTGCGTAAGTCGGTTCGAGGAAGGATGGTATGTCTGTGTGAGAAGTTGCTGCAGTAGTTCGCATCATGACCGACACGTTGTAGGGCAGATATGTGAGCGGCACCAACTGAGCCTACAATGCTCAAGCGCTAGATGATGGCAAGAGGGAGTCTCGGATATGGTTCAGAGCTCGACATATATAAAGGCTTGACCAGTTCACCTCGAAATTAATTCATTGTCGGGAGAATCTACGGACGATCAATTAACCCTCGGTCATCACAATAGTGGCGCGGCGGGTTCATTAGAGTTCAATTATGCCATGACACACCGCCTGTTGTTTTCGAATACAACCTGAAATGGTTAGGTGGGCACGTGGAGTCACTCGTGCCTAAATAGGCCAACGGTCTCATACTAAACTAAGGGGTCCTCCTAGGATCGTCCTTAATCTTGGTAGAAATCATTGTTACTATATTATATCACGGGATCCCTTAATCTTTTCTCCTGCTCCTCATGTGGCTATAGTTGTGGTTTCAAATAGAGATTTAGGATACTGTTTAATCATTAGCAGGAGCATATGCAATTGACTTAGTGGGTCAAGATCTATGAGAGTTTCTATATGCAATCCCAAATGTTTTCAACTCATCAGAGTACATCCTTTGAGGAACCTGGAGCCCGCACATTACTCTGGGTCAGGAGTTGCTTTGCTTCTTCAGGGTCATCCGAATCTGTCTCTTCTTCGGTCTCCTCTTCGTCTTCCTCCTCATCGTCAGTCTCCTCTTCCGTTTCTTCTTCCTCGGAGTCTGTTACCTCTTCCTCGGAATCTGTTTCCTCTTCAGACTCCTCGTCTTCCAGCCATTGATCGAGAGTCTTGTTTTTCGTCGCCGGCGTCCCTGCTGGTACACGCCCGTTTTGGGACCTGCTAGCTGACCCAATGGTGCTTTCGTGCTCCCGCAGAGCCCTATCCAGGCGTTCGCCTGCAGTCACAGGCGCTTCCTCTGCAAATTCCGTTTTCATGTCCGGTTCCCGCAAGCTCGGGTCGGGTTCATTTCCCGACTCAACCCAGTCCGGGAGATTTTGGTATCCTACGAGGCCATGGGGGCCCGCGTCCGGACCGACAATCAGAGTAGAAGAGCCGATTAAGAGATCTTTTCGTGTTTCCGATGGGCTAGGGGCGTGCGGTACTGGTTTCGGTGCAAGAAGAAGTAAGTTCGCAAGCTGCGTCGAAGAAGGTGAGGCTAGAAGAGCCTTGTACAATCGAGCACGGTCACGTAAATCATACGAGGTGTCATATCTAGCAAGGAGAAGGAGGTACCTCCAAAGAAGAGCAATCCTATCTTCCGGCTCAGTTTGCTGTTGATCCTGGCTGTTCTCTTCATCTTTCTCATCGTCCTTATCATCGGCCCATTCATTTTTATACTCTTGTTTTACCTTGGGGCTTGCTTGAGATTCTTCCTCCTTGGGAGGGTTCCGTAGAAGGTGGTGCAGATATACTTTGGCCCCTAGAAGAACGATCTGTTGTTTCACGATTTCTGCTTCATTGGCGAAGTCTTTAACTAGGATTCGAAGAACATCTGGTGCAATATTCTTCTTCGGTTCTGCGCCTGCAAATTCGCCAACTAGCCATACAATAGTCGCTCTAGCATCCGGATTATTTGTCAGACCGAGGTATTTCACTAACTCAATGACCGTTCGTTCATGCGAAGCTGGATCTTGCTGGATCAGATGCCTTATAACAGTCAATGATTCTGACACTAGATTGTCGTCTAAGCTCGTAATCTGCTTGAGAAGTATTCGAAGACAATGGCCAGCTGTGCTAGTGTCACCCTGTGCACAGCGTCCAATAGCGCGAACACTCTCGCGCACCAGCTCCGGATCTGTACCTTGTGAGAAATGTTCTAGTTCACTAATAATCACGCCCTTCAAGTGTAGGCCACAGTTAGGGAAAAGAATTGTGAGAATCTCAAGTTTAAGGCGCCATATATGAGGTGGGTCCGACGCATGGACTAAGAAGTGAGAGATGTATTTCGTGAAAGGCATCGGATGACGCAAGCAAACAGCGACGATATTGTAAAGCACAATATGCTGCACGTCTTGAGGGCTTCGGAGGAGAGCGACCAAAGGACCAACAGCAGCAGCGAGGTACTCTGGCGGAGCAAGGTAAAGGAAACAGCGGACAACATTCACAATGACGGCTGAGTTGCGATTTTGCAGTAGCAGCTTGCAGGCTCGTAGAAGAATTTCAAGATCAGGATTCACAATGGGTATTTCATACTCCTTGCCTCCTTCGCTGGTATCCGCATCTTCTTCATCATCGTAGAACCCCTTTGATACCGCTTGTTTAACTTTCTCGGTTTTGCGAGGGAAGCATTTCCGTGCGTAGAAGGTCAATAGGCGTAGTGTTGCGATCTGGCCCCATTCATCCATATCAACAAGCTTCCTGACCAAGCTACGGTAGTGCTTGTGGATTAGATCGACCCGATCGGGACAAACTTCTAAGAAAGCGGAGACAGCCGGCCCAGCGACGAAATATTGGGTATCGCCTAGTAGCGTAGAGAGATAGCCGATCAGCTGGGGCAGAGTGTTTGGGTCCAGGCGATAGCACTTCGGGATGGCTAATGCTGCCGCTTTGCGAACATGCGGACTCATATCGCCGCACCCGCGCTTGATTGCAAGGGATACGATCTGACTGATCACTGGCACTCTGATACCAGACATAGTGCGAAGTGCCATGGCCCGTACCTGGGGATTCTGGTCCGTAAGCGATTTCTGGATCGTGTTGATGGAAAGAAGCGCAAGGTCAGGCTCTGCCTCGGCATGATGAACCAGGTAGATATAAACGAGCTTCTTAACCTCTAGGTTCGCATTTGCGACGTTCTTGACGACTGCCGAGAAGAATGGAAGAGATGGTTCGAAGCGATACATGATCTAATTTAGGGGAGCAAGGCAATGTCAGGAATAGCAACGAGCCGGTCATAGGAGGCCTTCCATACCGTTATTACCCTCCGCATACCGTCGAGGACTTCCCGGTCATTGCGACTATCGAGAAGCTTTTTAATGTGTGCAGTGGTGTGATTGCGCGATGTTAGGCCCGTACTGGATCCTCTAGGCATTGTTGCCGATTGAGCCGCTTCAAGAGTGAGCTCTCGAGCTACAATCAGTCAGCTAGCTGATTCGACGGGATTAATGGTGAGAGGTTGACTGCGACAACATTACCTGTTTCTAGCATCGATGATATCCTGGAGATAGTCTCCATGTTGAACCACAGGGCCCTCTGTTGGGCACACTGAAATTCTGGCTTTGGAGGGGGGAATAATGTTCCCTAGGGAAGAGGATGGGAGAGGGAGAGTAGGGAGTTTGCGGCGGAGTGCGGGCAGGTGACAATAGCTTGAAATGACTGCTGCCCGGCTCCCCGCAACTCACTTATTTCAACCAACTTTGCGTGTCTTTCTTTACCTCTAGCACTTTGGACAATGCACTTGCTCACAGAGCTTCAGTAAAATGTTTTGTGTCTATCAGTCAATGGCATCCTCATGCCCACAGCTACAGTTAGTTTCTCATTCAGAAATTCAGTACAACCATGGGCGTGGTCCAGCAAATATATCTTGGCAACTGGGTGACGGACTTTTTGCATCACATTCTTGACTATGACTCGAGCACAACAATCTTGATCGTCTGCTCAACGAGGGATACTTTCTTAGAACAACTATTCGTCACCACGCGCGCTCATTCCAGTGAGACTGCTAAAGGCCACCAATTTATCACACAAACTATCGGATTGCTCTCGAACTCAAGTACAATCAGGGTGGTCTACTGCCCAACGTTGGAGAATCTTCGAGCTTATCTCTCTCTGTTTCCTTCATCTGGCGACTTCGTACAAGATACAGTTACTGAGCAGCATGATACACGAAGACCTCTGATGGCTATTCTTGACCTGGTAGCTCTGCATCTGCGAACATCAGAGTTCTCTGCGCAGGGATTATCTAGGACATTTGCGACCACCGTTGAGGCTGCTTCAAGGGGGAGAATGGATCTTGTACTCTGTGAATGCCGAGATGCTGCAAAACCTGCCGATGAAGAACGCGGCGAGGTACTATGGCACACGGATGTCCCGTTGCTTAACAGTTCTGTGCGAAGAGGAGAAAGTACTTGGCTTGGGCGAAGTGTGCCTGTAAACAGAGTAGCCCAACGATGGTTTGAGGTCAATGAATCAACCCACCCTGCCACAGGTAGCATGAATATGTAGAAGCTCATATGAAATAAAACAAAAAAGGATAAAATGACATCAGCCATGGAACTATGTACTATTATTTTTCTAGTATTAAATCAACCAACTGGGTATCCTTGAGCCGACCATATAACTCCTGAATCATAACCGAAATCACTCCTTAACTCATATACTCTTTTCCATCTCGGTAATGTAAAGCTTGATATGCGATTCCAGCCTTAGATATTCATCATGGGCACTTTGGATCTCGCTCTCGATGTTTTCCTTGAGGTCCACCATCTGGTGCAGGTCAGCTATATATACGAGCACAAGCAGCTTTCGAAGCCATACCTTTTTCTCCGTTTGCTCAATCCTGATCCTCCTTCTCTCCATATCACGCTGCTTTTCTGCACGTTCTTCACGAAGCTGCTTCTGAACCTCCCGAAGTTCTTCCATCCGGTTTTGGGCTGCCTCTGCTTTCTCTTGTGCATTCTTCCGCAGGGTTTCAATTCTTTCATTCCACCTTGCTAGCTGCCGCTGTAGCAGTTTCTCCGCTTGTTCTACTTCCCTAACGTGGTTACCCCTTGCTGAGATGGCTTCCTTGTTCCGAGATGCTCGTGATTCTTCGTCTTCTTCCTTCTGCAGTTCCACGGTTAGGTCTTCAAGAAGTCTAACACAAGCTTGCACATCGTTGCTGACGACAGTAAATGTATCCGACGAAGTTTGAAGTGCCCTTGCCCTCTTCTCCATTGCATCAATCTGAGCCTTCTCACGTAGTAGATGCTCCGAGAGCTCGGTCAACGATGCTTGGAGAGAGCCCGGGCTTTCCATCGCGTAGGGCCGTAGTTTTTCGACCTCTTGTCGAGTGCGCACAACTTTCTCTGTCTTTTCTTCCAATTGTGTTTGCCGCCTGGCTTTGTCTGCCTTGACGCGCTCTAGTGTCTCAGCGACTCGCTCCTGGTTCCGTCTCAACTCAAGCAGTCGCGCTTTCAACTCGTCATTCCGTCTGACTTTCTCCTTCACTTGTGCTTCATTAGCCCTCAGATTTCGGCGCATCTCTTCGAGGCGCTGCTCCATTTCCTGATTCTCTGCATACAAGGTATCGATCCGTGCCTTAGTCTTTTCCGTCTTGTTGAAATGCTCATCTATGACAGGTGTTTGAGACTCGCGGAATCTAACAAAGTTGATGAGATAAGAGAATATCTTAATTAGTCGATCGTGTGTAGGTTTTGTCAAGTCCGTAAATGTAAAATCGTTAACACCGCACTGTTTCACGAGGTAACTCAGCTGGTGTTGCAGGAAAGTTCGTAGACAAAGGCTACACTCACCTCCATCATAAGTTTTCTTAAGCTGACGAAAAATCCCATGAGGTTTCGCGTGTCTGTTGGAACAATATCGGGGAAATCGCCGCCAATATCATCTGCTGCTGCACGCATCGCAGGCTCTACTGCCTCCTTGGTAGTGTTCATGAGAAGTTCAGCAAACCACTCGAATACCATCTGGATCTGTTGTGGGTTGGGTTTGATCAAATCGGCAGATGTAAAAGGTATACCGATATCGTTAATGCATCCTGCAATTTCCTTATCGGGCTATTGACGCTGTCAGAACACCAGCTCGTCAATGGATAGACAATTGCTCAATCCAAGCCATCCACTAACCAGTCGCATTAATGCATCATTTTCATCTTCCTTCTTGCGACCTCTATTGTGCTGCTGCTGGGAGCTATGGAATTGCTGACTCATTCGGTTATGATACGCCATCTTGACATATAGGCCTTGGTCCGTTACTGAAATGTGACAGAATAGACATAAGAAAAGGAAGAGAACCGTGGTGGCGAGTTCGCAACTCTCGCTGTCTCTGTTATGATGATTGTTTACCGCTAAGGGCCTCGCATGGTAACCCAACAGGACTAGCGCATGTCAAGAGGGGCATCAATGCAAACAGCGCAAACCCCTACCTACCCACGCCTCTTTTCCATGACTCTTTCGCCGTATTAGGTTCTAATGCTGCTGAAGAGAATATCATAATCATCTAGACTCTCCGGCCAGTCACCATGGTGTCTACTACGCCAACACCGTCGGAAGCTACCAAACCCTTCGAGTGAGTTTCTTGGACAGTTTCCCTTCAGGTTATGCAACGGGCTAATCTTTCGTCAGCATTGTCGCAACATACAATGAATTGCTCCGTTCTGACCCCGACCTGACTATGCCAATTGCTGCTATCGAAGCTTTGGTCTTACTTCTTACACACTCTCCCTCATCGACAATATCAGAAACCCTTGACCTATTGGAAAAATCCACCGCTCACCTGAAGAAGTCAATCCCAAATCCTATTGGACTCTCGGCTGGAACCGATCTCTTTCAACGATATCTGATCACTACACTACAGAGGCCAGGTCAACTAGGGCCAGCTGGAGACTTCAACGCCATCAGAGCTCATCTTCTTTCGAATGGCCGGTTATTCATTAGGCGTGCGAAGGAAAGTCGAGACAAGATTGCCACGTTCGGAAGAGGATTTGTTCGGGATGGCAGTACAGTATTGACGAACGGTGGATCTAGAGTTGTCGCCTCGTTATTGCAGAAGGCTGCTGACGATAAGGGTGGACCTTCCGCGGTGCGGTTCCGTGTGATCTATGTCCTCTCACCTGCGAAGGACTCTTCTGCGGAACCTGAGGGTATGGAAACAGTGCGTGCATTGCGGGAGAAGGGCGTCCCTGTTGCTACGATTCCGGAGTCGGCTGTCGCATATGCTCTTGGGAAAGCGGACATAGTCATTGTGGGTGCGGAAGGTGTGGTGGAAAATGGTGGTATCGTGTCGCGCATGGGAACCTACCAAATCGGGCTTCTTGCCAAGGCTATGGCAAAGCCTTTCTACGCCGTGGCGGAAAGCCACAAGTTTGTCCGTTTGTACCCGCTTGGACAGTATGATTTGCCTATTGAACAACGAGTAATCGACTTCAATACCGAAGAAGACATTACTGATGGGGATAAACCACAGTCGGTAGCTCATAGTTCTGATGTGGTTGACTTCACACCTCCCCATCTCATATCCGCATTGATCACAGACAGTGGCGTCTTAACACCGAGCGCTGTTAGTGAAGAGCTGATTAAGATCTGGTTCTAAACGGTTTTGTGAAATATGTGGATAGACATCATGAAGCTGAAATGCAGAGTGAGCTTAATGATGTCCTCCACTTCACGGCAGGGCGTGGTGTATATGAACGGACTTGAAGAAGTCCAACAGAAATTGACTCAATCCTGAGCTATCACTCAGTGGATCACTCCATGCTATCTCGGCGTGCAGCACTCGACTAAATCATGTGTGGCTGTTCAATATTATTTGGTTTGTCGGCAAGGCGCGGAGAACAGGCTCACACATCTTGCTCGTCTCGCGACTGGGCACATGTGATCTGTCTTATCTCTGAAGATGCCCTCCGAATATTCAATGACTGGAGTCGGAAGGTTATAGTTCGGACGGAGAGTTGGGTCTGCTGGGAATGTACCAGTGGGAGGAGACTATCAAGCTATATATAAGCATAGCTTTAGAGACCCACTGAACATTGAGAGTAACATTATGACTAGAAATAATGAAGTTAGGATGCAAACATGAAGTTTATTCCAAAACAATCCATAGAGCTTTTCTTTCTCATAACGCCGGATGCCCATCCGCTGAATCATTAGGGCTTGCCTTTTGTAGCATAAACATTAATTTCAAATCATCACACATTCAAACATTATAGGTCGTGTCCTTCGTTACCCAACTTACTCCCACCTGATACCATCCATAGGTGATAAGCATGTCTGTTTTGCGACAATAGTCTCAACACGGTCTCAAACACTGCCAATAGCACAGATGCCAACCCATCCACTTGAACCTCTCTATGTCCGATCCACCATGACATTGCTGCCATAACGAGAGTCTTTCCCGAGTAATCGATTCGACTTCGGCTCGGCACGGTTTCTGATAGCGAGTGACTGACAATGGCAATAGGCCAGTCTTAGTAAGACTTGCATTGTTCCAGATCCAGGTTAAACGAGGGACGTTTAGGCGTGGGCCTAAGTAGGCGTAGTCAACTGAGTATAATAAGCCTTCCATTTCCTCCATGTCATATCTTCAGGCCGTTTGATCGACAAAATTCCGGTGTCTCGGATTCAGCTTGAGATGCGCTTCAAATACATATTCTGTGCATCGAAATTCTGCAAGAAGGCAAAGGCATAAAGAAGCAGATAGCCGAAGGCTACAAACAACCATAGAAAAGCCATGACCTTGCGTTTGGTAGATATATTAGGTGGGCAATCCACGTAGTCGAGTACACGCCCAAAAGCGACAAGAATCAAGTATGATCAGGAAATTAGGGCAGGGTAGGGGCATGGCACTGTCTTCATGTAGCCTGGAAATGAGGGATCCCGAGTTTAAGTGTCATTCGCCATGGGATAATGGCCATTTGCATGTGTCCGGTTTAGTCAACCTGTGTCCCTGCTCAGGCAGTAAGGGCAGCCATTCTCTGGTTTACATTCTCGCAGATCCTTGCAAGTGACCGGAGGGAGATGGGGTGAGAAAGCGGGGTTTTTCTTTTTTCCTACTTTCTTAGTAGACACAAGCAAGAGGGTGTGGTTTTCTGGGACCAATCGGATTGCATAGTGCTCTTTGACTGAACCCAGATTCATGCTGCCGATGAGTTAGGACTGATGAAGTGGCGATGTATCAATAGGCATTTTTTGATTTACAGAGTATATTTTAGAATGGTCTGATCTGCTGATTCTTTCGGATTAGATGTGATGTGACCAACAGATGAAGTTACATAACCATTTTATATTTAACTAAAGAGAGTCTAATCATACTATCATTGAACGGCACTGTTCCTTTTATTTTTTTTTCTCCAAGGGTCTTCGTTTCAGCCCACCGTCATCAACAGATAGACGATGTAGTATATTGGGCGGTGTGATAAATCGCTCTGGAGAATGCGGTGAGGACAAATGGCAGAAGAAAGTTCCCCTCTATGAATAGAATCGAAAAAAAAAAAAAAAACTCCAATAAGAATTCTACTTATTATTATGTCAGAATTATGCAACCCAACGGTAGTTGGGTGATCAGTTTCAAGTTCTCTCGGGGACACAGAGTCTCTGTTCACCCAAGTAGGTCTACTTTCATGTCATCTGATAGATCCGGAAGTTTTATTTTACGTCAATAATTGTGATTCTGCATATGATAAAGAAAAAATGATCATCTTAGTCTTTCAGGCCCACCCCTACAATCTCCCCTTTGACAGCGTTGGGGTCAGTCAAAGCGTTGATCTCTCAACTTTCTTATGAGATGAAGGGTCTTAACTCTAGAAGTTATTATGTCTATCAAACACGGATGATCATAGTCACGGTACCAGTGTTAGGCTTCAGCTATGGATATCGTCCTGTGGGGTAAGACACGTGCTTTCCACGGGAATTCGCTAATCACGCAACTAGAAGTTTGATTGGCCTGACCCTGGCTTTTTTCCCACTGTCCCTCCGACAATCCCGAGGTACTGTGCCGTTTACGGGACATGTTTGGGACATTTTTTTTTTATTGGCGAAAGGTATAAACTCCGGAGTACACCCCGTAACCAATTGAAGATAGGACTTACTGGGTTCGGTACAATGTCGGGCTGTTGTGGACACCGTAGACTACTCCATACAAAGTAAAAAAATTGTAACGGACAACATTATACACTACAAGCTGCCAACACTTCATACTACCTACCTATCAATTTTGGTCGTCTGTTCACTTACTTTGCATTAACCCGGGCCGCTATCTCATATTACGATCCATCCACCATAGGGAATACGTGCAAATTGGCAACCCCGCCTTATTCGCGCCCATTAGGTACTCTGTACTGGTTGCTGCAATTTTCCTTGCCCCCGGTCCGCAATCAAATCCAGCCTATAGTCTAAGCTCTCTCTCCGAAAATACCACCTATCTACTTTTACAGTACATACCTAGTGGCTTGCCAACAAACCTACCACATACGAGAGATAGACTCCTCGTATCTCTCATGGGATAATGGGCGCAGAGTCACTAGCAACGGCACAACAACCCGAGTTCTATTCTAAAACCCAGGAGGAACAGGGATCGCGGTCTCACCATGCACCCGCAAGTGACAAACCCCGTGATTCCTGGTCAATAAAAAGATTCCTAAGTCGCCACGTGAGCCGGCGGTATCGCGTTCTGGAGCGGGAGCCGAATAGGCTCCGGAAGCGATTTACCAATTAAGGCTTGGACCAGAGATAGTATACCCGTCTTTCGATTTAGCACTGTTTCTGGAAATGGGACATTTTATCCTACTAGAGTAGTAGAGGGGGGCGGGGGAAGCGAAAGAGTGTCTCGGACAAGGAGATTCGAGCTGTCCATTTGGAATCTGGCCACGTGCGGATATATCGGGTCTGACAACTGTTTGGATGTTCCGTGGTGGATTTAGTGCCGTTTTCGATTCTTATCATCAACTGCCTCTGGTCCTGTGGATGGGTCCGTTGAAACATCGACTGGAGGAACATTTTAGTCGGCTTTTGTCAGTTTCACTAATCTGCTGGGTCGGTTGCCAGTTATTGCTTGGCATCTGTATAGCAGCCAGACTGCTCGTAGTCTCTCTAGTATGGCATTGGGCGGGCGATAGCGAGGTTTCTCATCGGAACTAAGCACATTTTGAATTGATGGCATTCTGAGGTGTTCGGAGTCTTGGAGCGATGCTTGAACTGAAACATGACATGTAGGAATAGCGAACTATGAATATAGATGATAAAAAAGCCAAGAAAGACTTAAAGGGAAGATAAAGAAGCAAAACTAAAATATTAAGACATGGGGAAGTGCCAAGGGAGAGGAGGCGCCAGGTAGGGAGAATGGTCCAAACTCGTCAAACACCTGATTGGAGTATTTTGGTTCTTATATCGACCACTGCCAACACAATTCGGACGTGGTGTCCTACAATGCTCGCGACTAAGTTTTGCATCCATGCAGGACAATTTAGCGCAACGGCGCCTGCGCAAGAGCAGGACTAATATCAGAAACCTTTCAAATAGAACCTCTTCCTGTTTTCTTTCTGTTCGTTGTCAAGTGTATTACTGAGACTTGCACCACTAGGAGGTATCATGACAACAGCAGTATTGATTTGTACATACATACCAGTAGCTGTATGTATACTTCAGGTCATGGTTTGTGATAGGTAAAGTTATCATATGCATGCAAATTGACGCAATTGGCAAGAGCATCCTGGTACCTTGCTATTGGTAGTACGACTGATTCTTTAAAGCACTTTGCCGGAATAACGCTGTAGCACAGGAATCCGTTGATAGTAATGTACTTGTGCCAAGATTTATGCGCCTGCTTTGGGAATTGATGCTTCGAGACTACTATTTCGTACCTCATACATACGGAGATAGAGCTCTAGTACTAACTGACGCAGAATCTAGATGCCCAGTGTCTGAGGCGCCTCTCTTTGGTAATGTTAGTCAGTTTACACTAAGTGTGCCTTCCGACACTAAATCCACCATTGTGATGAAAAGAAAATTGCACTGCCAATCAACAGTGCTGATCACAGGTCGCAATGTATGTACCTCAAACTTAGGCTTGATCAATGTATGTGCTGTAGGGCTTCAGAATACCCTTACTCCTATGGATCTTGTACGATGACCTGCATTGCGGGTAAATATCAGATAGTAGAAAGAGGGATTCTATGTATCCACATGACCCGCTTCGATATCACCAGTATGTACTTCGTACTGTATGTTGGACCTTTGGGATATGCCCAAGCAGAGATTTCGTTGTAATTCCCTTATCCCGTAAACAGAAGTCACTTGATTGTTCAATGGTGCCCATGCAAGGCTACAGTCGCGGCTTGTTCATCGACGATTGGGTCTGTTTTAGTCAGCCAGGATGTCTCACTCACGGTATGGTAGATTGAGATCTGGCCGAGCCTTTAATTAATGAGATGCAGGAACAGATAACCCACTGATTTTCGGGAGACAGTCGACGCTCTGTACGCGAATCTGCTCCAGCAGTCAAATTCGCCTGGTTACCCAAACGGGCAGTATATTTATTGTACATAACGTACTTATATGATTTAGTCTGTCCGAAAATATCGCTATAGTACTCCGTAGCCGTTGTAGATGCAAGCACGCGGGAATAGCGGATTTCACCAAGGGAGGAGTATCTTCCATGTGTATGATGGGGCACGTACTACGTAGACATTTTGGTCATCGACGAGATTGAGATACCAGATAGGGTAGAACCATTCTTCGGCACACCGAAGAGGACCACAATCGCCTAAGAAGTGGCCCCAGTTTGCCAGTTTGCCAGTTTGCCAGTTTGCCAGCTCGGGACATCTCATGGCCTCAGATTTTGTGTTTAGATGGCATCAAAATGGCTGCATATTACATTTAACGATGCTTCCCCCTTGCCCATGTACACTAGTCAGTCGTGATGATCCTATCTGCAAGGCATAATAAAATTGAGTGGGTACGTGTCTAATGAGATTCAGAGATTGAAAGGCCTTTTCTCCCGGAGCAATTCAGTCTTTCCGCTCTGGGAGATTATCCCTAATTAATAATATTGTAAATGAAGTCTCATACCCACTTATGCGACTAAGAGTGTCCAGACCTGCACAGACACATTTCCAAAGAAAAGTCTCGAGTAATCGACCAACAGCAACACTGGAATCCTGAAGTTTTGATGTTGAAGTTTGGAACCCAAAAATTTAGTAGAAAAAAACGAATCCCCACGCTCTGGAGAGTACTTCGACCGTTACATAGCGATGGGTTCTGCACGGCATGGCCCCTGCGTCTGGATCTGTCAGTGGCTGTCATAAACGTACCACGGTACCTGACTTCGCTCCGGACTTCCTCTCGGTACGGAACCCAGGGAAGAAGCTTCGTCTCAGCTATTGAATTGACTTGGGGGAAGCTATGATTCTAAAAAATGTGAATATTTACTTAAACCCTACTTACCATTGACGCCGAGAACCAAAGGGCTGAAAGTAGTCGTTAGATCTCTATTCATCTGTTGCTGTTCTTGTCAAGATGGATATTATCGCCGATCCTGTATTACTACGGTTAAGCGAAACTGTATAAATTTTAGTGTGACGTTATGCTTTCAAACTTCTCCGCCGGAGCATTTCACTCCATTGTTCGTCGTCATTTAAATATACCCAGTATAGCAGTACTCCGGCGAATACCCAGCGGTCGCTGAGATTCCGGAGATCCACTGCGCTTGAGACTACTTTGCGAGGTACACTTTTTGAGCTCGTGTATGCATGGAGTGTTGATTTTTTCTGAGATACCAATACACGTAAAGGACTTGCCTGGACGTTCATCCCGGATCCTAGACGAAAAAGCCGATCTTGCAAGTATATGCATGTATTTTTGTAGCCTAATATCTATCTAGACCATGAACGTGCCATACTTACGTAGTTGAAGAGAGCCCAATGAGCAGCTATGGATTACCAGTGACAATGTCCTTGTATAGAGGATGGATTGCAAGGCCTGAGAAACATGTAAACATGCATTTAGTGTGTGACTTGCTCCATGACTTCAGCGGCTTGTGTTAGCGTTATTTTACAGGCTTCCAATGTACATACTGTTGCCTTCTAAGCACAATACATGATATAGATCTTGGTATCCATTGAGCGCTCCGTGACAGCATCGGGCCTACGCCGCCAGAGCATAAATGCAGTTACGTGGAGTAAGTGGTGAAAACACTGCGGAGTACACCTTAGTAGAGTACCAAATTTCGAGGAGCGAAGAAAATACACTTTCTCTACCTATTCTCCGACCTAATATGAGATTCGTTGTCGATCTTGATCCTGAAGAACTCAACAGTATTCTGGAACCCACCACGATGACATCACACTCCTATACTCTACACCCAAGAGCTGATAAACTATTGAAATTAATACTATTAGTGCTGAAATCTTTTACCAGACAGCACCTGGGCAGCAGTACCGCATGGTACCAATACACACGGTACAGCCCGGCTTCTGAGTGATAGTGGTACTGCACGGTATTGTACTATCTGTTTCTAAGTATGGAGAGTGGAGTACTGCTTGAACGGGACCCATTGAGCACTAACTAATCAGTGTCCAAGTGGTCCCTAAGGCAGGTACTAAAGGGTATTTAGGCATTCTAATTCCAATGATGTCTCTCCCTAATCAGTTTTCACAATAGGATTGGGCTTCAATCTGGCAGTCCCGTCTAGTGGACTTAGTTCCCCACAATTGAAGAAATTTTCATGATCATTTCTGCTCGTGTAGTACCAAGCGTTTCCTTTTCTGTGGTGACTGAATATTGGGGAGGTGGTATAATAGGGAGACTTGATTTGAGGTAAAGAGATCCTGGGGATATATTAGGACGCCAGAGATATGAATATGAGAAAAGATAACAAAGGAGGGTTCACAGATACATATGGCATAACCATCTGGATAATGACTCTAAGAGATAAAAAAAAAAAAAAATAGAAAATTTAAAAAGAAAAACAAATTTCAGACGAATATTTATTTTTGGGGAGGGGGGAAGATCCTTTGGTTCAAGTGGCCCTCTTGTAACGGCCGGGCCCGGGGGCGCTCGCGGTGTAACCAGCAGACCTTCTCCCCTGGGTGAGTGACCCAGAAAAAGGGCGGTTTGTTTGTCTCGGCCCTCGCAGTCACTCTGGCAGTCCCTCGCTCACTGACTTGACTCTTTTGGGTATTGGGGGTTTTTGGTCTCTTTTTGGGCTCACTTTTCTCTTCCTGTTTCTCCCTTTCCTCCTTCTTTTCCTCCCTTGTCCGCACTTACATCTTCGTCATCTTTCGCTTCCATCCCGTTCATTCGTTTTAACTTTGTTGTATTAGTGGGAGTTATCCTGTTTTGCCACTCCTTGTGGCGTGGATCGGAGGGTCTTAACTTTCACTCAGCTGGACAAATAGTTTACTCACTTCTACCTACTTACGTCTTTCTACCCGTTCGTTCTAAACCAATAGTTTCTCCCCCCAGTCCATACCAGCAACCGGGGCCCTTTTTAACTCTTTTGATCTTATACTTTTTTTTGTCTATTGCGTTGAATGTCTCGGTTCATCTTTTCGGCGACGGTCAATAAGGGAAATTAACTTTGATTCCTAATTTCACTGTCCGACTCTCCGTCTTTTTGATTTATTTTCGGTTGCTTACTTTGAACCATAGTCTAGATTATCTCTTGTGGTCGCGTGTCTCTCCCATACCCATACCCCCGATGAGTCCAGTCACCCGGTCCGAATCTGCATCCGAAAATAGCTGCGTCCACGTTTGATTGATTCTTACGCTGGACGAAAGTACATATGACCAGACGTCATGGCGATATGGCCGTTTGGTCGGAAGAATAAGCGGCATACGGTCCAGTTGGATACAGCTGCTGTAGGAGATGTCCATATGCCACAAGAACCTCGCCTGAGCCTCGACGATGCCAAACTCAGGAGGAAACCTTCTCGCAAGAAATCTAAGCGGCAAAAAAACCGACACTTACAGCCCGCCGATGATCTCTCGGGTCCTGTCCAAGCTGCACAGCCTCAACATACACCATATCCCCCACCCACGTCACATAGTGAACAGGTGCTTCCCGTGAAAGGTGCACGGGACCAGTCAGCACGAACAGATCTCACCCCTAATGGGGTTGTCTCTCTCTCTACCGTCGGTCAAGACCAGCCCTCATTGTCCCGACATGCGTCGCTGCAGAGACACAAGCGTCCCGATAGTGGACCTGCAGTCTTGAAGAAGAAATTAAGCAAGCGAAAGGCCTATGAAATTGCCAGGGAGCGAGAAATCCGTCTGATGTCCTCATCGCCGATTGATATACCTCGCCGTTCTACTACACTACCCGCGGAACAGAGTTCTGCTTACACCCGCAGAGCGCCAAGGGCTCAGAGTCGTCGTTCGGACAGGCACCTTTCTGACGTCAGCCTTTCGCTCCGCGACTCAGCATCTTCACTATCTGATTACGCCGAATCTTGTACATTCAAAGTCAACGGCTTTGCTGCTTGGACCCCCCGTCCTGTTATCCGCTATGTGGAAGCTCCCCGAGTTCCCACAGCAAGGAGTTTGAGGCCATCTGAAGCGTCAACTCGGAGAGAAAAGACGACTGCTATCTCTCCCTCAGAGGATCTTCAGTCGAAGAAAAGAGTCGATAAGCTGGCCGATGATCTCGATGCAGGTGCTTTGAGGGAACTGCTGGAAAGAGATCGCAGACGGAGGGAAAGAAAGAAAGCAGAAGAGTATGAAAAGCTTCAACGCAGACTGCAGCGCGCTGCTGATCAACAAAAGTTGGAGGAAGAGATGGCTCGTACTTCGCGCAATCATCAGGGCGAAACCCAGGACATGTCTGAAGCTCCGCGAGGCCGGCCGGGTGCTGAAAGTCAAGCCGAATCTGAAGACACTGTCGGTGAGAATGCCCTTAGACTGAACAAGGCGCAGCATTTTGCTCCTGGGGCCTCAACCGGCTCATGGCTGCGGGGGATCTCTAAGGACACGGTACGGACTGGCCATCTATCTTCAGAGAGTGTTCATGTCATCGGTAACATCGACGATAGCTCCATTCGGGAGCGGAAGTTGGGTATGCGCCGCAGTTTCGCTCCATCGCAAGAGATGGGTATGTCACGCAGTACCCTGTCGCCTTCTCACTCACCGACAAGACGCGAGGTTTACAGTCCTACTTCCTCGCAAGCATATGGGCTGGCAAGGGAATCCACCTCAGATATTTCCAGGACTATTGAGTCGGAGCGACGACTATCGGACCACAGCAGTGGGCGCGTGAATACGATAACCTCCTTATTCAGACGTGGTAGCTCACGCCTTAAGCGGCGCTATCGCGAACGTTTCCAGGATCGTGGTTCAGAATTCTCGTCAAACACGTCGCATGAATCTTTCTTCAAAGTTCCGACGCAGTCCTCAGGGCCTCTTCCATATGTCCCTGCGAAATCCTTCCTGCATTCTGGTACGGTGAAACGTTCCCAGTCCAAATTCAAGGAGCATTTCGGTGACGAACCTCTATCCCCACCTGACTCACGGCTTCAATCGCCCGACATTCCTGAGGAGCCTGTTGATCAGTCCGACATGGAAACTGAAAAATTAGATATGCACGGTAGAACGCAGTACCCGATTCCTGTGTCTGATTCAGAGCTCCATGATGCTCGCGGGAACCATCACTATTCCTGGATGGGTGATAGCATGGAGGGTGACGTCGACAATATTCCTCTGTCTCAGTCTCTGGCATCTATAGACTCAGAGGGGTCTTGGATGTCAGGTCAATTCCTCCGTCGCATCTCCCAAAGAACGAGCACTCCAGTTCGACCAAGTCTAAGCTCCTCAAGGAATAAGCTGGACGAAGAACGTGAAGAATCACCCAAAGGAGATGGAGTTTCTGGTAATGAACAACTTGTCAAATTCAGCACCAATCACGATGAGAACGCCAGAGCCAGCAGCAACGTACTTGGTGACCAAGACACTGACTTCGAGATGATTCAAGCGCCAGAGCCGACAGGGGAAACTTGGCACGAAGAGATCGCAAAGCGTCCCGTGCTTGTCAATCCAGCAGTGCGGCCAAAGTCGAACGAAGGCCTGCTCAATAATGTCCACTCTATGTGTGCAGTGTCCGTAGAAGAGGAGTTCAGCCCTATCGAAGAGCATCCAGCTGAATTCCATTTTGAGACTGATGATGGGTATGGCTACGGCCACTGAGGCCTCGCCACGACATCGGTCAGTTGACAATTGCCCTACCTGACTGGGACCTTACTACCCAGCACAGCCTTGGTGATATGATATCCATTCGAATCTTTATTGGCGTTCTTCCACCTTAAGAGTATTTAATCAGCCTCTCCAGTATATACCCCAGTCACTCCTTTGATACTTTCCTTTGTCTCTCCTTTGTATTGCTGGTTTTGACCATGTTTCCTATGGCACTTGACGTGGCCATAATTGCATTTCCAGATGCTCCCGTACAGACCAGGTGCATCTAGTAGTTGTCTCTGGTCTTGCTTGCGGGCTTCGCTAGTTATTGTGTTTGTTGATACCCCACATCAGCTGAAATTTGAATGAGTTTGTCTTAATCGCAAGTTAACGGCTCTATTTGCTTCATCTTCTTCTAAACTATATTCTCCCGATAGACTTGAAGCAATCTCATTCTTCGATTCGATGCACATTGATTCCAACACGCAAGTCGTTGTTGTATGAGTTACTTATCTTCTGTTCCAGCATTTCTATATTGTCACTATCCCCGTTGCCATACAATACTACTGCTTATCACATGATGGTGTATGACAACAAGAAAAGGAATAATACGAATGTTTGGTGAATATGATGAGCGTCTGGTAAAGCTACTTGGAGCGAAACAGCTGTAGTCACCTTCGTATGGGATCAGGTATTTGAGAGTAGGTATTGTTTTCGATGCTGAAGATTATTGTATGAATCTCGATTTACTTCTTTGTTTCTCACACGATTCCAGGCTTTAATGCCTGAGGCATGAATCACATCCAGACCAATTCCTGATTGATAAGCGAGGGCAGCACGCCATCCCGGGTCGCCGCTTTAAGCCTGCAGTGGCCTGCAGAGCCCGAAAACTAGAAGCGTCTTCTCACTCATCCGCGAACAAATCCTAACCTCAACTTGCAGAGATCGATCAACCAAGCACATCAATCCATTCGCACGAATTTTGTAACCAAACATGTATTCTTCTAGCTTGACAAATCAATTTAATAGTCTCCTCCGTGTGTCTCGGGTGTCTTGGTAAGCATGCATAGAATTTTCATTCCCCATTGGTGCCTTCCACTGTGTCCGAGATGTTTCGGTGTGATCAAGAGTGGTGACTGATTACTCATCCCATCCTTGTCCTGTGTTTTTCCCTCTGGGATCCAACGAACGTCATCCAGGATTTTAAAATCTCATTTGTGCCCCTCTATCAGCCCCTCACCTGGAGCTAATACCGTCCATAGTTTTAAACCTTCCATCGCTCGTCTCTCTTTCCTCTCTTCCACTAGGATCTCAACCAAATCAATTACATCTACCACTACTCTTCGCCCTTCAGTAGGCACTCACTTCAATCTCACTCGACGAGCTTTCTCCGGTACCCCCGCCGTCCGATTTTCACCTTCATTCACCATGTCTGACCACGGCAACGTTATTGACATCACAAGGTAAGACCTCTCATCCACACACAGACATCAGCACGTTTTTCCCCGTTATCATTTCCCTTGACATCACATCATTAAAAAAAAAAAAATAAATAAATAAATAAATTCACTAACTGTGTTTACAGCGACGCTGAGTTTCGCGAGAAGGTTTTGAACTCCACTGAACCCATTGTGCTCGACTGCTTCGCCGAGTGGTGCGGTCCCTGCAAGGCTATCGCCCCTAAGCTTGCTGAGTTCAGCGAGACCTACCCTCAGGCCAAGTTTTACAAGATCGACGTCGACAAGCTCTCCGAAGTCGCTGCCGAGCTTGGTGTCCGTGCCATGCCCACCTTCATGCTCTTCAAGGACGGCCAGAAGGTTGGCGACGTTGTTGGCGCCAACCCTCCTGCCCTCGAAGCTGGCATCAAGAGCTTGATTGCATAAGTTTATTAGAAGATGGGTTAATGGATATCATTTAATTATTTGTCAATTTTAGCCATGAAGGGAATGTGATTCCTGTGTCTGTGGCACAATGATCCTGTGCCTCTATTCTGACCAAAGTCTAGCCATACATATGACATCGTGTGTCATGGATGGATTGCTTTTAAAACACTGCAACCGTGGAATCGTAGTCGGTAAATATGCCCTCATTATACTTTCCATGTTCAGAAGGGCTTTAAGTATCAAGCAGCATGACAGAAGCCTAGCTGCTGTATATCAGTCTGATTGATAACCCCTCTTCACATGGCGTAATTGTCAAAAGGCTACAATCGTCAGAGTAATACAGCACAAATGGATTAGTTTGGCTTCCATGCAGTGGGGGGGAAAGCCCAAGAAGCTCAGAAGTACACCGATACGTATTGAAAGCAGCAGACTTGAGCACCGCAAAACATAGGCACAGCGCTCCATACAACAGGCAAGTGATATCTTACAGCGCATCTTTATTTGACGTTTCTGTTAAGTGCTGACAGCGGCCGCCTTTATCCTCCTGAAGAAGTATCCAAGTTGACTAGACTCGCCGTACAGATACGCAAGCTCCTAGTCCCTCGTTAAAGTAGAATTTGGGTATATTCTTCCTAGTGAACATTCAATCTACAGTAATTCAATCCAGCTAATCATCTTTTCAATATATTCAGGTGAACGGACACGTAGATACAGGATGCATGCTGCATATGTGTATGTTCTAGGCGCATGCACGGAAAGATTCGTAAAATCCGATTTACACACAATAGCCGAAAACAGTGTTTCTAGTATATCGTGATCTATATGCCGACTTCTATTTAATTTACCCTGCACAATTGTACGGAGCACTCTATCTGCATATTCTCAATCCCCCAGTCTCCACTTTTGATTTGTGTAGCTGTCTGCTACGGGGGTTTTCTCCCTAGTAAGGACTCGTGGCCCATATTTAATCACGAGCTAGACAATTTTGACAGGTTGTATTGTTACCTAAGTACTAGGCTGGTGCCCCCTACCTTGGCCAAGTGTCTTCATCAATGACAGATGCTGTTACGGATCATTCATAGGTCACATGATAGTACCCTTGGGCCAAAAAGTCCACACTGTCAGCCTTGACGGCTGACATGCCTAGGACCAATATACTTAGAGTAGCGCACATAGTTGACTTAACCATAACAGATGCATAAGGGGCGAGAGTTGTCGAAGAACCACAGTAAGACATGCAAATAAGCAGCCAGTTTAGGCCGCCTTTCCACATACCTTTTGTGTGTGTGTGTGTGTGTGTGTGTGTGTGTGTGTGTGTGTGTGTTTATCACTAGTATAGTGGTAGCATAGCAATGATCAGTCTATATACACATATAGCCTGAAGCTCCTCCCTATTCGATTCATTGACAACACCTTACAGCATACAACCAAAACACGGAAATATTTTTGTGGGAAGTTTTTGGATAGCATATCTTCCACTCACAATATCTGACCAAAATTCGTAGTGGGGGGTAGTAATGAAGTGTTTGATTTGTCACGGGAATCCTTCGGGATACGGTCCCGGAAATAAAGTAGGCGATGCATCTCCGTATACTAAAGGCCCTTACAATTTTGCTCGACTGGCGCACACATTTGCTGTTATATGTCATATCCTTAACCTTTTGGGGAAAATATCATATGATAGGCTGTATTGAAGTTGTCATCCTTTAATCTACTGTAATTTGTTGTTATATAATGCAATCATCTTGAATTATTCTCGGTTATCCGTAGCCCCTGCATTAGGGGCATGCTTGGGGAGGGATATTGTAGAGATAGTGTGGCGCTTGGGACCGAGGTATCGTGGATTGGAATGCGTACATGTGGCCGGGCCTTAGAAAAGAGGAGATGGTAATGGGAAAAAAAAGCTGGGCCCTTGAGAATAATGGACCGCTAACGGATCAGGGTATACACACTTGTCTCAAACGGAGGGAAGTTAATTATCTAATTATCTTTCTCCATTTGGATGACATTTGATTCCATAAGACGACTCTAGATTCAATTGACGGGTTATATACTCAAAGGTCCGCTCACACTGTACTCATGTGTTATTTGATCGTTTATTGCAGTGATATCCACAGCATGAATCATTTCCCGTGTGAAGGTCACCTGTCAGTTATTTGTGGATGTTACTCTAGAAAAACCAAGGACTTGGATTCCTCATAAGCGCTTCCCCATGTTAGGCTAGTTTGTCTAATACCCGACTCCGTCGACACACTTTAGTACCTGATTATGTGCGGCCTTGATAATGAGCAGTTGAACTCTGATTGATGAGGCCCTAGAGGTGATTAGCAGATGTCGAGATTAGAGTGAACTCTATATGATCATTAGATGTAAGTTTAAGACATTCCAATATTTAGGTACAGGAACATCTAACTAGATACCGTCTTAGTGGAAAGTGTATCTCTCCAGCTTTTCTCATGTTGCCGGCAGGTACTGCAAATAGCGTAGGGACCTTTTTCGTGACTGAATATTCCATCTCTGGAAAGTGGGTCATGTGCAGTGTGGGCTCTCTCTCGTTTATTTGCCTGACTCAATTGATCAAGTAAAGGCCCAATTGATCAGAGATAATCGAGAGAAACATCACTGATGTGTGACAAATGAAAAATCTAGCATGCTATGCTAGTATTTCACCTTCGCTTTCGCCTACGGAGTAAGACCTAAATTGGTTCGGTCATGCCCGACCATAAATCGCCCGCTAAAGCAGATCGGGACAAGCGTGGATCCAGTCGCGATCTCATCGACCATCGTCCACGAGTCACGAGCCATTCTAGATAGTGGGCCGCACGACGGTTGTGTCCAGTTTTCATCCGTTCAACTGCGTCAACGTCCCAGAGAATAGGGTCCGTAGACCCTCTGAGTCTGCGTTGGTCTTTGCTTCTGAATGGTCTTATCCACTGCTCCGGATTGATTACTCTTATCTCACCTGAGCGAGGAACGCACGACCTCGTTTGACTATCTAGGACGGAAACCCCCACTAAAGATTTTCATAAATGCTCTGAGGCGCTTGTAAAGCAGACAAAGTTTAGACTAAACATTGTCGAGATCACAGAGTATCCTCCAGGGCCTCGTCAAGTTTACTATTCCATATTTCAAATGTCACACTCCGATCATTGGCAAGGTTCTTATCTGCTCACCCTGACTCGTGGCCTCCACTTCCGCGGGCTTTTACTGCGTTTTCAGTTTCAGGTTTGACTACTAAGGGCATAGTATTCAAAGCAGCTACGTCTGATCACAAGTCTGGAAACTCATGGATTTCTCAGGATATCTACCGGCAGTGTCAGTGTCTCATCTAGTCGAAGTGGGTATACGCCATTTAATGATCTTAAACAAACAAACAAAAAAAAAAAAAAAAAAAGAATCCTTGCGGGGAAATGCCTCATAAAGAGTAGTTCGCGAAGTAAATTTGATATACTAGGGGTCGCTTCCTTTCAGATCGGAGAAGAGCGAGTCCTTGGGCACGGCGCAGCTGAATCCATGGTTAGCGTATCTTCGAGAAGGCAATCGGTAGCTTCGGCCCCTATCGTTCGGACCCATATCAATTTACAATGATATTGTCCTCCGATGTTTATCCACAAAAATAAAAACTTAATCACGGTGCGACTCATGGCCTGTATCTCGGAGACTTAGACCGATTTTTCTTTGGCTCAGGACATATCTGGCAGGGACCTGAATCCTCAAAGTTTATGCCCCATCATTCCCTTGTAGCGAACTACGATCTGATCACTAGGCCGTTTCATTGGTATCCAGTCATTATCCATATTTGCTGGCTGATTGTTATGGAGTTTCCAAGTTTCACGCCTCTAGCCTCTCGTAGGAGCAGCCCAGGATGGGCCAGGCCCTCTCTCTTTGGTCATTCTTTAAATTGGTATGCATCTACTAGCAGGGGTATAGATGGGATCCATAGATATCCGAGGAACAAAATACGACGGTCCAGCTACGCCTCTCGCTTATTCCTCCTGTTGTTTCGCGCTACGCCGTAACCTTGGGACTCCGATGAGCCACCCACGAGGGACCGTAAACTGGAGTGGAGTATTACTTGAAGTTAATCGATATAATAGCAATATCCATCCCCATGGATGATCGGATTTGTCAATGAATTAGTCTTGCTCACAAACTTTGCAGCACCCTTGCTTAACTGTGTCTTATGTAGATACCTCAGTGGCCCTAATCATGCACATTTGCTGACAAAATTGGACTGTCTCTCTCTTCTTATCAACTACCAATGAAGTCTTAAGTGCTTTTAGTCAGTCTCTAATTTTCTCATTCGCAAAATGTCGAATGCAGATGCTCCGGTCGAGGTGACACCCATTGGCGTGTCGTACCTGGCCGGTTTCATATTCCTTTCCTATGTCGTTAGCATGATGGGATGTACTACCACCTTGGAACTTCTTCATAGAAGGACGGCAAGAGCGGGTTTGTATAATTGGTAGGCCACTGGTGATGCACTGCGGGAATGATGCCTGGGTTCTCTGACCATTGACATAGGTACCTGTTACTTACCTCCTCGATAGCCATGGGTGGCGTCGGTATCTGGTGTATGCATTTCATTGGAAACCGAGCAATCGTCCTTGGGGCTGGGCAGTCGGATATCCAGATCGTATACAGCATGACTTTCACAGGCGTCTCATTTGTGTTGCCGGTGGTTGTTCTCCTTGCGGCTTTCTACGCCATCGGGACCAGTGAAAAAGCAGGGTACATCCGGATCATGACAGGAGGTCTGCTGACCGGCTCTTCGGTTTGTGGTATGCACTATATTGGCCAGCTAGGTATCGCCAACTATCAATGCTCCTACAAGACTGCCAATGTAGTTGGGTCGGCAATTATTGCCGTCTTCGCTAGTACTACGGCACTGAGTATCTTCTTTCGATGGAGAGCTACTTGGACGGATAGCTGGTGGAGACGCGGCGCCTGTGGTTGCTTGCTTGCTGCGGCTGTTTCCGGCATGCACTGGACGGCTGCAATGGGAACATCGTACAGAAATCATGATCAAAATGTCAGGAAAGGAGGGCAGCTCTCTCGGACTCAGACTGTGATTATTTGTTCGGTCTTGGTTAGAACCTAGGCTCGTACGATTGACAGGTCTCAGTGATACTGACATTATGTAGGCATGCGTTGCTTGCGGCGTACTATCAGCATGCGCTATAGTTGCTGGTGGAAGCCGTAGGAAGCTGAGGGCACAAGCCCAACAGCTAGTCTTGAGCTGTGCCTTCTTTGACCCCGAGGGTCGAATCATGGTCACACCACATGCACTGCTTCCGAGTCGAAAAATCGTTGACCGTTATCTCGGCAGGGTGAGTTGTTTTGGAATATCTACTCCACCATTTTGATGCGATATTTGTAAGGAGCGCTAACCGGTTATGATACCCTTTTCCAGACATTCAATGACGATGACCTTACGCGTACGCACCCTGCTTTCCTCTGGGCTGTTCGAGCCAGTAGAAACTGGAAAGTAGTGACGGATGTTGTGCCCCTCATGAGAGGCAAGATAGAGTCGGATGAAGCCATGATGGAACAATGCGTTTCCAAGGGGGTTGTCTCGGACCAAGAGACTGAACTACAGCCACATTTCGATGATCTATTCAAACGCCACTTCTGTGTGACTGCTCAGGATCTGGCCGATGAAGTTCGACAGCCGTTGCAGGATATGGGAATGTTGTATGATCACGTCTTGGCGACTTCTACACCATCTTCGCGTTTCTCTCGTGCGATGGGGTACGATAGAATACGTGCAGGGAAAGGCCAAATCTTGTTTACAGTGCGTCAGCTGAAAAAGCAAGAAGCTAGTCGTATGGCAGCAGCAGGCTTCCGATTCACAACTATCGAGAACGTTACAACGATATTGTCTCGCCGCATCCACGTTCCGACCACGACCCTGGGAACCCACCTTGCAGATATGCGGGATTACGCCGCCTCACACCGTATATTCGAACCTGGAGTCCACCTCATCTCGTTTATTATGCGTCCTACGATCCATGACCATTTCGAAGTGTTAACCGCCAAGGGCGTTGGGAATCCGTTGCCGTCATCGACCCTATCAACGAAGCGACTCCAAATTCAGCACCTGGAGATGATAGCGCATATGGAAGGATGGACCTTGTCAACATGCCTTAACTGGCTGAAATCAAACAATGCACGGGCATACAAGGACGTCGACGAGTTCCGAGAGCAACTGATCCACGCGATAACGGCGCTTTCTTCTTCCCTTTCACCAGATGTGAACCTAGCATCTAAATTCTCCGCACGCCCTCTCATCGCGCCCTGCCGTATCAACAGGATCTCAGATGGGCAGAACTGCATCCTCCTACCATTCTGCGTCGTAGGATCCCTAGATACACAAATATCCAACCCAGACTTCACCTTCACCCCTCTCCGTCTATTCCGCGTACAGCAACAAACGAATGACGGCCTCGGCGATATTGACGGTTTCGCGAAAGAACTCAGCCAAGAGCTTCTGTACTCGAAAATCCGCCCTACCTCATCCACCGACTCCGACGTTACTGACTCAATGCGCTCTAAACTCCGCTTCTGGAACTCTCGCAAACAAGCCGATTCGACATTGAAACCCGCTTCACAGGAATCCCTCTCCGAACACACATTTACTCCCGAGATCATGGTCCGCAGAGAAGTCAAGGTGGATGTTGCTAAGCTGGCCGAACCGACCTTCGAACCCTCCCTGGGCAGACATGCTTCGCAGACGACTGTGGTTGCCGGTGACATGGCTTCCAGCACTTACGTCGACGAACTGTATAATCTATGTTACTCGCCCGGTGTGCGACTACGACCTGATCCGGCATTCCATCGTATGTCCACCATTCGCCGAGACTGAGGGAAGGGCTACCATAACTTATCTACACCTACAATTGCTTCTACCTTCAGAAAGGAATATATTTAATCCAACCTGATAGACGTGCCTACCGCAGCCACGTCGGAAACAACTAGGATGGTCTCGATCCTGAAGGGCGAGAAATGCGGCAGGTTGGGGCAGAATACCAACCAGGCCCTCAAACCCCAAACCCTGAAGTTGAAGCTGAACCTCATTACCTCAGCCACTGAGATACTCCGTTCGGCACAGTCATCAACGACCCATTCCAACAGAGCTGCATTAGCACGACACGCTACCCGAACCCTGTCCAGCCCCTATCTAGAGACACCGCTCTAGACTATACTGAATTTCTCTATTGTTTTTATTTTTTATTTTTTCTCAAATGTTAGATATATACCCTTGTGTCATGATTGAAAGCATTACATCACATTTATTCCACAATTTCACATACACAACTCATCGAAATGTATATGAAGTATATCGTCCCACTCTCTCTCACTCACACTCTTTTCCCAGAAACACGGATATACACTCACTTGGGTCGTTCTTCTTACATGTATGATAGATTATATCCACCTGCACATACACTAATTCTAATGACATATGTGAACCCCGAGAATCGAGATTAATGACCATGGGAACTGTAAGGCATTCACAGAGTAGAACAATCTTGTGATCTCATCGCTGACCCCGAACATGAAGCAGTAGGGGGTCTGCTGCTACCACTACAGCTCAAGGTCACTTGTCACTTTGGGCGAGAATTCAACATAATGTTGATCTTAGAAAATCTTGAATGATCTAACGTTCACAAGGCCATGTGCTTGAGACTTGAACAGTGACATAAATAGTTGATTCTCAATTATACATTGAGTCTGAAATACCAAATTCTTAAACAGTTTCCAATTAGTGCCTGAAACGTTTGAAACTAAAAAAGTGTTTTTATATTTTCTCTTTTTTATTGAGATTTTGCTGCGAAGGCTATATCTACCTTAGCTGCTGCTTATAGAGAAGAAGTGTTAGCCTAGTATGTACAAGAATCTAACACCTGGTTCGGTGTACTCTTGTTGGTAACGTATTTTCAGCCCATGAGAAATCCATACAAAATGAAATGTGAAGTGGTGGTCAGCGATGCGACAAGCTTTGATGAAAATGCTACTGCATATGCCCTTTTGGAGATAAACATTGTTTCCGATTCATGATGTATTTCATTTGAGGATAGAAAGGCAAACGCTATGTGATGATTTCTCGAGTGGAAACCCGTCTACCTGAGCTGCCTATCGATCCATTAGAGACCTATGGAAATAGGCCAATGGAATTCTCAATCCCCTAACATGGTCGGATCAAGCAAAGCCCCTCTAGGGAACGCCGAAAAATAAAATAAAAAAAATGAGAGCTAGAGAATGTCTTCACCGCCCTGAAGATGCAATATGCAATCGGTGTACAGATCTTTCACAATCCTGCATGCTTGGGGTAAAAAGAAGAAATCAAACCAGAGAAGGCCGCCGGATTGAGAAAAACAGAATGCTTTTGGGACGCGCAAACCCAATGCAAGACCAGAATGAATGCAAGCCCTCTAACAACGCCTCGTCAAGAAATATCGTATGCTTGCGTGGTAAAATCGTGGTTGACTATCGCAGATAGATAGTGTCAGATGTTGATGGTAAATATCGGAAGGAAATGGAAGCAAAACCCGCTCAGTCGTTAATAGGGAAATAGATAGCCGACTCTCTAATCAGTGGCAAAAACGCCCAACACGCTTGAAATGAAACTCCAGAAAACATGTTGGAAGCCAAGTATATCGGTGTCGTTACGTTCGTGGGGTAATGCGAATCGCATCCAAAAGAACAGAGATGATGCATCAAGTTAGAAACACACAAGCTTCAAACAGTCTTTGGAACATTTCGACTCTTTGTGAGACGTTGGCTTCGCCGTGGCTTCGGTTCTTCCTTTGTCTCATTCTTCTGGCTAGTGGGCTCACTAGAAGCTGGTCGTCGCTTAACCCTCGGCTCCTTGGCTTTCCCGAGGACACCATTCGTATCTGTTCCTGACTCGAACGAATCACTTACAGTCTGATCAGAAGTCTGGCTACCCATCGCCTTTTCTGCGACCGCATCCGGAGTGACTCTTAGCCGTAGGGAAACAAGATCGTTCTGATCGTCCCGAAAAGCAATTCCAACCGTGACATCAGGAAGGATTCGCCTTTTTTGATCTCTTGTTCGGCTGCGTCGTGTGGCTGGTTGAGGATTCTCGTCAAGTTCACTCTCATCTGCTGAGCGTTTGCTGCCAGTGCTGAAGGGGGACGAGGATCTCGAGGAAGGCTGTTGAAGACGGGATTTCATTATCGCTCTCGAAGCGGACGTCTCGCCCGGATGTGCATTAGTGTCCTCACCGAGCAATTTCATAAATGCCCTGTCGATATTACCGCGACATTGCTGAAGCATTCCTACGATTGTGTCCCGGTCATACTTGCCACCAAGGCCCTCCTGGATAGCCGAGATTTTCCACGGACTGGCCATATCTACGACAGTGGGTGCAGATGAGGATGCACCTTGCTGAAGTGTCTCGTCTATTTTGGGTATCCACGGTAAACCTGTATGCGGGCCGTCTGTATGCCGTACGGAAGAATAATGGTGGAAATCCTATACGGATGAGAATGTTGATAACCACGGGAAAGAAATACGAAGGACTTACGTGAAATGCGATATGTACGATTTGCCGTTCTTCCTCATCCGGGGCATGGACATCGCGGAAGTTTTGAACGCCATACATGGTATAGACATTAACGTCCTTCTTGTACGCCTGGCAGAAGGCCTGGATCTCTTCCGCACCTCCCCAAACGCCATTTTTCCGAGACTCTGCGACTTTGGAATCAAAGCTCCGCTCTTTATCCTTGGCAGTAGGAGGCGCCGGGCTAGCCGAGGAGGAGGAACAGTAAGAATACCGAGCCGCCGACGCTGCCGCTCGCCTGGGCGCTCTACGTTCTCCACCAACGGCGGCAATGAAATTCATGAAATATTCTTTGTTGGAGCCAATGTGATCCGCGAGACGAACTCGAATTTCGTCGGCGTGATTGAAATCCCCATAGAGCTGGTCGGAGAGCGCGTAGTATAAGCAATTGCCTGCGGGTAATAGTCAGAGACGTTAGGTATTTCAGGCTTTATCGAGCCAATTGAATTTGCAAAAGCATTTAACATAGAAAAAGAGAGCCTAATGGCAAGGAAGCATTACCATCACCCTCAGTGGGAAGAGCATAGAGCCCTAGTTTTCGGAGACACGGAAGCTCCAAGCATTCTGTCTCCGCAGTTTTCCCGCGCGTGCTTTTTGACGATTTCGACTGTGACAGGTGCCTTGTTATTTGACCCGGTTCTTCACCTTCATCCTCGTCTTGTTTTTGTTGTTGGAGTGGTGGTTGTGGTGGTGGTTGTTTTGGTAGGTGTTGATCAACCACGGCCTCATCGGGAGGACTAATAGGGCAATGCTGATGGGCCTCGACGACGGGCACGATTCTGCCACCGGTTGGAACATCCGTCATGATTGGAGTAGCTCTGCTCGACGAATGGCCCTCATTGGTGAGGAGGAAAGTAGGAGAGCTTCGTCGAGCAGAGAAAGACAGGGTTTTAAGCAGAAAAAAGAAAAAGTAACACTGAGCAAGTCAGTGAGTGAGTGAGGAAGAGGAAAGAGAGAAAAAGAGCAGGAAGTTTCTCTCGAATAGTTACTTTTTGGGAAACTTTTCTGGTACAGACACGAAAGCCCAGGAAGCGGTCGGTGCCGAGGAGGCGGTGAAGAGTTGTACCGGTGGTGATTGGTCCACGCCACGTGCGAGACGCCTACCTCTTCCGACAATGACGAAAGGGTTTGATCGGTACCGGTACAAGACGCGCGACTGCGATGCCGGGACTACGTATGTCCAACCTAAGGTACCCGTTAGGGTACAATACATTTCTAGATTCAGTAACTGACATAGATGACATGCAGAACAATAATAATATGGAACAATAAGATCAAAAAGATCAATATAGTGAATTTCCAGCTGATTGTTCCATAATGGGAAGTAAGGTAGGTATTTACTAAGGTATTATGTGTAATTGACACCTCTCTGGTATTTTACCACCGAAAACTGATTGCCGCCGGACTTCTCTAAACCAATCACTTCTTATCGATCTTGTGTTAATCGCTAATGATTCAGCTGGACGAGTTCCCCGCCGGGAATCGAATCCGTGATTATGATCCCCAGTCCTATCTATTTAACTAGAGCCATGGAGTCCTTCGATCTCATTTCCACTTCTACAAGGCATTGGCTTTCTTCCTTCTTTTCTCGCTAATTGTTGAAACCTACAATTTACAAGTTCCCGGCCGAAGGACCAAATAATGGCCACCAACAACATAGTCATATTGGGGTATATGACCGACCCCCACATTCTCCAATGCTCGGATAAAAGCTGATACAATAGCAAACCCCCAGAGCCGGAGTGTCTGGCCTCACAACGGCGTATCTCTTGTCCAAAGATGCCTCGAACTCAATCACAGTGGTTGCCAAACACATGCCTGGCGATTATGACATAGAATATGCTTCTCCATGGGCAGGTGCCAATTATCTCCCGTATGTTCTACAGGGATAAACTGCTGTATCATCCTACGCGCAACGCTGAAGCTTACCGATGGCAGAGTGGGTAAAGCCGGTAGCTCCCATGCAAGGTGGGAACGAAACACCTGGCCTGCGCTCAAAGAGCTGGCGGAAAAGTGGCCAGAGGCGGGAATTCATTTTCAGGGTATGCCTGCCATGTCACTTGTCCTAGAGCTATATACTAAGTCGGGAAATCATAGATACGGTTGTCTATAACCGGAAAAAGGATCAAGAATCAGCAACCGGACAATGGTTCTCGGAATTGGTGCAGAAGGAGCCTTGGTACAAAGAAGTTGTCCCCGATGTACGTTGATTCTTCAGGCTTATCCCGAAATACCAGTCAGCTGATAGATGCCCTAGTTCCGCAATATTCCTGATGATGAGTTAGCCCCCGGTATCGACAATGCTTCGAAATTTACTTCCGTCTGCATCAACACAGCTATCTACCTCCCTTGGCTCATTGGCCAATGCCGTAAGAATGGCACGGTCTTCAAGCGAGCGGTATTTGCGCATGTGGCAGACGCAGCCAATGCTCATCACTCAGGAAAGAAAGCCGATGTGGTAGTCAACTGCACCGGTCTTGCATCCAAGAAATTAGGTGGAGTATGCGACAACAAAGTTCGCCCTATCCGCGGTCAGATTGTAGTTGTCCGTAACGACCCTGGTGCCATGTTCTCAATCTCAGGCACCGATGATGCCGAAGATGAGATAACCTACATGATGACCCGGGCAGCAGGTGGTGGAACTGTCATTGGGGGGTCGTACCAGAAGGATCAGTGGGATCCATTGCCCGACCCAAACCTGGCTGTCCGAATCATGAAGCGGGCCATTGCTCTCGTCCCGCAGCTCGTTGGCAAAGGGCAGGGAATTGAGGGATTGGATATCATTAGACATGGTGTTGGGTTGCGGCCTTTCCGTGATGATGGCCCACGTATTGAAGCGGACAAGGTCAATGGTGTCTCAGTCGTGCATAATTATGGCCATGGAGGGTTTGGATACCAGGCATCATTCGGCTGCGCAAACGAAGCAGTCGAATTGGTAAATGGTGTCCTACAGCAGAAGGGTCGGGCTAAGCTGTAGGGTTAATGTACGGTCGGCATAAGCAGACCAATGAAACGCGACGAGACAAAATGAGAAATATGGACAAATAGCAAAACTCAAAATGTTTACGAAGCCTTAGTTGATCTATCTAGAGCATCATAACGACGTCACCTCACAACAAGCTATAAATCTAGATCTATGCCCCCAACGTTTCCCCGCGATTCCGGAACAGTTAGGTCAAATTGAACCCCAATTGCTATCAGGTGTGAAAAATACTCGATTAAAACCAAATTAACTTATCTAGCCATATATTCAAATCGGAGCTATCAACCGAAAATGACCTACAAACCTCCAAATGTAGAGGAAGTCTATTCGGATACACCCGAATCTCAGAAGCGGAAGCGTGACGAAAAATATCCCGAGCTGGAGCCCGTAACTCCACAGCAAGATTTCGAGACAGAAAATCAACAGCCGCCTAGCAAGGCACCAAAGCCTGATGAAACACCTGCTGAAGAAGACGAAATAGACGCAGAAGACGAAGAGGAGGAAGAAGACCTGGGAGAGGAGTACGAAGAGGGAGACGGGGAAGAAGCAGACAATGATGAACTCGACGAAGAAGTGAACGAAGGCGAAGAGGGCGAGGAAGAAGGCATTGAGGAAGAAGACGTTGAAGAAGAGGGGGATGAGGAACAAGATAAAGATACTGCGGAAACCAGACCCAGGGTTCAAAAAGCCATTGATAAACTCGGTCGAGCACCCCTTGATGGCACAAAAATCGCCAAGAAGCCTCTTACTGCATCAGCAGACACACTCCTCGCGATGGTTATTGACGCTATGCTCAAATCTCGGCCGATATCTCACGATTTGACGGAGCGCGCAATTAGCAAGGTCATTGATGCTGGGTATCATGATATCCACAAGTTGGAGGGCAGTAGCTGGGAGGAGAGAACGATGGTCCTGAAGGATGGTGGATATAATCGTTATAGGGAACAGGGAGCTACTAATTTGGGGGAATTGGCAGAATTGGTAGGCGGGAAATATGGTACGTATAGTCTCTCGCCCATGTATCCATAGCTTCAGCGATATGGAAATGAGATATGGCTGTTCAACTGACTGATGACAGATGGGGATCTCAACAACCTATTGGAAGAAGCACACCATGACCGCGATCGAGTCAGGGAGCTGATTAAAGAAATCAAGGGACTCGGTGACCTAGGTGCCGATCTCTTCTTCAACAATGTGCAGAGCGTATGGCCTTCGATGGCGCCATTTGTTGATAGACGCAGCCTACAAACGGCGGACCAAGTTGGAATTGGTCACGACCTGGATGCGATATATGCAGACCTGGAACGCGATTCGATGAAGATGAGCAGGCTGGCAAACGGGTTGTCTACTGCAAGATTGGAAAAAAGACAAGAAGAGCTTCTTGGGGTCTGATTATCTCTGTTGAGATAGTATACATGTGATTGTGGTGTAACAGCATGCAACGCAAGGCTACCTAACTATGTGGACAGGCAAGAGCAATTGGGATTTACCTTAAAACTTAATTCATGAAATGGTCTCCTCATTCTCTTTATTGGCTTGCCATCAGTGGAGTTGTTTCCTTCCGGACTTCATGCTTAGTTTAGCTCAAATGCCACAAAGTTAGAAATTTCAGCCCCCAAAGCATTTAATGAACAATGCCTTACTAAGAACCCTATTAGAACCAGAACACTAATTACAAGTCCCACATGAGCATAACTAGAGCTTGTCAGGTGTGCAATGAGATCATTCATGTTACAACGTTAAAAGATTGAACACATGGAGGACATACATTCTGATACTACAGGGGATATGTATGATAGTCCATACTCTATTTTACGTATGAAGTTCCCCATGACTCAGATACCTACATAGTTGATGTGTTTGAGCGAGAGCTCACTATCGCCGCCCCAATCAATTGTGGAGCTTAGAATAGAGAACTTGATAGCTGTGCGGCTGTGCCCTCACCATAGCTCGTATTACAACGGTCTCCGCCGTCGAATAATGTCTCGCTAGAGCTCTTTTCCCTTCGCCCTCGACTTCGTGCGAAGAACCGAAGTATTTGACTCAATATGGGCGTCAACCCATTTCTTCTCATCCTCATAGAAGTAGTGACCATATGCTTAATTGTTCCAGGTTTCACGAATCCACAGTCTCCTATCCGACTCGGTGCTTCCCTTATCATTTTATCTTGCACCTGGCAATGCATCTCAACATCAAGTGTCTTTTTTGTACGCTCTCCTTGGGCTTCCCTGGCCGGTGGGTATGCGGTGACCCTCTCTTCCACTATATTGATGTGGCGCTGCTGAATCGGTTGTCTCTCGAAAGAAAGGTACCGGTAACTAGTTCAAGGGTTATACCTCATCAGATGTCACCAGCGATGAAGGTGGTTCCTGGAAGAGAGATTTCAGTTTTGCCTCGTCCACATTCACTGCTCGATTTTGTGGTGCCACCCATTTAATCAAATATATACGTCGATTTTCAAACAGTGATCCCAACTACATTCCACCTCGCATACAATTCATCTGCAGTGCTGCCCTAATGTCCTTCATCTGCTACCTGACCCTCGACTTAATAAATGCGAGCGCCGGCCTGGCCATGCATGATTCACAAGTACTTCTCGGAGCAGCACATTCCACTTTTCAGGCATATGTACGACATCTCGGTCGATGAGCTCCTCATGAGGGTTGCTGGTGGCATTGGAGCTAATCCTGGCCTGGTGTGCTCTAAGGATGGTTCCATAACTTCTTCGTCTTGACGAGTACACTATTCGGTCTAAGCGAACCTCAAGACTGGCCGCCATGTTATGGATCCCCACTAAAGGCCTACTTCTTTGAGGCGTTCTTAGAGGTATGTACAGCTATATTGCTGCTTATACGGACACAAGGCTACCTGTGTTGGCCGAAAGGGTTTTGGGGTTTGCCTGGGTGGGACACTTCTTGGTGTGGTCTACCCCAATGTATCGCCCAGCGGCCGGGCTCAATGATTCTATTGTCCCATTCAGTATTATTGGTTTACTTAGTTGAAGTATGGGGACGGCTGCCTAGTACCAGGTAGTGGTGTGGGAATACCTGGCCTACTGACCAATGGAGTTTAGTACGGTTGAGTTTCAAGGCCATTCCGATAGAGTTCTATGTTATGTTTGATACGATTGAAACAGTATAGCTCTCTGGACCACATATAAAGCTACGTTACTTTGTGCATGAGAATTGTTATTGTGTGAGAAGCCTATTCACAATGAGTCAACTCATTGATTCTTAGGTTGACCACTTTGTCAGGTACAGAGGGATGATCTTGGACATATATATCAAGTAGTATGGAGTAGAGTACTGAGTCGTGTCGACATGGAATGATGTTGCCGTCGCTGCAGGAGAAGATAACATCTCTAGCATGTATACGATTCTCAATGAAGCCTAAATAAGAAGTACCCGCCCAATCAACCCGGTTTTGTTTTTGTTCTTTTCTCCCTCTTTGCTGCTAATCAATCGATTTCGTAATACGCTAAATGGGCTTTGCTGAGATTATCCGAGCAAGGTTTCCAAATGCTCAGCACGATAAGCGCCAGCTTTTATGTCATGCTCATAACGCCGCGACTTAAGCTATAAAAGAATACATTATGAGACATAGTGAGTCGCCTTCGTATGCTGCTCGCTGCAGCTTTAAGTAAGCATGCAAACGAGGGATATTACGCATGAGGCTTGGTTGGGGAACATACCAGGGTCTGCAGGTTTGGGGTTTGGGATAATAATTGTTAGAAATGTAAACTGTGAGGAGACACTGCCCTTGGTTTCCAGAGGTTCTTAAATGTTGATGTGGTCACTGGTGAAACAGGAATCCCTGCAGGGACTTAGGGCTGTGCGTGTCTTACACTAATACTATTGGCTAGAAAATATACCAAGGGAATCAGTTGTTTTATCGATGCAAAGGCCCGAACGAATCACTCCCTGGCAATGAGACATAGCTGTATGTGACGAGCTGTCTTCGATATGGTAGCGCTATAGATGACAATCAGTGGACGTGAGAACTAAGTTAACGAACTCTATGGGAACTGGCGATTGTATGTGGACTCCACTGATTCAGGCTGCCCGGCGGATGCACCCATGGAGGTCCACCTGAGCTTGGACCAGATTGGGATAGATAGACCTAAGGTCGGGTACTAGAGAAGTAGGGCGCTCGTACATTAAATATTATTTGTTGAAAGAGGCGAGTGAAAAACATCTCTGCTTGGCACACTAGCTTTGTACTTAGTTTAAGCGCGTAGAGTGAATCAAAACAACCCGCAATGCAAATTCGTCCTTCGCTGGTTGTCCGTGTCTTACCCATCTTCATGCCGTCTTCAAAGCTTCAGAATGATCCCAATAATGGCAGCTTGTAATCCCATTCTGAATCGTGGGGCGGCCTCAAATCAGCACTGTGGTCGTGGTTGTCGTGGCTATTGGGTTGGGAGTTGGCTTTAGCAGTACATTTCCCTTTCAGCTCAAGAATCACAATATTGTGCTAACCTTTCAGGGCTGCATTCTACCTCTACAGAGCCTTCGGCGTCTGCAGCTCCGACTAGCTCAGGGACAGCATCTACGCCATCGCTATCGTCGATATCACCATCGTCGCCAACAACATCGGTTCCGTCACCAACATCTACAACTATCTTCAGCAGGAGTACGAATTATACCTGCCCCGGTGCCAACAATACGGAAGTCCAGAATGTTTCTGGTGGATCAGGAGGTTCTAGTTATTATATTTTCTGCAACGGCGATTTTCGCTCAGGTGAGAAGGAAGGTTTAGCTTCAACTGTTCAGAGCTCATTTGCGGACTGCTTGGCACTTTGTAACTCAATGAACAATTTCTAGAAACGAAAAGATGCCAGCTGCACGTACAATTTTGAGGGCGCGGGGCAGCAGACCAAAAGGACCTATTGGTGCTCAGGTGGTGGGAACAAGTCGAAATAACCAATCCGGGTAATATGGCAGCTGTGCTTACAACTGAAAATGCCGTGCTAGATTTATGATCTGGAATTGGAATTTCTGAGTAGAGTATATGCGTGTCGGTGTCATGGAGTTTGCGCAACTGTTTTCCTTACTGCAAAAATATTTTTTGGGCAAGAACGGCAACTCTAAGTTAATAACTCACCTACACCAAAGAGTATACTCTTCAGTCGAGTATTTCTGCATACTGTATACAAAGCATAGTGTTTAGAGTTTAGTGGTAAGCCCACTCTATAATCTACCATTTCTTCACAAGAGTGTCTACCACGCAATGCGGCTTGATTCCTCCCTTCTACATAGTTAACGACCAAAGTACATACCTGCGAGGTTCCAACGGCTCCAACTGACAAATAGCTTCGAAATAGGCTTCTACTTCCACTTAATCTATGGGAACAGGGTCATAAGATGGACCTCTTGGTTGTGATACTACAGCGGGTACACTCTAGTAAATGCACATTGGGTTTACCTTATAACTTGTCACTGTTGTCTCAAGCAAGTAGCTGCAGACTACCTTCCCCAACGTGGGCGTCACCATAAATGCTACCGAATGAACCGCCCTGGAACATTAACCGCAACTCAAGTTCGTCTGGACAACTACAATGTCTACACGGCCAACACCAAGTAAGAATCGCGAAGGAACTTTTGCTGCCCCATGATTACTGGTGGACATTTAACATCTACCTTGAAGGTAAGATGCTATCCCCTAACCAGGTTGCTATCAAGTCTTTACCATCTATTCAACGCAGGGATCAGTAAAGTGGGCGCTCGTCGCTGGGAGAGCGGGTGGAAATGAAGCTGTAGACAAGCTTAGTGGCGGCTATCTCTCGCGTCATCTTCCCAGGTATTCGCATTCTACTTGTAAATCCATGTAATCCAGGCTAATGTTCGTTTATTGAACAATTGAAAGCGTCAGCCTCCGCTATCTGTAATGGATCCTTGGCTTGCTCCTTTGCAATTTAAGTTTCCCTTGGGGCTTGAGATCTTCTATTCTTCATAAGAGACGGGCACAGATATCTTCCACTCTATAATCTCTTTAAGACCTCGGTATAGATCTTTACCAGCAGTTGTCATTGTCTGCGTGAGCCCCTGGCTTTCAAATTATGAATGGTACTCCTTGGCGTTTGGCTAAAGATCGTCAACATGTGTTGGTGACTTGTGGACTGCAGATGGCCCCTAGCATTGTACTGCCCTGCTAACCCTATTCAATACACCACCCTGCGGGGAGGGATTGGGGATCTACTAAGTGAGTATCCCTCCAGTGATGATATCACCAAGCTTTAGAGCATAAACTCAGTAATGACTGACAGACTGAGCTTCATAAACCGCACTTGTATAGTGAATCTCGGGCGAAGGTCTAGTTTTTAGGGCTTAGATAGACTTCATGTCTCAACGGGCTGTTTACGGTAAAATTGAGTGGCTATGCCTCAATAGACTAGACTTACATATCTTTCCGTAGCAACATATTTATTGAGACCAATATTTCGGCAATAGGAGTAGCATTGCATAAATGTCTGATTCGGTTCAGTTTCTACTTAAGGTTCATTGAGTACAAGAAAGTTGACGCTAACCGAATTCCGCTAGCACCCGCTCAGTCAGCGACTTGTTGTTCTTGGCAGACCCGCTGCTTGCGACGGCGGAGTTGCTTGGAGCCTCTCCGTCCTTGATTCCTTGTTCTCTCTCCTCCCTGCTCAATTTGTGCTTTGTTTAAGAAGCTTTATTCTACCCAGAGAACACTCTCCCCTCATTTGTAAGTCTTCTGTTGCCTCGTTAACCAATCGAGCGGGGCTTCGGCCACGCGACAGCTTGAGACCTTATCCTTACTTAGCTATCAGCTACCACCGCACCGGCCCAGGCTACGAAATTCTCCGACTTCGTGGCTTCTTCCTGCCGAGAAACTCATTGAATAATATCTTTGAGCATCTATCGCTCTTGGTACCTATCTTCGGATCCTTCTCCGCCATCTCATTACCAAGTTACCGCTCCGCCCGCATCTTCGACAAACCGATTACGTAGACCGAACAAACCTGTCAAGTCCGCAACGTCAAAATGGATCTCTCTAACATCTTGTATGTGCTGTATTTGTTCTCTGACGAGGGCTGTGGCTGCATCGATTGGGATAGTGACTGATCATCTGCAGCCGAATTGTTAACATCGCCGTTGGCGTGATCATGATTCTGGGTGGTATCGCCCAGTTCTTCCCTGTATCTATGGGCGCCGTCATCGTTGGTGCATATGTGATCGTCTTTGGTCTTCGTAAGATAACTCTGTTCTTGGTCCGCTGGCTTGTGGCTACTGACATCTATCCGCTCCTTAGTTGTCGCTGGGCTGGAATTCCTGCCCAACGTCCCGGACTATGTCTATCGCTATGCTTCTTTCCTCTTCTCCTTCCTTGGTCGCGGTGTCTGTAAGTCTTCTTTCCAGCCGTATATACCACCCATTCTTGGTATGTTGACTAATTGGCTAGTCTACATCTTCGTCGGTTCGATCATGCTGCATGGCCACGTTTTGCGGTACATCGCTGGCTCCATTGTTGGATTTACTGGTGTGGGCTACTTGGCTCTGGAGTTCATTCCCTCGATCGAGCCCCCGTCAAACATGCGCGAAACCGACCAGGGATGGGGTGCTGAGCAGGTCTAAATGCAACGGATAAACGTTCTTGGGTTGAGGGGGCCGTATCATACCGTACAATCTTAGGTTGACCTATCTCCGTTGCCTCTTGCTCTGCAGCCCCATGGATGCCAAGGTTTGAAAGCACCATGGGTAGAAATGGAGTGTTGGAAGCATGGGTAGAAAGGTTGAAGATTCTCTTTCTTCCTGTGTGATGTGCGACGATCGACGAGTGCGATGAATATCTATGCGATGACTCAATGGATGTGCGATTTGCAGAGATAGTGATGGATTGTGTGTAGGCTAGATAGCCATGTGGATTCTGGTTATTCGTCTGTGTGTGGGAGTGGATTTATCTGGATGATTTTTTTCCCTTGAGTCCAATCTTGGACGGAGAGGTTTATACTTTGGTCTTCTTTCCGCTGGTGGACCTTGTATTATAAGTATTTTTCGTATAATTCTTTTTCTTCTGAAGACTTTAGGGACTGTTTAGTTGCGTAGCATATCGTCCAGGCTACGGCCTGTTGCCCTGTATCATCTGTTTGCAAGACGCCAATATGCCCAGCAGTAGTGAATATTCTCACTGTTCAGTTAATAGATGTGGTACAAACCCATGACAATAGGCATTATTTTAGAGAATGATAGGAAGAAAGAAAAAGAGAAAGGAAGAAGGATACGAAGGATATCCTGAGCCACTAGATACCTCAGAGCTTGCTTGTCAAGTAAGAAATCCCTGGAAAAATAGACTGACTATTGTATGGATTCAGCAATCACGAGTCCAGCTTCGTTTTTTTATGCTGAAGTCTAGAAACATAGGAGGTACACATCCATGGTTCTTCCTCCTGCACCTATCCAGTCATAGGAATTGACTTGAATCAAGGGCAAAGACTCTTGCATTGAGACAATAAGGCAATCGATGTATAAGTTCACAATAGGTACAACACAAATCCCCATAGTCACGTATATTTCCAGCGAGAAAATAGGGCAAGTGGCACGACTTTCACTTTGCATCCATCTACCAGCCTTGTCCAGCCTATAGTTGTGCATCTATGAGATGTATCCCATCGACAATCATCGGTTGACTCCTCACCCAGAACATCACACCATTATTTTTCCTAGAAAGTCAAGAGTAAAAGAAGTCAGTAGCACCTCACCACCTGTGTTCAATTTCTAAATGTAGAACTATCCCTCTAGCGACTTCTCGCCCTCCCCAAACCACAAGGATCTAATGCAGGGTATCGGCGATTAGAATGTCTCGGCTACCCAAATTATATTAATAAATTAAGAATTTAGTACAAGCCACGTTTGATCGATTAAACGGAGTAAGTTTGACCAGGCTGCGTCCATCTGAAAATAAGCGAGTATGATGTCACTAGGCCTTTTTTGAAGTAAAAGCCACAGCCTAACCTAATCGGCTAAAGTACATAGGTACATCCGTACAAGAAAGATAATGAGTACAAAAGTTATTCCGAGGAAGGATCAAATCAATAGATTAGATTCGGAGATAGCCTAGCCGATCGGGGATATGATGATGATGAACTCTGGGCGACTAAGTCCGAATCTCGTACCCCGAGTACAGTAGTAAATTTTGGACTGGTTGAATAGGTCTACGTATGCCTTCGTGTACCTAGGTACCTAATGTTTAGACACTGCATCTGCATTAGGTAGCGGGGTCAGATCGAATGGGAAAAGAAGAAGTCGGATCATAAGGTTGGAGGGTATTCCGGAATTATCGTCATATGTATCATCAATCTCCTGATAATCACACCATGATCAAAATTACGGACGGAACCATATTGCGGAGTAAAGTAAGCAGGTGGGAGTGACAAGAATCATGATGATAGTTGATAAACTATATCATGATGTGTGGAACGATCATCATCATCATCACCGTAACCGTGGGACTGAGCGTATTCAATCGTGGCCGTATTCGCGAGAATCATGTTACGTATCTAGTTTGCTACCGAAGATAAAGGAAACAAGGGAAAAAAAAAAAAAAAAAATCCGTACTTTTGGTTCTAGACGCAGACGGAAGAAAAATTAAGAAAAAAGGGATGCAAAAGGGCCAAAGTGTCAAATTCGGAAACGGGCCCCGAAAGGAGAAATCAAGATTATCAATCATGGAATGACCTCTACAATGAATCAGGAATGACCAAAGGAGGCGCTGTTGGTGAAGGGTGGACCAATCACAGGTGCAATAGATCAAACGGGAGATTTTTTTCTTGCTTCATCTCCGTCGGGAAAGATAACAAATAGTTACCCAGGCTAGTGGCTGCGACTATCCCATTTTCATGTATGTATTAATTAAAGTAGCCTAGTGACCGGTGGCTAAAGTCGGCGTAAGCCGAGGGAGAAATCTTCAGAAGGGATCTATTGGGTGGAGATGCGATAGATTTGAATGTCAAGAAGAAGACGGAAGGGAGGAATGTGTCCAATAAGGGACGAAGAAAATATGCTGACTTGAGAGGAAGTTGGGACGTGGCGAATAAGGGACGAAAGAATCAGGCTTATTTCAATGACCGACACGCTAGGTACCACTCTGGGAAAGCGTATCCCCACTAGGCCCATACTGCTAGACCGGATCTGGTAGCGGTGGAGCCAGATGATACGATCTGGGGAGAATCAGAGCAATCACGATGGATGCAATGACTGAAAAAAAGCAAAGGAAAAAAAAAAGGGTTCGAGGCAAATGTGACTTTTTGTGAAAAGAAGCAAAAAAAGGCGGACAGGCAGAGTTTGACGAAAACTGTAATGGATCATCGAACGGGCTCAACGAAGCTATCGTTCCCCAACATCTTGGACAGATCCTAAAAACAGAATTAACTGCAGGGGAAAAAAGCAAAAATACGACGCGAAAAGGCCGGTGTAGATCCTCTTCCCCCATTTCCCTACTATTATCCCCCCCCTGGGAGATCGATAACGAAACGTCGATAAGCCCATACTGTTGGGAAGAGATTATTCTTTCAGGCAACAAGAATAGAAACACCAGGTAAGTACCGTTGGTGGTCTGGCCCTTTTTTGAACAGCATCATCATCTCATTACCCACGTCTTCCGCCTTTCCTCTGCTTCTTTTCGTCTTCTCGGCTTCTTGTTCTTTATCAATCAATCTATCTATCTCTCATTCCTCAACCCTCTTCCATCTTCAATCACTGGCTGTTTCACTCTCTCCCTCCGAGAAACTCGTGTTCTTCTTCCCCCCCCCTCCCTTTTTGTATCTTACTCTATTTTAATTTTTCTTTTCTTTTTTTTTCTCCTTGAACACCCTTGTCGCCTCCACATCATATCTGATCCGAGCGACAGTCGATGCATTGATTGATTGATCGCCCCCTTCCCGTCGATCTTTCAGCTTCTACACTTTGACTTCTTTCCAACACCACCCCCCTGCTTCACACCTGTCGAGTCTTTCTGTTTTCCTTATCCACTACTCTGCTTACCAGTATCAACTTTATTCTTCATAACCTTTTTCGTCGTTCTATTCTTACCAAAAGAAAGAAAAAAAGTCGTTCAAGCACAGATAACCGCTTCAACCACCACCTGGCGTCACGCCAGATCGCCACCCAGCCTCGTATCGGATTGGCCAGCATAACCACCTTTGTGGCATCGGGCGTCTATCTTTAGTCTCCTACGACTCGAATACCTATTCCTCTTTACTTTTTTGGATCGCTCAGCTTTCGGTAATCCGACTCCACTCCTGTATCTCTGAGCCGCTGTCAGGGATATTCGGTCTCTCTTCCCCGGCGCCGCCTGGTTGGTTTACGAGTCTCGCCAGCTGCAGTTTTTACTTCTATCGGTTCGCTCACCTAGCCAGGCGTTTTAAGTTTTCTTTTTTTCTCCTGCACTGTCATCTTGACCGACTTTTGACTTTGTGATACAATACATTACAACCCCGACTGTGGTGTAACCTACCCTCACAACTACATCCTCCTCTTATTTCGACGATTCGCCTCGAGTGGACCACTCCATCTTCGGGGACTATACTTCCCTTCTCTGGGTCGTCACCATCTGGAACACCAAATACTAGAAGATACCCGGTGGAAATGTTAGCGTCCATCACGCAGATGGAGACGGTACGATCGCTCCCGAGAAATCCGGACGTGGTTGCGCGACACCCATCCGCAGAGGACCTAGATGCTGCTCAGCAGTTGATCTCATCGGCCCAGGCGGGTCGAGAGCATCCTGTTGGCCGGCTTCGCGATGATCAGGGGTCGCGGGGTTTCGAAGAGATGTCGACTCGCAGTCTGTATGAACCAGACAATATTATGGATGGGTTAACATCATCGGAAACAATCGCAAGATCGGAAAAGGCTTCATCGCCGAAGGCCCAGAAAGACACATCATTTTTAGGACATTCGTGCAGGTTAGTATTCGGACTCACGCTTTTGGCTTATGGTTTGGAGCAGGTTTTATTGACACCAGTCGCTTTCTAGTAATTGTGGGACGAAAAGCACCCCATTATGGCGACGCTCACCAACCGGAGCCATGATCTGCAATGCTTGTGGTCTTTACCTAAAAGCTCGTAACGTTTCCCGACCGACAAAGCGCAACCGTATACAGACAAGCCCAGAAGATACGCAACCCCCGAGCAATCCTTGCAATGCCCCGCATGATTCTCCTGCCCCAGCGCACGAGGGAGGAGGCTGCCATGGTTCCAAAGGGTCGTGTCCCGGTGGAGGCAATTGTAACGGCACAGGAGGGGCTGAGGGTTGTGACGGATGCCCCGCTTACAACAACCGTGTGTACAAGTCGACTCCCAGAGGCACGGTCCCCGTGCATGCGTGGAACCGGGCTACAAATATAGAAACTGAGAAGCCTCTACCTCTACACGAGCCGGATGTGTCGGTCAAGACTGGCCCTCCAACAACAGAAGGTAACCTGTTGGTATCCTGTCAAAATTGCGGCACTACAGTAACTCCACTTTGGCGACGAGATGAGAATGGACATCCTATCTGCAATGCGTGTGGTGAGTAATTTCTTTTGTTATTTTTATTTTAATTTTTTTATTTTTTCCTTACCTTTCCCCTGCTTTACAGTGAAAATAATTATCGTACTGATGATCAACCTAGGCCTTTATTACAAACTCCATGGTTGTTATCGACCTACAACGATGAAGAAGACCATCATAAAACGACGGAAAAGGGTTGTGCCGGCCCTGCGTGAGCATTCTCCGACGGGAGCTACGCAGTCGTCGAATGGGTCCTCTGCCTCGCCCGAAGCGTCTCCTGCTACTTTAGCTCCTCACGACGAACATTATCCCTATTACAGTACAGAGCCGATGGAGCACTTTAAACATATGCCTGGCGATCGGATCTCACCGCAGGCCCCAAGGCAGTTTGGTTTCGCACCGCCGCCTGTCGATTTCACGGGGTTCGGCTCCGGGACGGTATCCTTGCCGCACCACCCTCCCCCGCCGAGACTGTTGGAGCCAGAGCGCATCGGCGCCCCTGGTCATTCTCCCGTCTCGCAATTCGGCCGACGGTCTCTTTCGCCCAATCCTGCGAATCCCAAAAAACGGACCCTCGCAGAGACCGCGTCATCAGCGGAGGCCGCTGCGATCCCCACCACGCTGGAATCAGGCTCGAACCAGCTTCCCCCCATCATGTCAACCACCAACCCTTCTCCACCTGGTCGTCTCAGCTCGATATCTTCTATTCTCAACCCCCCTGGTGCGCGTGACGAGTCTCGGTTGGACCCGTCACTTGCATCCCTGAGCCGTCAGCAGCACCAACATTCTCATCAGACTTTGGCACCTCCGCCACCTCAGCCCTTGCCTGGAGTCACAGAGCTGGATAGTATGCGTGAGGAGCGTCGGGCCCAATTACAGCGGGAAGCCGAGGAGATGCGAGAGATGTTACGAGCGAAGGAGCGAGAGTTGGCTGAATTGGGACGGCAATAATCGATTATAAGACTCGACGTCTGAATGTGCTTTTTGCTCATCTTTGTCCATTAATATACACCAGGCGCAGCAGTTGCTTTCTGACGAGATACCACTTCAGCAGTCGACGGATTACCCGGGGTTTTTGTTTCCATATTTAGGGAAAGTGGCTTTGGGTTGTTTTGTGTGAGTTACCTGTCATTTACTTGAAGCGCTGGCGGGAATAGCGGGTTTACCAGAAAAAGAGTTCAAGGAGGCCTTATCTTTTTTCTTCTTTCTTTCATTTTTGATAACTACAGCTCTCTCCTCAAATTGAGGTTTAATTTCGGAAGAAACGTCATAGATCGATGATAAGATAGATCGGGAATCGGATCACTACATTTACTATCAAGTCCATGAAATTGTGAAATGATAAATGATTAAGTCGTAGATGGAGAAGTGCGTTCGGAACGGCCCGAGATTGTCTCTGATAAATGAATTCATGATGATGTATCAACTTCATGCACACCCATCCCTGCACTACATACTACTACATATTATACATACTCTATAATCCAAACTAAACCATAGTCTCACCATCTTAAAAAGGACCACCAACAACCCAAAATGTCCAAAACATTCACCCTCACCTTGACAGGCGACGTAATGCTCGGCCGCCTCGTCGACCAACTCTTCCCAACCCACATCCACAACCCCCAAGAAGCATCCATCATCTCAACCTTCGTAAAGGCTCACCCATCCCTTAAGACTTACTCCCACCGTTCCCCCTGGGGCTCAACCCTCCCTCTCCTTCACAACTCAGACCTCACCCTCATTAACCTTGAAACAGCAGCTACAACCGTCGACGAGCCCTGGCCCGACAAAGTGTTCAATTACAGAATGCACCCGGCGAATCTGGCAGCGTTGCAAGAAGCAAAAGTCAACTTCGTGAATTTGGCCAATAACCACACCCTCGATTTCGGCGTGGAGGGCCTACTCGAAACGATCAGGGCGGTTAAAGAGTTGGGAGTGGCGTATGCCGGGGTTGGCGATGAGCCTGGTGGAAGAGCTGTGCTTAGCTTACCGAAAAACGAAAATACGGAGGACCAGTATCAGATACATGTTTATTCAGGCTCGGATCATCCGCGGGACTGGGCTTCTATTCCTCTCTTCCATTATGTAGATTATAGCCGGGCGACGCGGGCAGAGCTCAAGAGGCTTCTTACGGGTGGGGATGAACCGGCGCTGAAGATCTTTTCGGTGCACTGGGGGCCGAATTATGCGTGGCGGCCGGGTGGGGAGATTGTTTCTTTGGCGCATTTTTTGGTCGATGAGTGTGGGGTTGATATTGTGCATGGGCATTCGGCGCATCATGTGCAGGGGGTGGAAGTTTATCGGGGGAGAGTGATTATTTATGGGTGCGGGGATTTTGTGGATGATTATGCGCTTAATGGGGAGTATAGGAATGATTTGGGGGCTGTTTGGAGGGTTGTTGTTGGTGGGGATGAGGGGGGAAAGCTTGGGTTGGAGAGGTTGGAGGTTTTCCCGACGAGATGTCGGCGGTTTGTGGTTGATGTTTTGGGGGTTGAGGATCAGGATCATGCGTGGGTGAGGGAGAGGATTGGGGGGTTGAGCAGGGAGTTTGGGACGGTGATTACGGGGGAATTGGGGAGGGAGGGCCAGATTGTTGTGGATTTGAGAGGTTGAGGTTGATACTATGTAAGAAAAGCTTGAAGTTGTATGATGGAATTATGGGTTGTATATGTATGTATGTAGTAGTTCAGATTGTTAGTCATTATGGTATCGTTGAAGCAACGGATGTACAGCCGAAGCCCCCCATGGAACAGTCGTATGCAAAAAGAAAAACGGAGTCTCCGTGATGGTAACGTAAAGAATGTGAAGAATATACAGAGAATGGAAAGGGTGTAAAAGAATATCGTCAATCATGCATCCATGACGAGTCTCCGCTGACTGGTCGATTTGGTGCTCTCTTGGTACATCTCCGTAATCACTTCGATTCCCTTGAAGGCATCGGGTTTACCCTCCCCAGGCTTGACATCGATGGTGTACAAGCCGTAATCGGGGTCTTGCGAGTGGAGTGCGATCCTGTTTGCTTGGGACCGACTGGCAGCGACGGTTGGGTTCATGGTGTAGCGGTTGTGACTGTTGGTCGATAGAAGCTTGGGGAACAGGCGGCTGACAAGTGGGCGAAGGAATGGAAGACAGGAGCAGATGATAGCGACATTGCACTCGGCTGCGGTCCAGTATGCGGCGGCTACATTGCTGTCTGATAGGAGTTAGCGATGCATATCAAGGGACAAGTCTTGGTTCTGCGCACAGGATGTGTCGGGATTGTTGGCAACTGCGCGGAGACTGGAAAGTCGTAGGATACTGGTCACCACAACTCTACTTGTAATCAGCATTACCGTCCATCAATATAGATCCCCGAGATTAACTCACAGTCCACCAATGGCAAAAACACCCATGAGTGCAACTTTTTGTAAGCGAGGGAGCTGCAGCTGAGAAAGAAGAGGCATTGGCATGATAAGAAGCGTGAGGTCGGTGGCAATGTTCATCGACGCATTGAAGAACCACACTGCCTCAAAGCTGAGACATGAGCCAGGAATCGTTCGGTCCCAGAACCTGGCCACGGGCACGCAGTTCACATAGCCACTCACGACAGCCCAAGTAGAGTACGCCGCAACAATAACCATCACGATATGACAAGCAATACGGAACCGACGGTCAGGAAAAATGCGCAGGTATTGGAAAAGGATTGAGAACTTGGTGAATGCGAGACTGGCGTTGTACATAGGAATGGCTGCCCAAAGTCGCTACAAACATAGATGAGCCTCATACTTTGAAAACGTAGTGTATTATGTATTTCTTTTACCTTCAACTGTTGTTTCAGTGCATCATCTGAGATAGCGGTGTTGTGCTTTCCAAGGCCGAAATGTACCTCTGTTGGCAGTAAGAACGGGTTCGAGACGATATCCAGCAAGATCCATCGGTAACTCACGGGCAGCAACTAATGCCAAGTAGACAATAGCAAGGGCCTAGGAACGGTAAACAGCTACCCGAAAAAGCTTATGGTAGCACTGAGTCAACAAGAACACTTACCAGAGAAAATAGAATCGTATAATCTTCACGACCAATCAACTTCAGAAGGCCGACCCTGGCAACCATCCGCATGCCGACGATGACAATAGAGATCGTCGTTAGCACGGCCGTCACCACCAGTGCTCGCTGACCGCGCGATGCTCCATCATCGCCATCCCTAGGGAATAAGATATGTGGCAGTACTTCGTCCATTATGGAGTTGATAAAGAGAGACTCAAACTCCTACTCGTGTCGAATAGAGCGTGATGTCCGGTACATTCAAAAATCTGATCTGGATGCGCATCGACAATTTGCCTCTAGATGATGCACGATCCCCAGGCCCGTAACCGGAAGTCAGTGTAGGGTAGACTGCATGAGAGATCGTTGCACCCACGAATCTGGGATGTGGAGAGATTATCTATGAAAAGCTTGGGCCCTTCTAGTGGGCTCTGCAGAGAGATAGAGTCCTTACTCTGCTTGATTTGTCGTAGGTCAAAGTTTGATAGTATTCAATAGCGCAGTGAAACAGATCCGAATGACTCGCTGGGAGTCTACACAGCACTCAAAATGACTAGCGAGCATGATTACCTTTTTGCTTTTCGGTCCCCATATGTGGTTCCTTCTTAGTGGCAATGATCTGTTTTGTACTAGCGATGAAGGTACTTAGCATATCTCCACATGCGTCGTCGTCAATGTGGGTTTGTGTACAGCGAATTGAACAATGTGTTTCGGGTCTGCCTGACGTTCTGTCAACATACTGGCGATTAGGTAGATCCATGGTACGCCACTTGGGAGCTCTTCTATACTAGGATGGTACTGCTCGTGCCGCCTGGGTGCGGAGTCTTCGGCAAGTGTTAGCGCCTCCCATTCGAGCATTTTCCTTTGCTCCACCGACAGAGCCCGAGTTCTAATTTGAATAACTTAGTGCGCACGAGCAAATGCAAGCGTGCAAAGAGTAAGTACAGCGTGGCGAGAAATTGCTCTGCAATCCCCTGATAGTTCACTCAATAGTTTTGGTCAGAGCGATGGAGGTGATTCAAGGACCATGGAGCTGTGCTAGACAGCAACTGATGAGTTGTATCCGCGCTTCAATTCTATTGAGAATCATACCATGTCGGTTCCGAGTGGGCTTTTACTGTTCACGTATTTGGTGTGCTACCCATGGAATGCAGCTGTCGGTACCACTGCAAAGCATGGCCGATCGCGATGCTTTGACTATTTCACAAATATTTTCAATTGGTGGAATTCGCCCTCCAGAAGCGTCGACAGATCTCCAGCACCCATCCACGTTTTGAGACATTATTCTTAGGCGACCGGGTTATTGAAGGTTAATATCATCTTGGTTCGTCCACGATCTCCATGTGCAACGTGTAACCTAGTTTTTCTCGGGGTTTCGGCAAGCATAGAGACGATCATTTGCTTCCCCAAGACCTGCCAATCCGTTCAGTAGCTAGTTCTAGTCTAGACCGCAAACTTGTCGCTAAAGGGGTGCATGTATTGGCTTTCTACCGCTTGTGGAGCAGATTCAACTTTAGTGTAGAAGTCTTGATGTCCGACACTTTTCCAATCATCTGCACCTTGACCGAGTACGAGAGTATTTTGGAAGATTAATACCCTGCACACTTGTTGGCCATGCCGGCCCTTAAGGGTAAAAGGGGTCGGCTTTACTCGCAGCCCCGCCCCCCCTCATTTTGCATGATCGACGCAACGAAGTATCGGTAGGCAGCATGGTGGCGTCAATCGGGTTTCCTTGGTCAGTATGCCAAGCCTCGTCCGGACTGCTGTAATACCAGATGCGAAGAGCCGGTCGACTGCAACGTCTCACTGATCGACAGTGGATGATGCAAACAGGTTTATTCAGAATGTTTCAAAACCAGATGTGGGGAATATCGGCGTTAATTATGCCGGGAGATACTCGGGACGGAGTACCTCCGGTGATGTTTCACGCATATCTCGCCCTTATTTGGTGATGTCAGATCCATGATAGTGGATAAGAACGGCCATCATCAAGACACTCACGAGCCAATTGAGGCTAGTTTCTTGCATGCATGACCAACTGCGAAAGGGAAGATAGGGGACCCAGGGCAACATTAGTATATGTATGTCCAGTTACATATACGGAGTACTATCAATACCATGCTGGACCACATGCGTTATTGCGTCGCTTGGCGATCTTCAGGCTACCCACTGGACGGTACGCATGCCACTATTGAATTCTTGGGGAAGCGAAGAATAGACTGGACTCTGGTAAGAGTGGTCTCAAAGAGTGGTTAAACGGACGCGACGTGCTTTTCCGCATCGGGAATATTGACCTGCATTAGTTTGGTGCTTGCCCCTTTTTAAAATGATCTTGAATACAGAGAGTAGACCATAGATTCTTTGCATTGCACCTCCGACTTATCCGTAGTATCATTGAAGAAAACTTTGCACTAAGGAAAGGATCAATAAGGTCCACGAACCATGCATATGCCCGTCGAAATTTGTGAAAGAAAGTCTTTGTTCCTCGTTGTCAAAATGTAGCCATGGTGGCCGAATCGACAATCACAGAGGAATAACAAATGCAAAAGTGTCTTAATGTCAAAAATGTCAAAAATGTCATGATAGATGATCGGCTCACCAAATGACCCAGTCAAGTTCTCACCCCACATATAATACTACTGTGTTATCGCCGTCAAAGCTAGTGACGATCGTCGACAAAGTGAGAAAGGAAAAGGAGGGGAAGAAAGACCTCGGAAGTTGATTCCCCCTGATGATCACCTGAACCGGTCAGGCTCTTAATAGTAAAGGGACCGAGTTTCACACGAGATCATATTTGCTGATGATCCTCGGTGCAGCGCCGAAAGATATTCTTTTCTTTGTGCGAACTTGCTATATAGGAGACCTCTTCTGTCCGTGCAGTAGATAGTCCCTTCAGGCAACCGAGAGCTCTACTAAATTGGTTTCACCAGGATGGATCGTCGAAGAGGAGACCTGAAGGTTCTCGAGCAACACCAGAGGAGAAATTATCAACTCTTCTTGTTATGAAAGAACAGCATCGCTTGTTTGAAAAGCTCATACGCTATCCTGGAAGACCCTAGCTCCGGATGTAACTGAGGCGGAATAGCAAAACACTATCGAAGGAGACATGCGAAGGCTCGGAGAACTTGAGAAGTTTCCGCACGTATTCATCAGGGCGAAGAGAGTCTGTGGTCTGCAGCAGTATCCTCGTATAGCTGCTGCAGCATCCGGTCAAGATATCAGGAGGAAATGACAGGGTCGAGCCTCAAGGGCATTATATCTGTGCTTGCACTGTGGATCTCCCGGTAGTCCTCGACGATTGGTTTCAAAGAAAACTCAGATAGTTCTATCATGAACGCATCCATACCTGTTGACTCTTGATAGACCTTCATTTCGATCAGCTCTTTGGTCGGCTGCAAAGCCGATCTTCAAGGGCGCTATGAATCTTCTTGTACCATTGTCTGGGGTTCCACGCAAGATAAAGCAAGGCTTACAAGCTATCTCTACTGAGAGAGCCGATAAACCCTAGCAGACGATGAAAGTAACGTAGGTCTGAAAGGTCCGAAGGCCCTGAGAGTCTGATTTAGGCTGTGAGCGCCGCAGTGCCCAATCGCCAGGCGGCGTGGTCTTGCTCGTGAATTGAGGTATCACTGGGTGTCTTCGTGTCGTTTTCTGTATGACCTGAACCAGTGGGGTGAACATCCTTGGAGAATGAGGAGATTTCACCATGCCTGCGGCACGTACATTATCTGTCAGCTTCATCGACTATTTCAGTTGGGAAGGCTGGTAAGCTTTGCTTTGCATCTTTGCGTGGAAGCTCAAGGCATTGGTACGAGAAGATTCATACCGCCCTTGGAGCCCGACTCTGTCATGTTCCCACTAAAGCCTTGACCGGATACTGCAGCGGCTAATAAACCCGTTACCGCAGGCCATGGATTCTCTTTGGTATTCTTCGACTTTTCCGATATCTGGGACAGTATCTTCGCTCAGTCCCAACTCGTCCGCAGTCCACCAGCCATGTGGGCTGTAGAATTTATGAACACGGCCGGTCGCAAACCGAACGAGGATGAAGCCTCGCCGGTGCAGGTCTTCCTGACCGTTCCCATGTTCAACTATGACTGGATCGATAATTGTCATAGCCCTAGACTTGAAGCGAAATTCTTCCTCAGTCTTTGAGCTTGGGGTCTGCCAATTGGAAAAGCAGTGAGATTGCAGCAGGCGTGCCACTGGGTTGATAGACTGGGTACCCCAACCAGTTGAAATGATGTACTGCCCCTTCTTCCTCCCTGACACAATAATTTTGAAAGTCGAATTCGCGTTTGACCTCTTGCTCTATCTGTGCAAATTCACGGTCTTCTTTGCCGGTATATTCCGGGCCGTTGGGCGACGGAGTCACGGATGGATTGACGACGCGAGGTGAGACGATATTGGTTGGCCCCCCCCCCGGGAACCTCATCTGATTCCTCTTCGGATGGGCACGTCAACTTCCACACAATCATCAAATTCCTCGTCCCAGCTGATATCTTCTGGGCGAAGATAATCTTCCATGTCTGGCGGGATGTCGCAGTCTGATCCCGAAGAACTGTCGTTATCAAATTCAACATCCTGTTCCAACATCTCGATTCTCGTCCACGTCATCTGCCCAGTTAAAATTAGGGGTCGGCTTCAAAGGCTCAAGCTGCTGGAGCTCGTCTTCCGCATTTTCGGCCCAGTCGAATCCCGACAAGGGTTTGAGGCCTTTATTGAGCATCTAAGCGGACAACAATCTCTTGTCAGTGGCAACTATGGCTATTATGGTATCATCCGGGTGTAGGGAGCCATTGGCGTGCAAGGAAATAGCTCGAGTGAAGGCATCCATGTGATTATGAGAATAGTACGTATTGAATACTTAGAAAAGATGTAAAAGAAAGTTTTGAAAGAGGTTATGTTACAGAGTGCTTGGAAAACCTTATGCAGAGTAGTTAATGTTGAGGTTGACCTAGGAAAACTGTAATAATATATACTGTTACTGAAACCTTTTAGTGAAGTATTAGTCCTTATCACCATAGAAAACTACCATAAAAACGGCGAGCTCTAAATATAGTCAACAATGATTTATTCACCTGAAGGACTACCTAGCATACAATGGAAGAACTGTTGCAAGGACGCGACTAGTACCTATACTTGCACTAAATATAACTTAAAGTACCACATATATTCTGATACGCTCACGCCGTCTTAAGGGGAAGTGCTATCTTATAGGTAGGTTCGAACTATGAAATTTCTAGAGATTATTTCCAAACTAGATGACAAACTTCTTTCATTGTCCGTAACTATTGCAAAATAGACCAAAGCATCCTGTAAATATGTGAATGTATGTTTCCTCGATGAAATAAAAGGCGAGATACCCAAGTAAAACCAAATAAATGGAAAGGAAACAGAAAAGAACGAAGAAGAAGATTGACCTTTAAACGTCATGCATTACGGCCATTCAGTTGAGACTCGACATGACTCTGACTTTTCCAATCATATGCCAACTGCAGACACAGTGCAGCGAATAGAGACAGTGTTGCGCAAATATTTGCCGCTAAATTCTACAGATGAGGCCATGCTATGAAATTAGACCTCATACAGCAGAAATAACTTTCTACAATTGGGGGTCACCTTCTTCTGGTCTCATCCAATGTTTGTGAAACCCCAAAAATGGACAATACCAAGCGAAAACTATGGAAGCCTTTGTTGAAAGGAACATCTGCAGCCTTTCTCCTATTTAGACGGAACTTCCCTTTTACTATAGGTAGATTTCCGTAAGCTTTCCTGAGATATAAGTCCATCTTAGCTGGCTGGTCTCTGTTGTTCATATGTTCATGTTCTAACGATCATCAAAAATTCATGGGTTTCATTACTTGGAAAGAATAGAATCTATTGTCAGCTCCTATAATGCTGAAGAAATTGCTTGAAAGAGTAATGTAGGAAATCCAAATAGTCCAGATATATAGCACAACCCTATTGTTAGTTGGCACATCCTATACATGTTTAGTCTGAGAATTTAAGAGTAATCAGCTCTAGGACAGGGAAGATATTGTAACATACAAAGGACGAGAACAATATACTATTATTCGATTGTACAGCGTATGCCACATAGCCCCTGCCCAGTACCAAGGCTGTAGAGCTCTATCCTCATATTCTCCTCCATCCCTGGTAGACTGCTGGATCGAGTGCTTCTCAAATCTAATCACTAACACGTCCAACTTTTCTTAAATTTGATTATTACAATGCACAATGCCGTACCTACCTCTCAACCATTCTTGCCTTGTTAGATAGAGTTCCTGTATATGATAGTAAAAACCTGAGTAGGAGAGATGTCATGAAGGTTGTTTATAGTCTCACAACGGAAGTAGTCAATCTCAAGCTGTAACGGTACATTTTCCTTCAATCTTAATCTAGACCTCTTCTAATGAATAGTTGAGTTCAGGTCAAGCTAGGCGGGTTGCTTGAGCGTTCGGGGCCGGTTTCATTCGGCTTTTGCGATAAATTATTTCTCAAAGGACTAAACTGAATTAAATCGACTAAAAGGATGGACCTTTTTGAGGTAGGCTGTAGAGAAAGGACATAACTATACTGCACGTGATCTACTTAGGATAGGCTTGGTAGTACGCTCAGGAAATGGGCGTCATGCAGTGGTAGGAAACACTCGCTTAAGTATACTAGGTTTCTCACTCTATCCCTTTGTCATAAAGTTTTCCCAGGCTAGTACTAGTATAAAAGGTCTTGCTAATGATGTGAACCTAAGGTTAGTTTACATCTGATAACCTTAAACTGACTCGCATTTCTTCCACTTGATGGCGGGTTATAGAAGATAGTAGTACAGGCACAACGCGTCACTTGATAAATATACGGTCTTCAAGATAATACTGCTGATCTCATGGGGAAGAGCACCTACTGGTCAGCTGCTGAACCTGTATAGAATGTTCCAATATACTTAGAAATACTCGAAAATTAGAGCATGTTCTGTAGAGGTTCTTTTGATATATTTCCATATGAATTAAGGAATGCGTTGTTTCCCCTTCACTCTTCCACCGAGTTCTGTAGTAATATCAAAAAGGGTATCCGAATAAACATTGACCTCCATTATATCTCAACGAGATATACTTCCAGAAATGACGTTCAGAGAAAAAGGATATATATATCATTGGCAGGATATCCGAATCGGCCAAACCTTTAGCCGAAAACGGAGCCCCGCTGCCAGGCCGAATCACGACATGGGTTTCCCCGCACAGGATGCCGACTCAAGAAACGGTCTCTTATCATTAGCAACCTTGCTCCAATTTCTCTGCGCTTCTTTGAAATTCTCAATCATAGAACCTAGACCATCGTGCGCAAAAGGAGAAAGCTCTTTATGAAGTATTTCCGAGCTTGTTGCAATTCCATCGGACTGCTACGACGCCTAACTTCTTCCCCCTCAACTACACTCCCCACACTTACTCCAACGAACCCATTTTACTGCACAGTCCAATCAACGATTCCCAAACGCACAATGGCAACTGCAATGGCAAAGCGCCTCGAAGGCAAGACAATCGTCATTACCGGCGCCTCATCCGGAATCGGTCGAAGCACCGCCAAGGAGTTCGCTCGTACAGCGCCCAAGGACCTGAAGCTTATCTTGACGGCTAGACGTCTCGACTCTCTGAAGCAGCTTGCGCAGGAAATTAAGGAGGAGGTTGGCGAGGGTGTGAAGACGTTGCCTGTGCAATTGGACGTCAGCAACCCCGACGAAGTTAAGAACTTTGTGCCGTCCCTGCCGGCCGAATTCCAGGATATTGATGTCTTGGTTAACAATGCGTGAGTTTGGCTGATGCGGGGGCCCACGGTGTATGAGTGTACTGACGGGTGTCTAGCGGGCTTGTCAAGGGTGTTGCCAAGGCTCCTGAGATCGACGCGGAGGATATTAATGTCATGTTCTCCACTAATGTTACTGGGTTGATCAACATGACTCAGGCTGTTCTTCCTATTTTCAAGAAGAGGGATGAGGGTGGTCGTGGAGACATCATCAACATTGGGAGCATTGCAGGTCGTGAAGCTTATCCAGGTGGTAGCATTTACTGCGCTACGAAGGCGGCGGTCAAGTCTTTCACCGAGGCTTTGAGAAAGGAGCTTATCGCTACGAGGATCAGGATCATCGAAATTGACCCTGGTCAGGTCGAGACTGTGAGGATTTTTTGATTGTTCTTGCGCGAGTTGTCAGAGCTAATCAGACGACCGTTAGGAATTCTCCGTTGTGCGATTCTATGGAGATAAGCAGAAGGCGGATGCAGTCTATGCGTAAGATCTTTTCTTGGGATGGATGCGTTGAGAGAGCATTCAGCTGATAGGTTGTTGCAGAGGCTGCGAGCCACTTACCCCGGATGACATTGCAGAAGTCATTGTATTTGCCGCTGGCCGGCGGGAGAATGTCGTGATTGCGGACACTCTGATCTTCCCGAGCCATCAGGTGAGTTATATCTCCAACTTGTCGGGGATGACCAATTTTAAGCCATTGCGAAACTATGGTTATGGCTCCTCTTGTTACTGGAACAGCTATACTGATTGGTTCCAGGCATCCCCCGGTTCTATGCACCGCAAGAATTAGACACAAGTTCTAGACGTTACCCCATAGACATATGATAGGACGGCTGTTAGTATCGCGAAGAACTATAATATATGGGATATAGAAGTCATAAACTGCAGGATTGCAAATCCCGATCAATCCAGCCAGATCAAATAAAGAAACAAGAAAATTTCAAAGGCAGCCAATGCATGTAAGCCTAAAAGGACAATAGACTTGGCGTGAACTAGCAGTTGGACAGCAACAACCGCACTACCTGCAGGAACGACCACTAAATGCGCACCCATCAAGGAACGATAAACATGGATGTCAAAGCTCCCAACCAATCCGAGAACTTCACGTACATCTCCAAGTGATAGTCAGCTGCAGATTGCATATCTGAGAAGAATGCAGAACCAAAAATAGTCCCTATCCAGAACAATGGCAATGGCAGTTACGTTCCACGGGACATAAGACTATCTATCTTTCCATAGCCCTGTATGGAATAATGTCCGAAAAGGGGTAAAGAACCATTGGCTCCACCAAGGAAGCCACGGGCGCCCTTCAACCCACGGTTCATAAATTACCCGCAGGAAGATGGAGTTCTGATAGGGCAGCTCTCTCGAGGGTGTAGAAGTTTTTGTTCCTACCGATGAGCATATGGTGTGATCCCCGCCATGGAGACAAAGGGATCGATAGGCTGGTAACCCGGGAGAGCATTTGGGCAATAGCGCCTAAAAAAAAAGGGAAAAAAAAAAAGGAAAAGGGGGTAATGGCACTTTCGAAATCCATCTCATACCACGTAATTGGGCATTAAAAGGGTGGTGAGATCGTTGGTCATCCACACCATTTGTGCTTCTCGTTCCTGGACGATGATCGTGACCCCGACCAGGAAATCCGTTTGGATTGTCAAATTGTCAGTTATTTCCAGGTTGTGTCCTCACTTCCGTTTCTTTTTCTCTCCTCGAACCATGCATGAAAATGATGTCATCCAGAGAAAACACTCGGATGAGTTTTCGCATTCAGTTCTGGGCTACAAATTGAGGTCATCAGATTTTGCAGTTCATTGGGAAACAATGAACCAGGTGAATAGTCTAGCCCTTGTTCGCTATATGCATAGAAAAGAACAAAAGAGATCTTGAGCAACAGATTAATTGCATATATTGCTCGGGAGTCGGTTATTGGACCGTTATGCGTACCCACCATATGAATAACATCCACGCACCCCAAATGCCAAGCGTCTAGTTTTGGAAGGCTTACCCTAAACAAAAAGATCGGCCCTCTCAGGGGACCAACAGGCGTTGGAGAATCTGCGATGTACCGGTACATGGTCGCACGCGAATCGATGATGTCGGGTTCGGTTTAGTGGTCGAATCGGCAGAGACCATGATACGCAGGCTGATTTCCATAACAACCTGATAAGAGTTGGCTCTAATGGTTTTCAGAAGTCGCGTCGGCACATAACCATGTGTGTTTGGACCGACAAGAGAGAACGTAGCATTACTATGTAGCAATAACCGTGGATGGGGGCCATTGTTGGTGCCGGACGATACCTCCAATTCCTCCCTAGGGCGAACGGACGTCATCTGAAATATCGTGAGTTTCAAATGGGATCAACCGTAAGTCCGTGCAGTAGTCCTGGGGGCGCATGAGTAATGATGCAACTAGAGACGGAGATGAGTATGTAGACGTAAGGACATTTTGAGTACTGTGCTGTGATGCTCACCCTCGATGAGGCTGGTAGATCCATCTCATCTATCGACGAGCGGATCACCACATGAAGTGATATGGGCCAGTATATAGGGTACAATTAGAAGCTACTCCATCCATACTCTGGCTGTACTAGTATCCTACGGACTACTCCGTACTCCGTACGGAGCACAAAGATAAAACCCACTGTTATGGCGGTGGTTGTTGAGCAAGGCCCGTCTTCTCCGTGATCGAGTTCGGAGGGATCAGACGGTCAGACCACGGACCATTACATATCATTTTTGAGAAGTGGAGGCGTGGGGACAAGTCTCTGGATCATGAACTAGGACCCATCAGGATGTAGACTAGCCGCCAAGTGACCAGGGTCTGTTGCACAAGATACATAGGATAGCTTCTGAAGTTTGAGCGGATTGCTGATGATGTAACTGCGTGCATGGCAAGCTGTCAAGTTGAAAGTTAGTTCGCTGCTGTGCCCGCCTTATATCCAGACTAAGAATGTTTCTAGAAAGCCTTGGTCGGGCACGCAATAGAGGATATATTCTCCGTGTAACGTCAATCAATCAATCAGGGCTGTCCCTAGAAGTGTCCACAAGCAGCAAACTGAAGTCCCCCCTCATCCATGATACTGTGAATCGTACGCTACTTCAGATACCGCTGGCGGTATATGTCCTTCCTCTATAAGCAAGTGTGATCTTAATACTGTCTACTATGCATAGAATCGTCATTTCCAGTGTCGATTCCAATAGTTGACGGTGTTCATCCTTTTTTTGCGCTACTGGCCCAACTTGCGTATGTGATTGATTAGCTAGCCAAGAATTTTAAGGCCCAGAGGCGGGAACCTGGAGGAGATAGAGCGATGGAATCCACTTTAGAATGGAATTGATTGGTGCAGACAGTTGCTGGACATTGTTCATTCGTTTGCTGTAGCATCTATCGGAGTAAAAGGTGACAGACCCTCCTGAGGGTTCGAGATGGAAAACATTGGATTGTTTTCTTAGTGGCGTTCAAAAGGACTGGCGCTAAGAAGTGGAACAGGTAAAGATTAATCTGTGGCTGGGTCTCTCTCCTCCCTAGAGGAGGTTGGAAAACTAACCGGAGCCAAAAGGAATTAAAATCAATTAACGCGAATAATTTGCCTGGCGCCCCCTTTTCTTTTTTCCTTCTACTTTTTCCTGGTCAACTTCCCTCTACTCAGGTACTGTAGATACGGTATGTTAGCTTTTTATTGCTGGTGGGCTTTTTAGTTGGTTGTGTTATTATTATTGTTTTCTCCATTTTGTTAAACAAATAGGGTTATCATTTCTTCAATATGGCTTGGGTAGGTTCCATTCAATCACCACCACCATCGTCATTCATAAATTTTTTGGATTGGAGGAATTAAGTTCTTATTTATCACAACTTTTCTCGGAAGGGGGTGTGTTTGTTTAATAAGAGAGAAAATCATTTTAAACTACTGTAATTAAACATGAATATTAGGTCTCGGTAGGTGAACCATACGCACGCAGTTATGGGTTAATGCCACACACTCTCCTAAGCCGTTTCCCCCAAAAAAAAGCCAGAAAAAAACGAGGCTCCCCCCCCTTTCATGATCATTATTGATTGTTGTTATTATTCTCTCCAATCGGCACCTATTCTTACTACCGCTCGCTGAAAGGGAATCAATCCTAGCTAAACTGAACCATCTCGAGTAACAAAACGGTATGTTGCTGTCTCTCTTGGATTTTTTATCTTACTTCTTTTTTTTTATATTTTTTTCCCTCGTCTTTCCTTCTTTTGGCCGGCCCTATCTGGTCTAATTAATCCCCCACCTCTCCGTTGCTCACTCTAAACTCTCCTTAATCACCATTCCCCCTTCCCCTCTCAATCTCCACCTCATTTCGTCCTCTACCTCCCTAAAAGGAGTACTGTTGCATGTATTATTCTTTTTATTTTCTTTCTGATTCAAACTGGGAATAGGAGAGAGCCGGGTTTTCTACTCCGTACCGGAAAGAACAAAAGAAGCGGCCTACCGCCTCGCATTCAATTCCCGCCGATTGCCAGAAGTTCCACGAACTCCTCCCCCCCCCTGACCCTCTCAACCCCCATCCGTCTTTAAGCTTGGCCTAGTTACTCACTAGACCCGCCGTTGCTGTGGACTTGTCCTCTAGGCGCCTCTGTTCTGCGCGAAACTCCCGACGACCTGGGCCCCGACTCTTGACCCTGCTGCAAAAAAGAAAATTGTGCTGCTGCTCTCTCGACCCGCTGTCATCACTACTCCTGTCGGGATAGCTTCGATCATCGCTTTCGTGCCCTCATCCCTTCCTACCAAAAACATCTGGCTGTAAAAAACTCTAGAATGGCTTCAAAGGTAAGCTTGTTCTACCCGTCGCCATCCGTCCTTGTGCCTTGTATCCCTCTCTCGCTCTCACTTCCCTTGCTCGACTACCCGTTCCCAACTTCAACATACCCCTTTCAAATATGGCGCAGTGTACTCACCATTATACGCATTCTAGTTTCTACGAGAATACAAATTGGTGGTCGTTGGCGGTGGTGGTGTAGGAAAGTCATGTTTGACGATTCAATTGATTCAGAGCCACTTCGTGGATGAATATGACCCGACAATCGAAGGTAGGTGCCCCTGTCTTTAAATGGGTTTTTGGCCCGGCTTTGTTTCTCATATACGGATTTTTGAATAGATTCGTACCGCAAGCAGTGTGTCATCGATGATGAGGTCGCTTTGCTGGATGTCCTAGATACCGCCGGACAGGAGGAATACTCGGCAATGCGTGAACAGTACATGCGAACCGGCGAGGGCTTCCTTCTAGTCTACTCGATAACGTCCCGCCAGTCTTTCGAAGAGATTATGACGTTCCAGCAACAAATTTTACGAGTAAAGGACAAGGATTACTTCCCCATCATCGTGGTCGGTAACAAGTGCGATCTAGAGAAGGAGCGAGCTGTCACAGTACAAGGTTGGTAACGGGCTGACGGACTGTCTTCCATCCCAATGACTCGATGTATGCTGATGATGGTTGTGTCTTTTTACAGAGGGTGAAGCTTTAGCACAGCAGTTTGGCTGCAAATTTATCGAAACATCCGCGAAGTCTCGCATTAACGTCGAAAACGCATTCTACGACCTTGTCCGCGAGATCCGTCGGTACAACAAGGAAATGTCTTCATACCCATCAGGCTCGGGAGCCTTCGGCAATCGCGCCCCAGAGGGCAAAATGGACGTGAGCGAACCAGGCGACAGCGCTGGTTGCTGCGGAAAGTGTATTATAATGTAATTGGGCAGGCGTTGGACTTGAAAAGGATACAAGCATACGAGCGTGATACGGAAAGGAGCGAAAACACATAATAAGAATTCGACTGAAAAAGAGATATTGGCGACAGGAATAGCGCCACGGCCTCGGAGCTAATTGTTGGCTTATCGACGCTTTTTGGTTTGTGAATTTATACCATACGAGACTCGCGATCGGATGATGCCTGCTCCATAATGCTGTCATCATCTCCATGAACGTTCGATTCCCCCTTTGTTTCTCTGTTTGTTTATTATTATATTACCTTTCTTTCTTTCTTTCTTTATTTCTTTTTTTTTTTTTTTTTTCCCCTGGAAAGACTGTTCTTGACGACCTCGTTCTTGGACAGGACGATGACTTAACCCTGTCAGTAGATCTATGCATTTTTATATAGGTACATGCTATTGTCATGGTTTTCGTTCTGGTATTCCGCAAATCATCATTTCTTTTCCTTTTATCTTTTCCCCTCATTGCTGTTGATCTGCAATTCTCTACAGGATCGACAATGCACTCTGCTTTGTTCGTTTCTTTTTCATCTCCTGGAAATTGGTGCGGCATTTTGATTATCTCTCGAATACATCCTCAAACCGGCGTTCCGCGCAAGGGGCACATGGGTCGTCCCATCACTTACTCTAGATCGCAAGCAACCACCACGACATGACTAGGGAAAGTCTGGAACTCCAATCTCCCTTGCGTCAGTCTACCATTAGACTTGGCTTCTTTTGTGATTCCTCTTCGTTATCAGTTCCCGCAAGGCATGCACCCAGGGTGATGGTTTCAGTCTTCGGTGTTTCCTTTTCTCCTAATATCTGTTTTTATCCCTTCAACAGAAATATTGGTTAACCCTGTTTTGGCGCCTCGAGATGAATGCACATAAGCTTTCTGACTATCATTTCTTTGGAAGTATCGGCCTGGGTATGAGTTTACATGGTATTGTTTGAATGCTTCAGGCGCAATATGTAATCGACTTTCAAATACTGTAGTATAGATGTGTCTTGTTATTGTTGCTTCTCCTGACCGCACACAACACATGGAGCCACAAACATGAGTATCTGCCTGGCACGAAGACGCGTACACGATGTTTCCCAGGACTTTTATCTGCAATCATGCCCCAAGCGCGGATTAAATTGTCCTGCTGTCTAAGTGTATATCAACAATTGCATCAAAAGCTTTGCCGTATCTCTGTACGTCGCGGCGTCACCGGTCATTCCTCGTTTACCTTACTCCGCGTCAGAAGGCGGGTCGAGCTCATCTTCCTGTGAAACTATCTTGCCCTGGACATTCTGCTCAACCTCCGATATCAGCGAGTCCATGAGGTCTTTGTCAGTCCCAACCAGAGTTACGGTGTTACGCTTCTTTCCCCAGCGTGGATAGCTGCCAACCTTAATACCTCGCGAAGATGTCCGCATAGCAAGGTCCGTCAGGTATGGCGCCACGGCGCTCTCTGGGAGTGGCGTGCTGATTAAATAGCGATAGATGCCCTTGCCCTCAGGATTGACTAACCGGGGGAGTAAGGAAGGCTTGAGGTGCTCGAGCAGCCTTTCGAACAAGCGAGGGACACCTGGTAGGATATGCACATTGCCATTGACGATGGCGATTGGCACCCACATATCTTCCGCGACGAAGATTGCCTGTTGCTCCTCTGGTAGATTGTCATTGTGGGGAAGCTCAACCATGCGTAGCTTCGCCGTTAGATCAGGTGACGGGGTATCCCAGTCAAACTGCGGCTGCATTGGGTGAGGTTTGGAGAGCTTCTTCATGCGCTCAAAAGTGGGCTGATGCAGTTTCAACTCAAGGCCAAATGCCTTGGCTATCGATTCATAGGTAATATCATCGTGGCTTTTTCCCGCGGCAAGGGTTGTATAGTTAGCTTCCAATATAGCACGATCGTCCCCAAGAATGTGGGGTCTTCCGAGAGAGAAGAATGGGATATACGGACGTCGGTCCAATGCCTCCACTAGTGACCACAAAGTCGTAGTTGTTACTCATGCGCCTTACGGCCTCGATAATTTCGCCCTCATCGTCGGCAATGACTTCCACTCGTTTCAGCTGGATCCCAAGAGAGAAGCAGTACTTGGCAAAGAAAGCGGAGTTGGTGTCGATTGTCTGTATTTGCAAACAAAACTTAGATATTCATCTGGGCCAATAGCGGTAAGGGGAAGGAAGAGACTCAGGTAGGCTAGGTTAGGGAGAAACAATGATCGGAACAGGGTACAGAGAGTTGGCTAATTTCAACCAATCAGTACTCACCTTTCCACCCAGCACCTCATCACCAATGATCAAACATGCCGCCGTGTGTATCGTCTTGGTGCAGTTTTGCACCGCAGATGATGTCATTTTGAGGGTACGAGATTGAGAAATCGATGAGGATGACAGAAAGGCCGGGGTGGCAGAAGCGTAATTGATCGAAGGTCGGGCGAGATGGCGGGTCAACTGACCAAGGCGACTGAACATCGAGGGAGAGAAAGTGTGGTGTGGGGTGTGGTGTGGAGGAGAGACAAGATAAGATGTCGGGGTGGTAGTGAACCTCAGGCACGAGTCATAAGTGTCAAATGATGGAGGGGTGGGGAAAAACTCCCTTTCCGCTTCATCCCACTTTCCCGCAAAAACGTGGTGCATCACTAGTTACCCTTGCTCGTCTTTGGTTTTGTCCTACTCTGCTCGGGAAGTTTGGTTTCGAATTGACGAAACGAGAACCGTTCCTATTCCGAGGATCGTTCCCATAAGGCCCTATTATTACCATTTTCGGTCCTAAGCAGAAACAACATGGTGAGTATGCCCCGCATTCCACTCCAGAAGCGTTACGCCTCTCTAACGATATATCGGGGGAAACAGTCTGAGTCCCGGTTATACACGTTCTCTCCGGAGACGAAAGAGAAATTGCGCAAGTTCCGTCTAGGCACTTCCAGAGCAAAGGATCCCCAGGCGATGATATGTAAGATCCAAGATTCCCCCCTCTATACCCCCCACGCAAATGTCGAGTCCATAATAAGCTGACGATCAATCTGATAGATATCATTGACCAAAAGAACCAAGAAATCCGCCCTGAAAATGGAGAAGTCTACACAAAGATGGAAGATGTGGCTGATGAGCTCCCTGAATCATCGCCCCGTTTCATCCTTCTCAGTTACCCCTTGACCCTAGTGAGTGTCCACATCAACGCCTTGCATTATCACCTCTGCTTATCAGCCGAAATCAGGCCTCCGGTCGTCTTACGGTCCCTTACGTCCTACTCTATTATCTTCCTGAGAACTGCAATCCGAATATGCGCATGATGTACGCCGGCGCCGTCGAGTTAATGCGCAACACCGCAGAAGTCAACCGCGTGATTGAAGTTGAGGAAGAGGAGGACATCATTTCCATTGAGTCGAAGTTGAAGGGCACAGATTAAGTCCCGAATGGTCGTTTTTGGTTAGATGGTTTCTCGAGGTAAATTTATACATGACATTGGCGCTTCTATCCACGGGTTGGCGTTGTACATTTGACATTATATTTCTGAGCTTTTGACGGTGATGCTTGATTTAGTAAAGAGATACCATATACTTCTGGTTATGCACCGAATTGCCTGTGGGGGTTTGATATCCGCTGCTAGGTAACAGACGAAGTGTTTTGCAATGCATATATTCTTTCACATTTGAGTACGACGAATTCTATATTGTTTCAGTCTTGGAACGTGCCGTCTCATGGTACCAGTGGGATTGGGCTGGTAGGCCATCACAAGACTAATATCACACTTATTGCTTGGATTGAGCATACTTTGTTATTATGCAAGTTTGAAATATATGTAAATATCGGATCCCGAGGCGGACTCAGATCTCTAACCCATGCGAGAAGCTGTTGGAACTAACTCGAATAAAAACTAGAACTCAGAAATACATACTATGATACACTAGATACACCCCATAGAACACTTCTGCATTTGAGAAAGCCTATGGTACATGCCGTATTACTTCAAAATCAATAACATTGGCTAATGACCTATGAGATGTATCAGTCTCGTCCATTAGCATTCTCAGCGTTGTGTCCATTTTCTATTGATCCTATTAACATCTATGTCTTATGAAGAATTCGACGTCTCTCTAGAACAGTAAAGCAGCAATGGCTGCTTCTCTCAGCGCACCGTGCTTCCGTAATATCTCTAATCAGATAATCTGAGAACATGGCATGTGAACCTGGAGAGATTGAGGCTTCATTCCATGGTTTGGAGCAATGCTTCTGCACACAAGACTGTCATCTTGGGTTTCGATTATGCAATGCGCCGGGGTGGAAATGGTTGGACTGGGGACTTGTTTAGTAGTTAGATCACGGCACCCACAACCTCCAATATCCTTTGTTCGTAACGCTGTCTAAGAACAGCTACATGAAGCACAAGCTACCCCTTCTCTCTCCCTTTCTCTTTGTCAAAGCGAATATTAGATCTCGAAGTACTACCCCTCTCAATGAGAGTCTGACATATTCATGGGACTACAAGTGATACTCAATAGTCCTCTGATTTAACAGGGTAAGCTCTAGAGGGAGGCTTGATTGATATCGCTGGTATGGTCGAAATCAACCAGCAGTGCACAGATTAGAGTGCAAACGTCCTGTATGAAGACATGATAGAAGTGTAGAGGACTTAAACAGGGGAAAGCGACGATCAAGACAGAATAGTGTATAGGGGATGAGAAGGGAATGGAAGGTAAAGAAGACAGGAAATGACAGGAGAGACAAGATGTTTCATTGACATTTTACCAAGCGCTTCGTCATTTTGAGTAAGCGTAAACTTTCTTAAAAATGGTATATCTTAATCGCTTTATCAAATACCATTATGAGGGTGTTACTGGTTGGCGAAAGGTCTCCGGCTGTTAGGCGACTGTGTAATTTTATTTATATGGAAAGCAAATGCATATTATCACACAGTTGATTTATTACGGTATAATTGTCGGAGACGTCCATACTTGGAAGCGACTTGGGTTTACGGTCTACAGGTCCCCTATCGAAAGTATTAAGCCATATCCCAATGCTTCCTCAACCGCTGTGGGAAGTATATCAAGAACAAGAAAAAAGTGAAAAAGAGGGGAAATGAGAGAAAAGTACAGTAGGCTAGAGAAGCAAATATATGAACACTAAGATGAAGCAATTCAAACTCGAAATATGTTACTAGGTGCTGGATCAGCCCCTAGGCATTTTATAACTTAGCACAAGATTTTCGACCAGCAGTGGGCTTAGATGAGGAATGCCAGATAGAATCCAACATCTAACGGTTTATCTGGGTTTAGTAAGTAGTGGAGTTATACATTTCATTAAAAATGGACATCAGAGGGTTTTTTACAGACTCAATAGGTAACCAACAGGTATCAAAATCCAAGTACCTTTCCAAATGGTACACATAGGGTGAACCCAAATCCATTACTAGCCCATACCACCTCTCTACAGTGGATACCCTCTAGTGCCGGGACTAGGCCCAAGTACTTAGTTAGGTTGGGGGCCTTAACTCTTGACACCTGGCGGTGCTGTCCACCCAGAGCTTTTCTCCGTGACAGAAGTTTGAAAATCGCGATTGTTCGGCCGATTTCATTGACGTTCAGACTGAATGAAATCAAACGAATAAATGTGATTGGGGCCCCACTCTTAAACCCAGCGATCGGTTCCAATTGTTCAGGCTCCCCTTGGTGTAGTGCCGGGTTTAGGTCCTGGAAATACCCCTGTCTGGACCGGTCCCAGTGACCTGGCCGGTGGCCACACTCAGGCACTGACCACCATGTCTGTTGGGGGGAACTCCACTAGTGGAGATGATGAGGTTGCTGATAATGATTGTTGTGTGGTACTGTTTTATGGGATGTTTTACGGGAGTTACTCCATACCTGGGAGTACCATATAGATGGATAACTCATGTATAGAATGCTAGCGAGATAGAAAATGATATCCAGCGTTTCGAATAATATGCAGAGATATAATATAACATGCGAGAAAAGAGAATTATTGTTTATTATTATCAATGACTTACACCATTAATGCTCTCAAATTCTTCAAACCAGTGGGGAAGCTCCTAAGAAATCCGTAAGGTAGAAAGAAATTTTTTCGACACCCTCGTCAGCCTGCATGATGGTTGGGGTTTGCCTCTACTGCAAGCAACAAAAATGGGCTAGCTACATATTGTTCTATACTTCTTCCAGTACCTGGATTTGCTCATGCCGGGCTTAACCACTTACATTTTAAGCACCTTCCCTGTAAGGTGCGACTGCGATACTACGTTAGCACGGATTACAAATATTGTACAGAGGTGTAATCCAGCTGAACATCCGTGTCCCGATGCAGCCGTCCCGCATGAAGCCGGCCGCCGTTGGGAAGCCCTTAGTCCTACACCTTGCGTGGCGACGTGGGGTTCTCCCTGTTCTTTATGCATCATCATGCATGATTCGGTCGCTGGTGTGATCGTGGCCTGCTGAGGGTCTGTCCATACGATCGTGTACACCTATCCTACATTCGTACTGCTCTGTATGTATGTACATATAACACATGTCGTGGCCAGGGAGAGACTGAGGCGGAATAGGGAAGGGGGTCAAGTATCTATCCCTAATGAACCATACTCTGTGGAGTACGTAGTACGGAGCGCATTGTCAAGTGATAGTTTCCAAATGTGGTGCCGATTAACTAACTTAGTGGTTGGTTGTCGCGATAGCCGACAAATGCCCTGAAGACTCGGCGATCTACTATATCATGATCATCAGTGGGATTATCAGGTCCCTATTCTGGGAAAACCCCCAAGTATCATGATGTGCAATTAGTCCGGGGGGTTAATCATTAGAACAGGTGTAATTCCTAATTCCTTCGCCGTCGGCTGAATGCTTCAATAAATTCATCCTAATGCGGGGAGACGGTAGCTGCAGATTGAGCCATTGCCGGTAGAGGTACATACACAGTAAGTGTAGTAGACAAACTGTTATTACCGTCAGGGGATGATGAACATCCGTAGTATGGTCATGTCACGATCATTTGATGGATTACTAATTATGCTATTCATAGTACAGTCAAAGTATGATGATGATCTCATGTTTTTCTACAGGCCTACATATACATATGACTTTTTTATTTTCGTGAGTATGTATTTGATTATGCGGTGTTTGGAAGAGACCATTCATTTACCTCGCTTCTGTAGGTGCGGTTGCATAGAAACTTCCAACCCTGTCTGCCTACTCCATACCCCAGCAGTATAGGACAGAGTATTATATCCAGTCATGACCTTTCGTAGTGGGACAATTGCATGATACGAGGGACCATCTTTGTTAGAGCCACTACCATACAAACTTTATTACCATCCTGAATGGGCACGATTAAACGGCATAAAACCCCATTTATCCATTCATCATTCGAGTAAATAATTGCTCTCAACCAGGTATACTGTTGACCCAACTGACGCATACAATACACGCATACAACGTACTTATAGATAGATCCCGCCCTTTTGTTCTGCACATAATGTACATAGATGGGTTGATGGATTTGCAAGAATCTAACAAAGTAATATATATCTACCAAATCCCCAAATTCCTACAGCTCAGGCCCTCACCACTGTCTCAGGATCAGCATCTTTGATCCTCAGGATGTCCAAGAATGGGACCTCGAGACTGGCTGTCAAACTCTGGGCTCGGGCATTGTTCCCGAGCGGGAACAGCGCTAGAATTTAGTAGCATTGCTCCGTCGCTTCGGTTCGCTTGCTAAACTCCATAGGCACTGGTAGACAAGTGGGCCGTACCCAACAAATTCCCCAGCAGCTCCCTGAGAAATTCCTTCACACTGCTAGTCTATTACGCGCCAGCGTGGTGGAGGAGTGAAGATTAGCCAACCAATTGAACCGGTAACCCGGGAAGTGGGAAAGATTACCCTAGCTTTCTTCCATTTTCCAATTGTTATTGCTGTTGTTTTTCATCTTTACTGATCGGTATTTGGGTACCTGTATCTATCTATTAGGCTAGAACCTTAAGTCTATTGAGTATTATTCTTTTCATTATTTGTTTTTGAGTTTTCATTCTTTTTGTTGCTGTAAATAATTAATAGAATCGAATTGTTATAGGGTGTAAAATAATTCTTTTGTTGTATGGACTGTACGTATGTATCTATATCTGGTAGTTGACGGTCCTCCGAAATTATGTTCATTATTTTTTCTTATCATTTACGTCTAAAAAGATCATGTATTTTTTTAAAACTGTCATTTGAAATTATTAATTCTTCCAA